>JAZGLO010003187.1:0-600000 GCA_036873155.1 Biomphalaria sudanica | reverse complement strand
TAAAGCATAAGTAAACAGAACTTGAAACTGCAATTGTTTGTTTTACATAATGTACTTAGAACTAATAACTACCCTTATCTTTGTGTTTTGTGACAATTATACTTTTTTTTTAGCTTATTTTTATCTGATAGTAGTCTTTCAATACTTGAACTTCATCAACCTACCTTTGGAACCTGCAGCTGAAATGGTGAAGAGTTGTAGATGACAATAGCTTTGGTGGAGGGACGGCTCTGTCCCCAAAGGACAATGTAGTTTTTGATTTTGTAGCCTGAATCTGGATTTCTCTCCCATTGGATAAGTGCCTGGCACATGCAGTTCATCTTTCGGTGGACTACCTGTAAGCCCACTGGAGGTAGCGGTTTAGTAACTGCATACAAAAGAGAAAAAATTTTAAATACTTATTCTTGGTAAGTGCCACTGTAGGGTAGATTTAGTTAAAGGAGTTTTATGATTGTAAAACATTTGAGCAAATAAAAGTAAAAAGGATATTCATGGAGACTTTGGCATAAACAAACCACCATTTTACTGTAATTAATTGTTCAACATGAGGATTATGAGTAATTATACACACAAATAAAATGTTTATTTTTTGTTCTTATGACAGAGAAGTTATATCCTTGTTTCTAGAGACCAATAAACACAATAACAAATTAATTAACTCTTTCTCTACTATCTGACGATACCAGCGTTGATTCAACCAGAATGTGGTAAATAATTACGGAGAGAAAGAGGTAAGAGGTATAGAAACTAAAGCTGTATTTTTATTCCATCACATCTACAACTGGTTTTCACAAAAGAACAAACACAAAAAAATGACATAATACTTAAACTCATAAATTTCCCTATCCCTAACTCTATCTGAACTAGTTAATGCTTTTTTTTAAATTTCTATTCATTGTTTTCTGTGCTTCACATTTTAAAGCTGAACTTTTAGTACTTATTATAATTTGTCAAATTTAGACATATTAACACAATTAACAAGTTTGTGCCCAGAAAAAAAGGTTATTAATAATCAATCTTTATATAGTGTAGACCAGTGTTTACCAAACTGTTACAGAAGGCCTGAATAGGTTTTCCAAGAATTACCAGAATAATTAACTAGTAGGCCTACATGTGAATTAATTATTAAGTAAATGCAGAAAATAAAATACTATTAGATTTTATTAGTTCTTCTCTGTAACTATGAACTTTGAACTAATATAGATTCTGACTATATTGAAACAAAGATAGGAAGATCAACCATGAAATGGTCTCTGGTCGACTTTGTCTATGAGTACCAGAATATTTCAAAACAAGCTATTGTTATGGTATTTCAGTTTCCTACAGCCTATTTAAGCACAGCAAATTTTCTTATTATGTCGCAACAAAGTCTAAGTCTGAAACAGATAAATACATAATAACGCTTAATTTAAAATATGTTTTAATTATAAAATTTTAATTTTAATAAATAGGAAATAATCCAGCCTAAAAAATAATCAAAGTGTTCCACTAAAGTTTCAATTGTACAGTGTTCTGTAAAAAAAACGTTTGGGAAACACTAATGTTTGCTATACAGCTATGTTGTCAAAACCAAATTTATATATTTTTTTTAAAGAAAACATAATAAATAACCTTCTTCAGGACAGTTCAATTCTGGGATCACCCCAAGTGTGGCAAGACAGGATGATGTCCTGAACCTTTCTTTGCGACCTTCATTAACAGCACCAGTGTAATTGACAATGGAAATACTAACTTCATAGATACAATCAGACAAAAGGCCATACAGAGTGAAATGTTTCACCTGAGGAGGACAAGAAAAGTATTTTGTAATTTGTACACTCTTATGTAGTAGAAGGTGGCATATACACTTGTTGAATTTATACACTCTGTGGCATTTTACGTCTCGAGAGACGATCTTTTCCCTTTGCAACTTCTTGTGTGACTAAAGAGGCCAATCCTTGATACACAGCTGCGATCGCAGGTTAGGCATATATAATCACCAGGCGCCGTTGCATTTTCACCCTTCTTTCTGCTTCTGTTGTGTATGACATCTGCAATCCGTGACCCTTCCTTTATGCTCTCTCTCCATGTGGATCTATCCAGTGCCACCTCTTCCCAGCTGCCAGTGTCGATTTTGAAGAGTTTCATGTTGCGTTTGCATACATCCGTATAACGCAAAAGTGGACGACCAGCGGCTCTCCTGCCTTCTATTAGATCGCCATACAGGATGTCCTGTGGAAGTCGACCTACTGGCATTCTACGAATGTGGCCAAGCCAGCTGAGGCGTCTGCAGCTGATAACAGAGCACCCTGCTCTTTGTAGCACTTCCTCATTGGTTATCTTATCTTGTTACCTTATTTTAAAGATTCACCTTAGGCATCGGAGGTGGAAGACATTCAGCTTTTTTTCCTGTCATGAGTAGGTTGACCATGTTTCACTTCCATACAGCAAAGGTCCGGTAGACTAGGAGGGCTGTAGTACTGTTAGTCAGCAATATGTTTACATTATTCACTAATGTAGAAGATAATGGCATATACTCTTGTTGAATCTCTTAACAGATGTAGTATTTCAGGAACATCCTCATATAGAGAGGTAGTTAGCAGAAAGATATCTAGCATATTGCCCAAACAGATGTCACTAGCCAAACTGATGAGTTTTTATATCATCATTTATTTGGTAAAAGTCCTACGTACTCACACAAGCCTAATTTGTTTTTCTATTTTCATATCTGTTTTTTATTCATGAAAAAAAACCAACAAATACTTATTCATGTAGTGAGTTGTTTAAAAAAAAGAAAAAGAATGTGGAACTTAACATGAAATGAGACTAACCTCTGTAATGTTCTGATGATGTAACCTATCTGAAAAGTGACTAACCTCTGTAATATTTTGATGATGTAACCTATCTCTGGTTTTTCTGTGTTGAGATTCTCCTTCACAGACATCCAGTTTCCAAGCAATTTTAAAATGTTTCACATTGGATCCTGTATTGGTAATTTAAATAAATAAATGACACAGGTTCACAATGAAATTTTAATCAGTTAAGAAAATGTTTATCATCTAACCAATCATTGGTACCAAGGAGTCAGACTTGGTTAAATTTGGGTTAATTCTTAATAATGTTTTTGCACAAAGAAAGTTTATATTAAAAGTAGATCCTAACAATTCAAATAAAATTTGTGAACTTAAAAAAAAAAATTACCTGGAATTAAAGACCATGTGACATTAGCCTTAAGCTGTGAGTCCACAAACCTGACTTCGTGTATTGTGACATTGTAAATGTGGTAGGATTTCTCTGGATCTACATGAGGAATAGTCTCCACTTCTAATGTGAATGAAAATTTATTCCCAGACGATGGAAGAATTAAAAAATAAGGGTAAAAATACAATCCAATGACATTAAAAAAAAACACACACACATATCGACATAGTATTTTTAAGTCTAGAATAAAATAAACTGATGTGCCAAAAGAGAATACAAGACAAGATCACTTAAAAAAAAAAAAAAAAAAAAAAAGAAGAAATATGAAGGTTTTACGATTTAAAAAAAAAAAAGTTAAATTTTAAAGATCTAACAGAATGATGACAAATGTTGAGAGACAAAAAAAAAAAATTCCTAATGATAGCTGTGTGTATGTAGGTTAATAACATTTCTTACTGATGAAGATTCTCTGGTAAGAAGTGACTAAATCAAGTTCTAAAATGGCAGAGTAAGCTTCTAACAATAAAATCTGAACATTGACAATGTTGCACATGTGAGAGAAAGAATGAGACAGGAGTTATGTTTTATTAACTATCCAAAAAAAAAAATCTCACCTGTACCAGCAGGTTGTGGTCCCAAACAAGCTTCAATATAAATAGATGCGGGCTGGCCAAAGGTGACTATGTGATCCCATTTGATTACTGCTTGAACCTAGAGTTAGCATAATATACAAATATACTGCTGTATAGATAAAATACATGGAAAAAGATCCCCACCAACCCTGCCCCTGCTTCCATTGAGATGATTGAGAAATTAAAACTCTTTGATGTTAAACATTGTATAAAAGACAAACACCCCAGTCATCATAGATTTACATTTGGAACGTCATTTGTAGCTTGTGAATGCTCTTGGTAGTTTGTTGCTATTCTTCATTGTTTATTTCACAGTAAGAAGTATCTTTTCTTTTTATAAGTTGAAGAATTAATGAAGTTATTTTTTTGTTAAATTTATCACTGAAATTTTACAAGGTACATAATTTTAAACAAATCATTTGTTATGTACTCCTAAACTAATCAACCATACAGTTCTGACCTATAATTTATTGATTATCATTAGCTGCATTTCTTATCGGTTATAGGTGCAAATTCTATTTCTAGCAACAAAATTGGCAGCAAATATTTTTTGGTAAGGTCAAAAGGAAGAACTCGAAACCAAATGATTGTTAGCTCAATGCTAAAAGTAATGGCTAGCTTACACAAAACACACCTCTTCTTACCTGCACAAAATAAACTGTACATGGATTCAGTCTCTGGATAGTAAAGCTATATCTGTCTCCTTTGATGGATTTTCTGTGCATGTGAAGGCGCATGTAATCACTGCGCCCTCGTGGTAGGCCATCACTCCAGGAGATCTGACGAAAGTTTAAAAACAAATATTTATATCTGTAAGTTCAAATGTCAGATTTTGTTGAAAAAAAATCAGTGGTCTAGAAATCTCAATGCTGGATGATTTTTTACTCTCTGTAAAGAGAATTTACCAAGTAACATAGCTTTAACAAATACCAAATATTTAAAGGAGAAAAAGTACAGAATACAGGTCATAAAGCTGGCTCAAAGCATCCTTATTAATTGTTATTTCTATAGCCAATATTCTGTAAGGCTGTTTTCTTTTCTGCCTTAGATAAATTAAGATTTATTGTACTATTAGAAAAAAAAAATCACTTTCTTGGTAAACTGAAAATAAAACTTCCTTTTCTGAATGATTCAGCTACTATACTTTTATTTTCTCTTCATATTCCAATAAAATATACACTGCTTAAAGAAGGTAGCTTTAGTAATATTACCATATAATTGGTGACATTCAACCCATCTGTGTGATGTGGAGGATGCCAGTGTATGGTCATATCTACTGTCTTGCCATGCTCTTTGGTCCTAATGTGTTTCAGCTCATTAGGAGGTGATGGCTTTAGAAACTCTAGAAACAAAAAAGTAATTGAAACATGATATAAAATCTTTTATTTTGTCTTCAAATGGACATGTGTAGATATTAAGTTAATTTATATAAAACAATATTTAAATAACATTTTTAAATAAAAGTAAAATAGTGATGGACAAAGGTAAAAAAAAACAAGGTTACAAAAGACAGTTTGTGTGGAAACACAAACTCAAAATCGGCCCCCGAAGTGGTCCACCCAGGCAGGCTTCAATATTTTCAGAAAGAACATCCAAATGAAATTATATCAAAGACAAATGAGAGATAAGAATGGAGAAAGAAAATTAACAGATCTTGTGTAGTGCCCCAACGGTCCAGCAGATCAAAGGATAGGTGAAAGTGAATGTAAAGATAGATGTGAACCTGGCCTAACTAGTTCCCTTTCAGACCTTGTGGTTTATAGGGCAGATGATGTAAAGTTCATCTGTTTTTGTGGCCTACGGTTAACGAGGGTGTCATGTGGCCAGCACAATGACCAACCACCTTTACTTTTCCCCAACTAATGTCAGGTGCCCATTAGAGCTGAGTAGACTCAGAGGCGTCCAAAGTTGAAAATCCCAGTCTTCACCAGGATTCAAACCCGGGACCCCCGGTTCGGAAGCCAAGTACTTTACCACTCAACCACTACGCCTCCCCTGGCATAACTGATGTCTTATAATTGTTCTTATTGTTTTGAAATGGCTCAATCTCTTATTGGAATCCTCAAAAAATTACTAGATTACTATTCGTTTTAAATTAGGTCTAACTTATAATGCATACTAATTAGCTTTTTCTCATTAAAAAACTGCTTGCATAACTGATTTTAAAAATTAGATTTTTCGCTTTCAGAAAAAAAAAAGTAGCCGTTGCATCAGAACTTTGAATGGTCTAAAATATTGTGATGTCGGATTTTCAATATCTTTTCTAGTTTACGAGATCTAAACGGGACGGACGGACAGACATTTCGCACAAAACTAATCGCGTTTTTTCCCCTTTCGGGGGCCGCTAAAAATCAACAATAGTGCTGTTTATTCATATTGCTAGTCCTTATGTTTTTCAACAAAGAAATTATGTTTATATATTGCCGATGATTATGTTTATATAGAGCTTCATGTCATGCTTGCATACATCAGTTTATCTTGGAAGTGAATAACCTGCAGCTCTCAAGCCCTTGGTTAGATCACCATACAAAATTTCTTGAAGCCAACCCTATGGCATTCTGTAAACATGTCCAAGCTAGCCATGGTGTCTACTGCTGATTACAGTGCGGAGGTACTGGCACCCTGCTCTTTGAAGGACTTCCTAGTAGGTTATTAAGAAAAAATTAGTAAATATTTAACTTGTGTACTTTATCAATTCTCACCTTTAGTATAAGTTCGTATGAATGTAAATCCTTCAGAGCCATGAACATTGATTGCTGCTAGCATATAGTTACATTTGGAACCAGGCTGAATGACTGGATAGCCTTTCAATTTGACTCGTGTAATAGTTGTCTGCAAGACAAAAAAGTACAAAAACAGTTAATCTGATTGACACCAATTTTAAAATACACCATTCTACCATAGCTTAGTGTGCCAAAATAAATTTTTGTTTTTCAAAATTAAATTTGAATAGATTTTTTAAATGAATAACCATTTAAAATTATTTTTATAGAGAGAGCAATAAAATAGCAGTCTTACAAATTTAAACTCTGGAGCCAAACTGTAAGGGCACCACCATCTTAAAATATATAAGACAGGAGCTGCAACCATGGAACTGTATGTTGATCTCCATTCTATTAACAATCTGCCATCACCTTTCTCTTTGAATGTTATATTAGATGGCTTCTGAGGAATTACTAAAGAAACCAACAAAAAAACAAACAAATATTATTATATATGTATTCCAAGCAAATCAAAACCTGGTCAAATGAAATGGATGAATTAAACTACAAAACAAATGAACTTAGCCTATTCATCAAAACATAGGAGCTGATATTTTTTAAAAGCAGACATTATGAAAACCCTACTTTTTCAAAGCGTTCTATTTCTTTAGTGAACTTCTTCTAGTAATAGGAAGATTTTTAAAATGGTTAAGTTATATACCTTTGGTCAAGATTCCCTTTCTACCCAGAAGAAATGATGAAAATAATAAAGAGTAGAATAAATGAATATTAGACCAGTTCACATCCCAATTACAAGAAAAAGGATGCCTATTATAAACTAATTGACATGACCAGTGCATAATTTTTTGACTCAGAACCGGACAAAGCAGAATGAGACAACATATGTTCCAGAAGCTAAAAGTCAGGACTAGCAAAACTTGCCCTTGTGGAGCATCACCAGAGAATGCTGACCATGTCCTTCAAAGCTATATACTTTATCAAGAGGCCCTAACAAGACTCCAACCCCAAAACCCTCCTATAGAAGAAAAACTAGACATATACAGAGACCTGCCTGATCTGGATACTACTGCGCAGTTCATCACAGCTAGAGGATTACTGATCTGAACCCTCCGACAAGAAAAATGAGTACAATGAAGAGGAAGATTCCATTTAAAGAATTTAACGCCATTAGGGCAGGTGGCCAATAGTTTAAAAATATAAATGGCCAGTTAATCCAAATTAAATCCTAAATATGCATGGCTTCATAAAATCCATAATAAAACTTCCAGCTTCTATCACAATAGGGGATTACAAACCTTAGTTCTGCAGCCATTTGCTCAAATTAAATTAATTTAATTAAATGACCTCATTTCAATTACATATAATTACTTAGTCAAAGAGCATTGACATAAAAGTTTCACTGATTGTAAATAATATCTAGGGTGTAAGCTATAAAATAATATCTAGGGTGTAAGCTATAAAATAGATCATCACATTGTCATGAAGACAGCATCTATTTAATATCAATGTTAGCAAAACTGTTGAAAAAAAAACATTTGTTTATGAGATTTTACCTTCATGCTCTACAGGCCTTTTGCATTCAGAAGCACAGCTAGTTTGGCAACACTTCTCTATTCCTGTACAGTGTATATCTTGGCCACATTTGTCTGTACAATTACCATGAAATGGGGGTGAAGTATTAGAGAGGGGACAGCTACCAAATTTCCTTTGCAGAAATGTAGAGATTACACTACAGCTATCAGTGCATGCCTTATGGGCTTTATTATTCTTTTGCCTGTGTATATGACGCTGAAAAAAACAATTTTTTAAAATCTAAAGTAATAAAAAAAAAAGGAAAGGAATGCTAAAACATTAAAAACTTTTTTTTAGTAAATCCAAAAATTATCTTAACTATATCAACAATAGATATTGCCTGTGAGTCCAAAGATTGAGGATAAGCATTGTATTTCACAGGACAATGCATATTGTGCAACACCTGATGCAGACAGAGCCTTTGTTCAACAGGTGTAATTAAATTCCGTTTTCACTGTCTGCACCCTTAGGTCTCAAAACGATATATTTTTTAGGCATACTGTCATTCCCAATTACACAGTGTCCTAAAAAACAGCGTGTTGCAGAACAGTAAGGTAATGCAGTGTCTTTTGGGGTGAAATAAGAACCAAAATGTGATGGAATCCGCTCAAACAGCAATTCTCTCCATAAAATTTAGCAGGTGGATTTCTCTTGAAATTCAAGGAAATTTTTTTTTTTACAAATAATACATTCGTGTGTACTAAATTTCAACACAGATCTTTACAGGAAACATATTGTTGGATACTTTGAATATTAAACCACTTAGACAAACATAATGTCATGTGAAACACAACTAATAGGACTAATTGATGATTTTTCAAAAGGTTTAGATAACAGTGAGCAAATAGATGCTTTCTTACTAGATTTTTCTAAAGCTTTTGACAAAGTTCACCACCATAGTTTGTTTAAAAAATTAAAATATTTTGGCATTGATGGTATATTGCATCAGTGGATTAAAGATTTTCTGATAAAAAGAGAACAAACTGTAATAAAAAAAGGTCCTAAATCAACACCAATAACAGTAAACTCAGGTGTACCTCAAGGTACAGTCTTGGGTCCACTACTATTTTTAATTTACATAAATGATTTACCAAATTGCATTACTTCAGGAACAAAAGTCAGATTATTTGCAGAGGATTGCATAATATATAGAACAATAAAACAACACAAGATACACAAATTTTACAAAGAGAATTAGATGAATTACAGAAATGGAAATCAAATTGGAGCATGTCTTTCCACACAGAAGAATGTCAGTTATTAAGAGTAACAAAATTTAAAAAAATTAATTCCACTTATCTTATTCATGGTAAACCAGTAACACAGACTAAAAATGCAAAATACCTAGGTGTTATAAAAAATGAAAAACTGTCATGGAATCGCCATATTGATGAAGCAATCAAAAAAATCAAATTAAGCATTAGGGTTTATGTCAAGACTCATTTCTTCTCTAATATACGTATGTGCATTACTAAATGTACCCAAGTCCTGGGCAATACCACAACGATACATACAACGATAGAACAAAGATTCAGAATGCCAACTCACAGACATATAACATGTTTATTACATTATCTGTACTATAATACAGAATCAGTTCAGACATTTGAAATATCCGGTATCAATTAAAAATATATCAGCTTAATATTCCATAGACTGAATAGTGACAACACAGAGAAATAATTAGAGTCTACACTTCGACTATATCTATATCCTAAAGTCCAACTGTCCTGGACTAGGAACAAAACCACACAACTTTATTTTAAGTTACATTATGTTCAACAAAAACATCTCACCAAATAAAATAATCCAAAACAATAACAGTTTTGAAGTCAACAACCTGAATTGCCCCCCCCCCCTTCTCCTCTACAGTAAACAGGAGACCCAGGCTGACCAGAACTCAGTCCTGACAGTTTATTAAAAGAAATTTCTATAAATCAAATAAGAACATAAAACTAAAATGTTATTTAACTTTGGTTAGGCCAATAATAGAATATACATCCTCTGTTTGGGACCCCTCAACTCAAGAAAACATTAAGAAACTGGAACAGACACAAAATAATCTTCTTTTTTGAAGTAACGTCTGTATTATATAAGATAAGATAAAATAGAGCTGTGAGATTCATAACAAACAAATATTCACATTTGACTAGAGTAACACCTTTAGTAAAATCACTAAATTTAGAAAGCCTCCAGGACAAAAGACTCAAAAGTAAAGTAGCAATTATACATAAAACACTGAACCATAATCTTCAAATACAATAACAAAATTTAATAAAATACTCTGAAAGACACAAAGATAAAGGCACATTCCTTATCGCATATGCTAGGACAAATTTCTACAAATACTCCTTCTTCCCTAGTGCTATTAGAGCATGGAATGGATTGCCTGAGCTAGCCAGGAAAACCAGTGACTTGCAAAATTTAAGTCATTGGTTAATATGCATGACTGAATGCATGACGCATAGGACGTAATCATCTTCTTTTTAGAAGTAACGTCTGTATCATATAAGATAAGATACCATGATACTGTTATGATATTTAGTCTTCCTTGATTAGTGTAGAACTGTGTCTAAACAAAAACAGATTAAAACTTTAACATGTTCCAATTTACTTACATCACAATCCTTGAGGCAGTTTACATGATTCTCATAATCTTTCACAGGTCTATCACATGCGTAGAGGCACTGGAAAATAAAAAGAATGCATTATATTTTTGTAATTTTAAACAGATACAAAATAATATATAGGAAGTCAATTTTTAATATTTACAGAGCTTCTTATTCGTTCTCATTGTTATGTTGGAGTGTTCAGATGACTAGACCAATACATGAGATTAACTGCGCAGTGGTTTCCAAATCAGGGAGCTCTCCATATAGTTTTCTTTCTATTGGGGTGATTTGGGGCCAATGTCTTATACAGGCCTCTTGGTAAAGAGAGCAGTTTTGGAGGATGTGGTCGGCTTTCTCTGGTGATACTCCACATGGGCAGATTTCACTGGTTCCAATTTTGAGCTTCCGGTACATGTGTTATTTACAGAGCAAAACCATTTAATGTAAAAGATGAAAGATATATATATATAATATATATATACAGGGGCGGACTAAACTGGCTATATGGGCATTCGGGAAATGCTCGGTGGGTCATTCCCAATCCGGCTGGTAAGGTCACCGAAAGGGCAGCATCAGTGCCAGTAAATTGTGTTAAGATTTGAATAATATTCTCTTTAAAAGCAACACTTTAAACGTCATGATTTTAAAAAAAAAGTCACACTTTAAGTCTAATACTAATCTAAAGCACTGTTGTAAATACTCTACATCCGAATATAGTGCTTACACATTAATTCCATATACATACTAAACAGTAAGTCATTATTTCTATTTATGTCTGTCAGTATTTCTATTTCTTAAAAGAAATATAAAAAAAAAAAATCTTACCCATTTACATATTTGATGTTTCTTACAGGCCTGAATAAGTTTATCTCTTGTAATATACCTCACACCTGGGTCTATCTGTTTGAAGACAATACAAATTTTGTTTTTAATTTACTACTTAAAGTATTAACATATAAATATGAATAATGCTAATATCAATATTTAGGTTTGTACACCTAGCCAAATCTGTCATACTGTTATAGAGCGTTATGAGCAAGTTTGTGATGTGACCATGAGTGAAGATGAGACATTGTTTGGTTGTGTAGGCTGAATAGATTCTGATGAAACCATGAGGTGCTCTGTCGTAATTGAAGTTAATGAATCATCATCAAACTCCATTTGAGACAGGGCTTCAGAGGCTCAAATCATCTCTTGCAAAAGCCCTGGACAGAAACCCTGGTGTCTTGCACAGTGCATACATGTCACCATACAGGTCAAGAATTTTTGCTTTTCCAGACCTGTTTAGACGGAGATCAGCAAGTCTGGGGCAGTCAAACAGAATATGAGGCGCGGCTTCCTCTTCTTCCCCGCAGCGGGGGCACCATGAATAAAAAATTGGCCATAGCCATGAGAAATATGAGCCAACAGGACAATGGCTTGTCCTGCACTGTGCTATAATAGCTTATTCCCGCCTGGACAGCCTCCACCACGAGGAAGTGCTGTCAGGGCGCCTCATGCGTTCTCAGACTCCGTGGGCTTTTTGGGACTTGTCCCTGCACTCAAACCACTTTTCCATTTCTGTTTTTTGAATTATAGCCAGAGCATGATGAAAACTTACAGCCCGTCGGTGGGTGGAATTTGCCCTCTCTGGTGAGTCAAGGAATCGGCAATAGTGTTGCCAGTCACACCTATGTGACTCGGTACCCACTGCATTATTACAAGCTTTAATAAACCTTATATATTTAGTTTTGTTCCTCTGCCATTTTTGTACCAGTTTCCATATATCTCAACTAGGGGTACACCGGATAGTACTTTTAGATATCCGGACGGAGCCGAATATTGCAGAATAGTAAAAAAATGATATTCGTCCAAAGCCGGAGCCGAACACCAACATGTCTTGTAAATAGCTTGTGCTGCTTAACATTTTAGGAAACTGTTAAATAACACCTATATTGGTTGGTTGTTTTTTTTTCCTTTTATATATACCTTATTGTTTTAAACTCTGTTACTGATTGATTTATTAAAGCTTAACAGTATTTATAAACAGAAATTAATCTGTGTAGCATAAGCGTGCCTGTGTATATGTACAAGGCCACCAATCATAAAGGCTGTGTGTGGGAAGGTCAATGTAAAATATTAGTATTTAGTATATATTTAACTAGTTACTAATGTAAATCTCTCATAAGTAAAGTGCAATCTGGCTTGTACAGTGGTTGGATGTATGTGTTGAAGAATTTCAGACCAACAACTGGTCATCAGACTAGTAATTTAAAGTCCAAAGACTGCTTCTGATTCTGGTTTCAAGGGCTTAATACTAATAGCTGTTAGTTAATAGTTGGAATCTGAAGCGTAGCAGGTCATATATTTATTAATCCATTTGCGGCAAATGATATTTTTTTAAACGTGGGAACATCAATTATACCTATTTATAGATGAACCTTCTAAAGATGTTGCGAAGCATAGATTTAATTATAGTCTGTAGGCCTATTATTGATATCTATGTTTAGATATACTGTTATATAGATCTAAGAGAATTAGGAACACCAACTATAGAAGAAAAAAAACTCATCCACAACTACCCTACCAAAAAAAAAAAAAAAACATAAATAGACTTTCTGATCGACTGATTGTAACAACCTGGTCAGATAGACGTAGTGAGCCTGTAGACACATGTAGTCCTATTGTAGTGTTTATATATAGTTGATTGTGTTCACCTTCAGGCGCTTTGTTTTCCTTGGGCATATGCAATAGTGTTGAGTGGTCAGGCAAA
Source organism: Biomphalaria sudanica (assembly GCA_036873155.1). Classification (NCBI taxonomy): domain Eukaryota; kingdom Metazoa; phylum Mollusca; class Gastropoda; family Planorbidae; genus Biomphalaria; species Biomphalaria sudanica. Next base: position 586,529 of record JAZGLO010003187.1, on the reverse strand, counting down.
AAAAAGATAACACATTGGCATGGTCAGTCAAGCATATAGATAAATTATATCCGTACACTAGTTACAGAGGTCAAGTGTATCTTAACATTCCAGCATATTCTCTTTGTTTGCTAGGTCTAATTGTTGTTCTTTAGATCAATTTATTTCTGCGATGTTAAACTTTACTGTAAGGTTTTCTTTTATATATTAAGTCAATAGAATTAAACAATGAAATTAGCTTTTTTTCTAAAAAATACATACAAGCACATCTTTGTTTTATTTTATTGTGCAACGAACATGTGTTCGGCGCCCTAAATGACTTTTCTCTCCAAGTAAACAAACTTAGTGTCATCATCTAGTGACCTCTAGACAGTGTCAATATGTCTTAACAATTTGCCTTAATCAATTCTGGCTTAAGAATGGTGAATGTCTATCAATACATTGTCATGGATTAAACAAATAAGAAGTTGGTGGTGTTGAGTCTGTTGAGCTCTCCCTTTAAAAGATACCCCTGGTCAGTGTCTTATATTAGATGCTAATTTACACAGATCCTTTCTATTTGTATCTACATTAAAATTAGTTCCTAGCTTACTAAGTTATTAAATATAATAATTATTAATAATATACTCTTGGTTTTAGGGTTGCAAAAAAATTACTCTTGTAGAACAGTGAGGTGTGTTTTATGTCCAACCTCCTAATTGACTTTTATCTCCAAGTTAGCGATTTTGGTAATAGCATAGTTTATCTCATAATAAACAAACTCATACCAGGTTAACCTTATAGAGGTATGGCTTGTAGTCCAGCCCCTTAATAAAAATTCTTCTCCAAGAAAACAAACTCAGTTCCCTCATAAGGTGTGACCTCTAGAGAGTGTCAACTCGTTGACATCTAGCTTATTGTGGTCAGCTGTCTACCTGTGAACTCAATGTTATGGCCTAAAAAAATAAAAGGAGGTAGAGGTTGTTCATCTCTACCTCTGGAGATATACCCGCACATCTAGACAGGTTACCAGCGTGACGTAGTTAAAGAATATTACATGTTTACTAGAGCAATCAAAGGTGCTCAAGACAAGCTTTTAAAATGTGCCAGCCATCGCTACTGTGTATGTAATGCGAATTTATAATGTAAAGTTTTATTTCTATTTAGATTAACATGCCTTGTCTTTGTACTAAAAGATATTTGATGCATAGTTATAGTTTATAGTTTTAAAAACAAATTCTTTTATTTGAAACAAAAACGTTAAATGTATTTCAGAACTGACATTATTGAATCATGTCCACTTTATGAATATTGGTATATTTTTTATTGACGTGGTGATTTAGTTTGACGACATTCGACGATTTCCTTCATTGAGTATTAAACTTCTTGTTTGACATCGTTTATCAGCGTTGACTACCTTTATATTGTTTGCCTTTCGCCTGTGTTGTTTCCATATTTAAGTGCTACCTCCGTTTGGCGTATCTGGAAAAGACTTAGCACTGGAGGCGCCTAACAATATTAATAGGAATATAGGCACTAAGCTATAGTTTTTTAATATCCGGTAGTGATATTCAACCAGAGACGAATATTGCAGAATAGTGAAAAAATGCTGAATATTCGGCAGAAGCCGAAGCGACCATCCGGTGCACCCCTAATCTCGACACTATGGTGCTCTATAGATCATATATACTTATGTCTCTTACTAAAATTAATATAAAATAAAAATATATATAATATAGATAATGCAATAAGATTGCTTTGTTAATCCATTTCAACTCAAATGTCTGTTCAATACTGCTAGGTTTTAGCAGAATATTACTTCAACCTAACCCAGGTGTTCCGTGTTACATCAAAAGATGCCATTTTCTAGATCTACTTGATCTAGAATTCATTTATAATCTAGTTAAAGTAGATCTAGTTATCTTATAAAACTTGTCAGATTACAGACGTTACTTTAAAAGTAAAAGAGAAGTATAATTAGTAATGAGGTCCTACACATTTCATGTTGTGTAATTTGATCTAGATCTAGTACTCACTCAGACAGTCTTAATACTCACCTCTATAGATCTAGATCTAGTACTCTACTACTACAACTCTACTGTACGTACACTCAAACCTAGCAACCTAGCCTACTAAGAAGAGTTAGAGATTACTAAGACTTATAAGACTCTAAGAGTACTAGATCTAAGACCAGGTGTTATTCATTACTAAGTTTAAGTCAAGTTACTGTTAAAGGGAAACTCTGAAGGTTTTTCAAATTTGAGTTATTGACATATTTAAATTCTGCGTGAAAATTTGTAATAGTTAACATTTTACCATTTTGTATTTAAATGCTTATAAACATTTATATTTAATATATTAGTCAGTAAATTCTTGACATCTCAAAAAACGAGATTCTTTGAGATTTTGTTTTAAGCTATTTCATACGTCACTTCCCTCAACAATACTGAAAGAGAAACTACATTTAACCAATCGTATCGCTTCATTCTTACAGTAGCTGTTAGGCTTAGTGACGGCCTAGTCCAGATCTATGTGATACAATTATATATATATAATATATATGTATATTAATGATAAATAGATCTAAAAGCATTGGATAACCAACTCGAGAAAAAAAGTAACATTTTCATCTAAGCCTTTCTCTGTCCCAAGAAGTAAATAGATTGTGTGTCTGACTGATTCGAACAAACTGGTCAGTGTAAGGCTAGTCGAGACTATGTGTTGTCTGTCATGACAAGACAACCAAGCGATAGTGTTTGTTGTGTGTTGAGTGGCCTGGCAAGAAAATACACACTTCCGTGGTTAGTCAAGCATGTAAATCTACTTTTAATAGGCTTTTTTTTCTTTGCATACAAGTCTATCCTCTAGATCTAACTGCACAGACGAATATATACTTCTTTTACAAACGAGAATGTAAACTTTGCTGTACATCTCCCGTTATACAGAAGTCAATAGATTAAATTAAACGTAGTTGTCAATCACGTAGGAAGCAGGTGAAAGTCTGACTGTTTTGGATGCGCAGGAAAATTATGTTGGAAAAACATCAATTAGGCTACTAAGTTATTATTGCAAATAAAAAAATAATAATAATATATTGATATATTCATTTTCTGTAAATCAAAACATATATTATATATATATCAAAAATTGTCAAAACCATCGGAGTTTCCTTTAAGATTTCTGTTAGATGATAGATCTACTATCTTAATCTTAGAGTTAGACTAGATACTAATACTAGATAACTAGTAATAGTATAATCTATCTACTTATCTACTATCTAGAATCTAGATTATTTTTATAAATTCTAGATTTACCTCTCTAGCTGTAACCTTTCGTTGAATTTCGCTTCGATTCAGACAGAATGTGTAGCATTGCCCCCATAAAATTTCTGCATAGTTACATCCACCAAGTTGAAATAAACTTATAAAAGTAATCCATAGAAATAAAAGGCTTTTGCCTGTGCCTGTGTCACTCATTACGACATGTCGGATGAGGACGATTATCACGATACGGATTCGTTTCTAAATCACTATTTAATAGTAATTATGCGGTCACTATTCTATTTTTAAAAACAATCGAACATTCATATTGAAAGATCTAGAGTCTACATCTAATTCCTAAAGATAGAATGTAATACGACATCTAGAATAGATTAGATTGTCTAGATCTATTAGTCTAGACTAGATTTAGAATCTAGACACTAACTCTTGACTTGAATGCCATGTCATGGTTCAAGTTATCTTTAACCACAAAACTTATTCCACTTTCCGATTTGTATTTTGCAAAAAACTTTAACTTTGTTGCCAACTAAATTTCTAAACTTCTATTAGATCTATAGATTGAGCTAAAACAGAATTATTATTTCTTTTTTTTTTGTCGTAGTATTATGGCCTCATTAGTTTGATTTGTATTTGATCTGAATCTGCTTTTTACACATAGATTCTATGTTTGAATAGTTTTAGTCATTTAATTCATTTGTATGAGTGCTCTGGAATGATGTTTGGTGATCTCAAAGGACAGGGATTAAAAATCTTCAAACCATATATGTCTACTGCCATTGTCCGTCAAGAATATGAAGGAACATCCGAAACATGTAAAACAAAAATTTACAAAATATAACAATTTTTTTTTTTGCAAGCCTTTGTCGGACTCGTGGCGTGGGAGAAGGCACCCTAGTAGCTCGAGAAAACAAAAGTCCATAAGTCTCTTCTTTCTTATTTCATTCGATTTGCTAAAGAAACAAAATGTATTTTTAGAAATGTTCCAAAAAGCTACAATTAGAACGCCATATAGATACGTTAAGTTTTTAATGCCTAGTAAAGAAAAGCTGGCAGGATAACATAACATAAAAAAATTGAGCGGACTTTTTCTTGATATCCTGCTAAGAACAGCTGCTAACGGGAAAATAGGAATGATTTGGTTATGAGAATTGTCACAGCACTCCTACGACGAAAGTCACTGGATAGATGAGATTATTTTATAATAAGTTTTATTGAAGGAAAAAAATCTTCATCTAGCTTTAAAAATACTAATGTGAAGTAGCTAGAAACATGAAAAATCCGTTGGTGTTAAAAATACTTCTAGATTCTAGGCTTTGATTGGTTCAAATGTATCTTATCTTATATAATACAGACGTTACTTCAAAAAAGAAGATGATTACGTCCTACGCGTCATGCATTTAGTCATGCATATTAACCAATGACTTAAATTCTGCCAAGTCACTGGTTTTTCTGGCTAGCTCAGGCAACCCATTCCATGCTCTAATAGCACTAGGGAAGAAGGAGTATTTGTACAAATTTGTCCTAGCATATGGCCTAATTCCTCCTATAAATAGCAAAGAAAGACAGCCGTGTAGCAAAATTTTAATCTACAACATATTGACAACTTAGTAGGCCCTTTTTTTTCTCGCCAGAGCATGGATGTAATTGAAATTAAAATAACCTGCATTAAAAAAAGCATCTTAAATTCTTATATATATTTAAAGTTTATCTATTAACTTTGAATAAATTTGTTTTAAGGACGATCCTAAAAAAATCTTATATGGACACACCCTCAATTTAGAATAGAGTCGACAGTTCTTCAGTAAGATTGAACAAAACGAGACACTGCTTCAAATACAGCTCATGATCATGTTCACAGTGTGTCACTCTATGGACGACTTCGACAAGTTAAGGAACATTTATACACACACACACACACACAATGAGCACATGTGCACACATGAATTAAGAATAATTTAGAATATTGATATCGAGATATTTTTGTCCATTTTAATCCTTCGTTGACATTAGCATACAACTCAGTGGTTCTAAAACTATTACATTGTTTGTTTTACATGTTTAGGGTGTTACTTCAGAATTGAATATTAGGCCTGTACCTAAATCTAGTACTGGATTTACCTATAGAAAACACACGCTAAGGCCCTCACTTAGTTGAGGATCCCTCAAAAATTGTTCCAAGGATATTTTCAATCATTTTTAAGAAAGAGCAGAGGGGGGAAAATGCATTTTGTTAAATTGACTACAAGGGGCCCATATCTCAAATAGCTTAGGGCCTTATCGGCTACGCAGTCCTACCTACAGAATGTTCCCTCCCCCCCCCCTTTTTTTTTTACCTATACAGGTGCGTTGGAATGTATGAACTAGCCATATGATACGACAGCATAGGGTTATCAGACACCTGCACCGTCCTGCACGCCCTTACGAGGACAAACAGGAAGACAAAGCCTAATTACACACTAAAAACATTTTCTCCGGATAGTACTTTGTGAGAAAAATACTGTTATGACTCTGCCATGCGCACCGCCATCCAGGCAAGTGCAGAGATGCGCACTTCTAGTAACCAGACTAGAAAAGGATGTTGACATTAGGAGACAAATGATTTCCGCCCAAGTTGATGTAAAGATGCTGTGCTCAAGACATGTTGTTCTACATGTATTTGTGATGTCCTGTAAATAAACATCTATGTCTCGTTGAGTTGCCTCCCTTCAGTTATTACAATACTCTCACTTGAGATTCTATTTATCTTTTTTGTCCATTGTGTTGACCAACGAAAACGCGCTTTTGTGAAAAAGGAGGACATGCTCAGAGGTCCTCTACCCCTACATCTGGGTGATCTCTACCATCTAGTTTTGAAGGCAGGCAGTTTCGAAAGACCATGTGGATATTTTCGCTAAATATTTTTAATGACATATCCAAGATATATTATAGCCTATATTATAGGTCCTATTACTGTAAATGAAGCTTAATACATAGCATTAAATCGACATAACCTCGAGTTATACCCGCCCCAACGCCTTGCCCTCACTAATGATTTGCACATTTAATATGTCTTCAAACTAATGAGTTGTGCGAACCAGATTAAGAATCATCGAAAAAAATGAGATAGACAGCGACAGGTATTGCATCAGTTCTATTCAGAGCGATGATAATAAGCGCCTTTCAAATGGACGGATTTTTATTTTATTTTGCACATATTTATCTCATCCCCACCCACCCCACTCCTAAATAAAAACATACACACACAAACACACCTTTTGAATAAAACAATTACTTTTCGCGCCTCAATTTTTGAAACGTAAATTTCTTGTATAAAATTGAAGTCCTGAAAGTTTCTAAATGTAGGCTATATGCCTATTGGCTGGTTAAAATAATACTACTATATTATTATATTATTATTATTTTAGAAATGAACCATTATACATTCTCTCAGGGCCGCCGCTACCTATTGTGTAATGTGTGCATTGCACGCAGGCGGCAGACTTTAGGGGGCGGTCAAATCATTATTTTAATGTTACTTCTTTTTTTTAAAAATTAGTTAAATAAAAAAATTACTTAAATATTTTATACAAATTCTAATTACTCCATTATCCTTTGAAAATATAAACGCTATTTGTGCTAGTTCCTCTCACGTGGAGGGGGAAGGGCGCAACGTATTGACAAAAAGGAGTGTTATGGATTGAGTATTTCCTAGGCGGAGGTAAGAAGGGGTTAAGCGATTGATTGTTTAAAGTTTATTTATTTAAAAAAATTATAAAACGCTTACATCAGTTCAGTTGTACTAGCTGTCTTGAGCTACAAGCCAACAACCGACCAACAACAGGGGGTAGGCGAAAAAAATGTTCAGACCCCTTGCCGACTTAAGCGGAAGCCTGCCGTATCTTCAATTCTACCTCCAAGAAGAACTTTTTACTACGCTTAAAAATTATGTAGACTATACTATGTCCCCCCCACCAAAAAAAAAAAAAAAACGTTTGAGTGAAATGTCATGGCGTCAATTTGGTTTCTATATACAGTGTTTAATTAATATAGGCTACATGAAAAATAAAACCTAAAAATTGTGACTAAGTTTTTCTTTTTTATTACATTCATTCGAAATTTTAAAAACAAACTCACGGACCTCACTGTGTAAGCTTACATTGCTCCTCTGGGCTCTAACTTCTAAAGGGGGCTCGAACAAAATAGTAATCTAGGGAGTCGCCACCAGGGAATGTGAGAAACATTGCATTACTATGTTTTATTTCAGGTCATTGTCTAAGTGACTTGTACTTTGGATTTTAAACTCAAGAAAAATATTCAGCGCTGAGTTGCTTCGTCTGTTGGATAAATTTGTAGGCAACTCTGAATCCGTGTATGTCAGATGAAAGTTGATACAATACACATCTCTCCAAAATACAATCGTGATAACTATTATTTTTTTATGGAACGTTGAAAAAGTTACACTGTCAATGGCTTTTGTATTTTATGATTGTATTTTAACGTAGAATAACAGACATGTTAACATATCCACGTCCAACCCATGCAACACTGTTAAACAGTCGAAGTTATCAAGAAATTGTATAGAGATCATGATCATTTACACAGTTTATTGTAATATACCCGCCGCAGCTCATCAATTATAATGGTCGCAAATACAGGATGGGATTAAAATTGGAGCATGTCTTTCCACCCAGAAAAAATGTCAGTTGTTAAGAGTAACAAAAAAACTAAAACAAATTAATTCCACTTATCTTATTCAGAGAAAAACCAGTAACACAGACTAAAAACGCAAAATACCTAGGTGTTATAATAAATGAAAAACTGTCATGGAATCCACATATTGACGAAACTATAAAAAAAAATCAAACAAAGTATTAGGGTTTATTAAAAGAAATTTCTATAAATCAAATAAGAACATAAAACTAAAATGTTATTTAACTTTGGTTAGGCCAATAATAGAATATGCATCCTCTGTTTGGGACCCCTCAACTCAAGAAAACATTAAGAAACTGGAACAAACACAAAATAGAGCAGTGAGATTCATAACAAACGAATATTCACATTTGAGTAGAGTAACACCATTAGTAAAATCACTAAATTTAGAAAGCCTTCGGGACAGAAGACTCAAAAGTAAAGTAGCAATTATACATAAAACACTGAACCATAATCTTCAAATACAATAACAAAATTTAATAAAATACTCTGAAAGACACAAATATAAAGGCACATTCCTCGTCCCATATGCTAGGACAAATTTGTACAAATACTCCTTCTTCACTAGTGCTATTAGAGCATGGAATGGATTGCCTGAGCTAGCCAGGAAAACCAGTAACTTGGCAGAATTTAAGTCTTTGGTTAATATGCATGACTAAATGCATGACGCGTAGGACGTAATCATCTTCTTTTTTGAAGTAACATCTGTATTATATAAGATAAGATAGGATAAGATAGGAGAATAAGCCAGTAGTCATAACGACAGTAGTTACTAATGTTTATCACAAAGAACCAAGATGTTAACCTTTCTGAAATTGTTCCTAGTGCATGGTTCATTGTTGTACTTGAGGGATACAACAATGGAGTGAATATGAAAAGAAAAAAAATGGAATGATCTACATAAAAAAAAAGGGATTTAAATCAAATGGAACTTCTAGAACAGTGTCCATCTCAGTCTGACAGGATTTTTTTTTCCTAGAGGAAAAAAATGGGGGCGGCATTTTTATTTTCGCACGCAGGCGGCAACAACCCTCGCGGCAGCCCTGCATTCTCTGGCACTGCCTGGGTTGAGCTTCGTCAGAGAGAAACAAAATTCATTGTACTCCCTTTGACAATGTCTATTGAGGAATTTTCTAGTGATGTTGCAGTTCGGTCTGCAGCAGTAGGCCTAGATATTGCCCTCTGAAAGGCAACGAGAATCTTTTTTTTTTTTTTTACCTTTTTACCTATCCCTTAGTCTGTTGGACCGTTGGGGCACCACGCAAGACTTTTCGACCGTCTTTCTCCATTCCTCCCCTTTTTTTTTTTTGCCTTGTTTAGAAGCTCTCTAAATGGCAGGCCCGTCCATTCTTTAATGTTGTCCTCCTGTCGCTTTTTCTGGCACTTCTTCTTCTTTTCCTGGCACTGTTCCCTGAAGGAAGGTCTTTGCGAGCCCCGTAGATCTTGTAATGTGGCCATAGGTTTTAAGCTTTCGTCTTTTTACAATAGTTAGCAGGTCATCATGGGCTCCGATCGCTGCAGTAACCCTGTCTCTGATCTCTTGGTTTGTGATAAGGTCTTTGAATGTGATGCCTAGGATCCTTCTGTAGCATCTCAATTCCATTGCTATATATTGCCCTCTGAAAGGCAACGAGAATCTTCTTATGGATGTTAATGGCCTTGAAGGTGTTGACGTGGTCAGTTGTCATTATCCCCTCGGTTAATGTAGCGGAAGAGTATATTGTAATTTAGACAACTTCCATAGTCGCTTAATCTTTAAGCTAAGGTTCTTATATTTTCTTAGTTTTTCAATTTCAGTTTTCTTTATATTATGGGATAGTTGGACGGTGATGTCAGTAATGGTTGCGGATTTTTCTTTCTTGTCAATAAACAGTAATAAATCAGGGCGATAAAAATATATCGTCTTGTCAGTCAAAATAGGTTCGTTTGAAACAAAATTCATTGTAGTCCCTTTATTTATTTATTCTTTTCTACTTTTTAGTGCATCTAATTATAAGCGTATTTACCTAATCCATTACAAAGTTTTCTTTATATTGATGAATATTGATTAATATACATACATTCTCTGGTACAACCTTTAAACTAACATGAAGTCTTTAATATTACTTTTACAATAACATTTAATTATAATTTGTCACTTAATTCTCTACAAAAGGCTTATATCCCCTTAGCTTAGTGTGTGCTTTTATTTTAAAACAAAATTGATTAATTACGACTAATTGATGGAATTGTTTAAAATTGATGCATGTTTTGTTATCGAGCATGAGCTTCTATGAAAAATGTGATGACGATTGGATGTGTAGAAGTGAAATCGATTGCACAAATCTAAACATACAAGAAACATACCAGATAGATACAGAACGAGTTAAGTGTTGTAAAGGTAAAGAAAATTATAGCTACAATATTGAAAGCAGAAGTTAAATTCAAGTTTTAGATTTCTGTTTTTACTGTTTTTGAGATCTATGGGGCAGATGACGTAAAGGTCATCAGTTTCCGTGGCCCACGGTTAACGAGGGTGTCATGTAGCCAGCACAAGGACCAACTGCCTTTACTTTTCACGTCTTATTACATTACAGCTGGGTGGGCGCCCAAAGATCCCGAAGTAAAAAATCCCAGCCTTCACCAGGATCCGAACCCGGAACCCGCTCAGCCACCGCTCCTCATATAATGACTCCCTCGCTTCAGAATCAGTTTTGTCTGAGAGCTGGTACAAATTATTGTCAGTCTAGGAGATAAAAAGCTTTATCTTATAGTTCCACAATGAATAAATCATTCTCTCCAAAAAAATTATTGACGAGATTTTATAAGCGTTCCTGTTACATTCGTTGGTCAATCCTACGCTGTTGAGATATGTTATCTACTCCATGTGGTCCTCTATATGCTGCAGATATTCCTCTACCCCAAAGTCACATAAAGCACACATTACAAAAACTACTACGGCCGCTCCTACTACCCCCCCCCCTACTTCTTCTCTCCCTCACGTCATTGATAATCTATAAATACTTTTTTTTTAATACAAAAAATATAGTGGAAGGAGGTCAATGACAGTTATAAATAGATTAGACGTACATGAATGCACATAGATAGGCGCAAGCTAGGGGGGAACTGTGAGGATCTCGTGTTTAAAGTGTTTTCTTTGTATGCTATCCCGAAAAGCTCTTTTCAATCGCTGTTATCGTTTGTCATAAATTATTGCATACCATTGAAGTCTGCGATTCAATTCATCCATTAAATGGGTTTCTTTAAATCATGCTTGTTTTAGTATAAGTTCTCTAGGCTCAGCAATAGATACGCCCAAAGTGTAAGAATGTTCCCCTTGTCCCCAAAGCGTGATATTTATTATGGATTATTAGATACCCCCTGATTTAAAAGCATGTCTATTAATTTCACACATATTATTTAGACCTAGCCCTAAATCCTTCAATTACGTTTAGGGTTAAAGCAATCCCGTTGTGCTGTACCTTTTGAGGTGTTTTAAAATTTAGGTCTATGCGTAAATGATAGATTCATTTAAATATTTACTTGATTTTAAAATATGTCATAACCCATTAACAGTTAATGGTAAACATGTGCAGTTTGGAAAGGTTATATAACAAATTGTTCACAGACAATGGGTTCAACTACACTTCTTTTCCTACAAATGTTTGACCAGACAAATTAAGGTTCATTCGACACCAATAATAAGTTCACAAGTTGTTGGCAGAACCATATTTCCGGTGAACCATTGGTCGAGAGTCGAGATCAAAATGTCCGTGCTAATTCAGGCACATCAAAGTCTTCTTATACGGGTCAGGGCTTGATCAACTACTCCTATCGAGGGTCATTGTTTACTGTAATGTAATGAACTGATGTACTATACTTTACTGCAACATACTGATGTGTTGTGCTGTACTTAACTGTAATGTAATGTACTGTTGTGCTGTACTGTACTTTAATGTAATGTAATGATGTTTTGTACTGTACTTTACTTTAATGCAATGTAATGTACTGATGTGTTGTGATGTACTAAACTGCAATTTACTGATGTGCTGTGCTGTACTTAACTGTAATGTAAATATACTGTTGTGCTGTACTGCACTTTACTGTAATGTAATGATGTGTTATACTCTACTTTACTTTAATGCAATGTAATACACTGATGTACTGTCATGTAGTATACTGATGTGCTGTACTGTTCATTAATGTAATGTAATGTGCTATACTGATGTTCACAGTTAATATACTGGATGTGCTGTACTTTACAGTAATGTAATGTAATGATGTGCTATACTGTACATTACTGTAATGTAAAGTTTTGTTGTAATGTACTGTACTTTATTGTAATGTAATGTACTGATGTACTATACTGTAATGTAATGTACTGAACTTCAATGTTCGATAATGCAATGTAAAATAGTTGTACTACTGTACTGGTAAGTCGTTTTTCTTTCAACTATTAAAGTGTTCGATATCAGTTCAGTGTTAGATTTGTCAATGTTAATTTCCAGTTAAAATTCTATAGCATTTTTTTTCTTGTCAGGAGGGGGAAGAGAGGTTCTGGAATTTCCTGTCACGCGATTTACACTTTATGTTCTATTGGTACAAAGACGACATTCACCTGGTGGACTGTGTTGCATATTTCTGTCATCAACTGGCTCCATTCAGAGCGGTGCCCAAAAGGCGTGTCAAGTAATTGTAACAGTGGTTTGCTATTCAGTGCGCCACCCCACGGTGTCCCATGTCTTCCCATAGTCTGCTCGGGATAATTCTGTCCGACTGTAGCCGCCAATTCAAAAGGCTAACTTTAAAAAAATACTGTTTCTTTTTTGTCAGCCCTCCCCTACGCCAGACTCATCACTCCCTAAACCAAAGTACAAAAAGCAGGCACGCGTTTCGTGTGTCGCTGTTTAAGGCTGCCCATTCGCACTTCACTGGCGACGCCACTGCTTCGTGCCATGCACATAAGCTCAGAAACGACTGTCCACGCATACACGTAGATGAACATATTGCACCACTTACGCGTGTTCGTAAAAAAAAAAAAAAAGATTTGAAATGTCAGCAGTTTTCTTTTTAAGTTTCAAATTGAAAACTAAACAAAAAAAGTCAATGGTTGATATTTTTTCTGGTAGGTCATATCACAGGAACACACATCGAATTCAAAACTATCCTACTTTCTTTCTAGGCTGTGAGGTTATTTAATCCTTGGTGCCGCCATTTTTTTCTGCCTTTCTATCTTCACACCAGCCCAGTAAAGCTCCCCAATAGGAATCTGTTTACCTTGTCACATATTGTTGGCTTATGTAATACTAGCAGTACACCTCGGCTGCGCCCGTTGATTTGTTCACAGGCTTTATATTGTTTATTATAGCCGGATCACCCCCCCCTACTTTTTAAATTTTAGTAGACGGGCTACATACTAAGTAAAACAAAGGACGTTTGGGCCACGAGGCCTTCATCAGCTACAAAACAAACAAAAAATAAAAAACAATTAACACAAAATAGTCTTAAGTTAACTTATCTGTCCGATGTTGTTCTCTATCGAGGCAGAAAAGAAATGAGCTGCGCTGGTGTAAAAGCGCGGGAAAACGGAAGGGGGCGGAGATGTCAGGCAAAGATGAATGGGAAAAGGGGGTACCGTAGTGTTAGTGCCCATCGCTTATTAAATAAAAGTGTGCTGGTTGTTGATCCCATTAGGTTGGAGGGTGCCTGACATGTAAATAAGTTTGTTTTCGATCTGCAGACGGGTGTTTTTGTCGTTGCATTGTTGTATGGCAGTGACGAGGAGGTCGGTGGTACCCCTATGATGTGTGTTATTGAAATGGATAGAGACGGGCTTAGTAGCAAAGTTACGAATGTCTCTAAGGTGTTCTTGGAGTCGTGTTTTTAATCTCCCGCTTTCTGGACACAATCTTTCAAATTTAGTCGAAAAGTTACCTACGTTCATTAAAGATACCAACCACGCCCTGTTAACACTAGCAAAAGTCATACTACAACCTGACAAAGAATACATACTCTTCCTCCTAGATGTCAGCTCCCTTTACACTTCCATCCCACATGCTGATGGCCTTAAAGCCATCCGTTACTTCTTTGATATACCAGAAAACAAACACCAATCTATATCCACTGACATTCTAGTTCGCCTTACGGAGCTTGTACTAACTCTCAACTCCTTCGAGTTTAATGGGCAATTTTTCGACCAAATCAGCGGAGTAGCTATGGGTACGGCATTCGGTCCATCTTATGCCTGCCTATTTATGGGCTTATTAGAACTCAACATTTGTTCATCCTACACGGGCCCCATGCCCGAATTTTATAGGAGATACATTGATGATGGCCTAGGCATAACATCTCTGACAGAGAATGAACTTATCCAATTTATTGAGTTCACTAACAACTTCAATCCCGCCATTCGTTTCACTTACACCATTTCCAGAACTAGAGTGAACTTCTTAGACATAGAAATAAACATAACCCGAAATTCTCTGTCTACATCCTGCCATTACAAAGACACTGACAGCCATAGCTATCTTCTATACTCGTCATCCCATCCACCATCCTGTAAAGATTCTATCCCCTACTCCCAACTTCTACGTATCCGCCGCCTTTGCCAAGATGACAATGACTTCACTGAAAAAGCAACTGAAATGATAGAGTTTTTCTTGCGTCGTGGCTACCCTCAAGCTATTTTAGAGAAAGCCTTATCGCGAGTGGAGAATCTCAAAAGAGAACAAGCTTTCAAGAAAAAAACGATATCTAGCAATGATGGAAGGCCCAAATTGATATTAACCTATCACCCTCACAATGTGAAAGCAAAAAACATCTTTCTCAAAAACCTGAACATTCTCCTAGCCGATGAACATACTCGCGACGTCTTTTCATCCCCACCTCTTGTAGTATTCAGGCGAGACCAAAACCTACAAGATATATTAGTACACACTAAACTCCACAACATTTCAAGTGAACCTGGCACTTGGCCATGTAAGCGACGTAATTGTCAGACCTGCAAACACACACTCGCCACCCCCACCATCACCTGTCCTAAAATGACCATCAAGATCAGTGGCAAATTCAACTGTAATAGTAGAGGAGTCATATATGCTATAATATGCTCAAGGTGTCAGATGGTTTATATTGGAAACACGACTCCATCTTCTGTACACAAATGTGTATAACAAATCAAATATGTAAAAATGACCATACTTTCATGGAATGAAACTTGTAAAAATTTAAGTAGCGCACCTGAATCAGAAGTAAAAAAAAATTGGCGCATAGAACCAAAAGGTTGGCCACCCCTGGTTTAAGAGATCAATCAGTGTGTCAGCTTATTTTACAAATATATAATAGATACCAAATATTTCTCTGCAGATTTTGTGTGCTAGTATATAATTGTTTACACTTAATCTAGCCTAGTAGCCTAGCTATATGTCAAGTAAAACAACTCCAAATGTTTGTTATCTCCTTGACAGTTTTACTCGCTAATCCAGCAGCCCTCACGCACGTGCCCATCTGTATGTATATTTTTGCTTTCTCTGTTGGCTAATTCTAAGATAATTTTATTGGCGTACTAAAATTAAAATGTGAATTTGGTTACAGTGTTGTTGTTTGTGTGTGTGTGTCTGATTGATATAATACTTCAAACACAAGTCCAAAAGTAGACCTATCATCTTTACAAGTTGAAACTCAGATGTGGAATGATACTCATCACTTGCCAGATTGGTGGTCTGGGGGATGGCTTATCATATGGACCAACTACATACTAGAAACATGTATCTCTGGTCGCATCAGAGCAAGAAAATGTCGAGTCCAATATTATGGAACCAATCCTTTGTGGCTTCATTGAGCACTGGAAGAAGTTTTAAGAGGCCAAACAGCACCCAGTCACGGGCCGTACATAGCCCGCGGGCCACAGTTTGGGCGTCAGCTGATTCAGAGTTATGGATAAATTCAACAAAATAGAAAGGACCAGTATAGGAAAACACTTAAAAACCTATTTTTTAAAAGATGTATCCCAAACAGACATTCGTTAAGTATTGTAATCACACCGAGACAAGTCAACAGATTTCTACATGTATACTGGAAGACGTAAGATGTAACGCATATTTCATAAAAATCGATTTTTTATTTCCACTTGCAGTGCAAAATCAGTTCAGTAAAAGATGTTGTTTAAGCATGTTGCTGTTATAGGCTCTTTACCTCTATCTTATCTTATCAAATACAGACGTTACTTCAAAAAAAGAAGATGATTAGCCTACGTCCTAAGCGTCACGCATTCAGTCATGCATGTTAACCAATGACTTAAATTCTGCCAAGTCACTGGTTTTCCTGGCTCAGGCAACCCATTCCATGCTCTAATAGCACTAGGGAAGAAGGAGAATTTGAACAAATTTGTCCTAGCATATGGAATGAGGAATGTGCCTTTATCTTTGTGTCTCTCTGAGTATTTTACTGGGTTTTGTTTTTGTATTTGAAGCATGGGCGTAGCCAGGATTTTTTTTCGGGGGTGGGGGGTAATTTTTTCAAAATATTGATTAGGTATCTTTTAGCTTCAAATCCTGCTGAAGCGGGGTTTAAACTCAAACCTCCTTTGATACGCTCATAGATTTTTGAGTGTGTAATTTGCTTTTTTTTTTATTGAAGATGTATTTTTAAGCTTCAAACCCCGCTGAAAGGGGGTGGGTACAACTCGAAACCCCCTAAGGCTACGATCATAGCATTTTGAGTGTGTAATTTGCTTTTTTTATATTGCAGAGGTATTTTTTAGCTTTAAAACCCGCTGGAGGGGGTTTTAAACACAAAACCACTTTGGGCTACGCTCATAGAATGTGGTGACTGATATATGGGTAGTCTTATATTGAAGAGGGGGTTTTATCGTAAATGGAGGAGGGGTTTTAAAATCAAAATCTTTCTTAGCTATAGGAACCTTTTTTCTTTTTTATTTGGGGGGGGGGGGGGTTATAGAAGAGGAAGATTTGACTGCAAACCCCCCTGGTAGAGGTTTTTAAACTCAATATCCTCTTGGCTGCACTAGGGCAAGTGATGGTTTAGTATTAAAATCTCACCTAAAATAAACAGAATCAAAGCAAAAAAAAAATTTAAAAAATCACTAATTTTCGATTCCCCAAGGGGGGGGGGTCTGGCTCCGCCCATGATTTGAAGATTATGGTTCTGAGTTGTATTTATTATTGCTACTTTACTTTTAAGTCTTCTAAATTTAGTGATTATACTAAAGGTGTTACTCTAGTCAAATGTGAATATTCGTTTGTTATGAATCTCACTGCTCTATTCTGTGTCTGTTCCAGTTTCCTAATGTTTTCTTGAGTTCTATTATTGGTCTAACCAAGGTTAGAACTCCTTTAGAACTATGCTCACGCTGAGATATTAAAGGTATAGCAGATTCTAGATCTGTCGTGTAGATCATAGATGCCATGTAGGCCCCATGCCAGTTTGTTCGGTACTTGTGTGTTTACATTTATGCTTGACGAGAGAAGGGTTTACTTTAATAATACTGATAGAGAGATGGGCTTACTGTAATGCCCCACTTTCTTTCACAACTTTGTTGTTTTATTTCTCTTTCTCTCTCTCTCTCTCTCTCTCTCTCTTTCTTTCTTTCTTCCACCCCCTCTTCTTCCCACGCAAATCAACACACACACACACACAACAAACTCAAGTCATTAAAATGAAACCCAATTGGCAACCATTCAACTATTTTTCAAGTCGGACTCTATTTAACGGGAGACATGCGGATAGAGCATAGGTCTCTGAACATTGGTATGTGTGTTATAAAATTCCACTTCAACTAAATACTTGTATTTTTAAAAAAAAGTTAAAAGAGTTTGAATGAAACACCAACATAGGCGGCTCCTATGTGTATATAGTTTGGTAAGCCTGAATATTGGCATTGGCATGTGCGTTATAAAATTTTACTAAAACTAAATGCGTGTATTTATAAAAAAAACAGTTTGAGTGAAACACCAACTCATAGGCGGCCCTATGTGTAAGTAGTTTCGTAAGCAATGCAGGCAAAAAAAAAGCAGGTTTCAATGACAGTAGTGAAGATGAAATTAAATTACAATAGCAGTTTTTTTTTCTTAATACATATAAAGAGACCTATTGCATTTTTAATGGTCAATATAAGAACTAAGGTCATAGGAGACCTTAAGTTGTGGAGATCAGAAACAATGAAAAGATATTCATAGCTGCCAACGCGCCCTCTCTTGAGAGAACTGCCGTCTCATTGCACCTCACGCGGCAATGCGAGGGCATCCAATGCATACAAACGACAGCTTCAAAACATCGGCAATACTGCGCCGACTGCCTCTTCTATCGCTTTGATCCTCCCCCGCAGCCACCGGGAGGGCTAGGAGACAGAAGTGAGAGTCAGTGACCAGCGCGACAGAGGTTTATATTTAGAGTTTTCCTTTTCTAAGGAATGTAGCCAGCCAATATTAACAATCCCCTCATACCGACACCATTCGTTGTCGAATGCCTGAACACTGACGTCACAGGTCTTATGACGTGGCAACGAGCTATTGGTCTCAATTTCCCACAGGTTGTGACGTTGCAGGTCAGTTTTCAGGCCTTCGATCTATATCGATTGGTCTAGCTCCTACCCGAAGCTTACTTAGGCTGAAGTTACTCGCATTTGCCCCTTCTCCTGTCAGTGATAACAGTTTCTACGGACCCGATATCCGAGTCACTCGTGAAGGTCAGGAGTTGGACTGGCCGACAGACACATGCCATTGGAAGCATTTGTATAGGTACGGTATTGGAATGCTTATTTCCATTACCACAACCGGCAATAACAACCTTACGGATCCTTGCTACGCCATTGACATCTTATATATAAAGCACAATTTAAAGAGTATGTATATATGTTGATAATAATACGTATGTATCTTACTTATAGAAATCAAAACCGTTTGACCAATCTTGATATAATTTGGCATAATCATCTTCATTGATAAGTAACGTGCAATTATAATATAAGAATGTTCCTTAGATCACGCGCAGAAAGAGTTTACAAAAAGTATATAAAAATTAAACACTTAACCCAAAAAGTAATCAGACAGCTGCAGAGTGAATACATAAATAATGTAATTTCTAAAGATAACAACAAAAACCTATGGTCATACATTAAGTCTAAGAAAATGGAAACAACAGACATAGCGCCATTAAAAGATGAACATAACATAATACATAATGATAATGAAACTAAAGCAAACATCCTAAACAAATACTTTGCATCAGCATTCTCAGCCCCAGGAGGCAAAGACATATTACTGAATTTGAACCAAGTAGACAACATAGAAGATATAGTAGTACAAGAAAATGGAATTCAAAAACTATTAGCCAACACCAAACCAAATAAAGCGTCTGGACCTGATGGTATTCCAGCTAGATTACTCAAAGAACTAAGCAATGAGCTAGCCCCAGTGTTCAAAATACTCTTTCAGGCTTCACTTAACCAGGGCAGAGTACCAAAGGACTGGAAAGAAGCTAATGTCACCCCCCCCCCCTATTTAAAAAAGGAGAAAAATCTGACCCAGGAAACTACAGACCAGTATCACTTACCAGCATCACATGTAAAATTCTTGAACACATAATATGTAGCAACATCATAAACCACTTAGACAAACAAAATGTCCTCACACCATACCAACATGGCTTTAGGAAATATAGATCATGTAAAACACAACTAATAGGACTAATTGATGATTTTTCTAAAGGTTTAGATAATAGTGAACAAATAGATGCTATCTTACTAGATTTTTCTAAGGCTTTTGACAAAGTTCACCACCATAGTTTGCTTAAAAAATTAAAATATTTTGGCATTAATGGTCCACTGCATCAGTGGATTTAAGATTTTCTGATAGGGAGAGAACAAACTGTAATAATAAATGGCTCTAAATCAACACCGATAACAGTAAACTCAGGTGTACCTCAAGGAACAGTCTTGGGTCCACTACTATTTTTAATTTACATAAATGATTTACCAAATTGCATTACTTCAGGAACAAAAGTCAGATTATTTGCAGACGATAGCATAATATATAGAACAATAAAAACAACACAAGACACAGATATTTTACAAAGAGAATTAGATGAATTACAGAAATGGGATTCAAATTGGAGCATGTCTTTCCACACAGAAAAATGTCAGTTGTTAAGAGTAACAAAAAAACTAAAACAAATTAATTCCACTTATCTTATTCATGGCAAACCAGTAACACAGACTAAAAACGCAAAATACCTAGGTGTTATAAATAAATGAAAAACTGTCATGGAATCCACATATTGATGAAACTATAAAAAAATCAAACAAAGTATTAGGATTTATTAAAAGAAATTTCTATAAATCAAATAAGAACATAAAACTAAAATGTTATTTAACCTTGGTTAGGCCAATAATAGAATATGCATCCTCCGTTTGGGACCCCTCAACTCAAGAAAACATTAAGAAACTAGAACAGACACAAAATAGAGCAGTGATATTCATAACAAATGAATATTCACATTTGACTACAGTAACACCTATTATAAAATCACTAAATTTTGAAAGCCTTCAGGACAGAAGACTCAAAAGTAAAGTAGCAATTATACATAAAACACTGAACCATAATCTTCAAATACAAAATTTAATAAAATACTCTGAAAGACACAAAGATAAAGGCACATTCCTCGTCCCATATGCTAGGACAAATTTGTACAAATACTCCTTCTTCCCTAGTACTATTGGTTAACATGCATGACTGAATGCATGACGTCTGTATTATATAAGATAAGATAGACCGTTAAATTATTATTATTATAGCTTTTATATAGCGCTACTTTCATGCTTATAGCATGCTCAGAGCGCTTTTGGTATTATCTTATCTTCTTATATAATACAGACGTTACTTCAAAAAAGAAGATGATTACGTCCTACGCGTCATGCATTTAGTCATGCATATTAACCAATGACTTAAATTCTGACAAGTCTCATTTGTGGACCAAAGGGGTGGAGGGGGTATCTAGGAGTTGGTTTTCCGTGCTGCCTTTAGGCGCTCAGTAAACACAACTCTGCCCGAGTCGGGTGTCGAACCTCGAGCCCCCTTCTAGGTAGCCAAGCCAAGCCTAGTTCAAGCGCACTTGGCCTCTCTCCCACAACAATAAGACCATAAAAATAAATGTTTTAAATCCTAAATTTATCTCTATTGAAGAATGGAACGTTTTAACAAATCGGGTAAACCCATTTGAACTGTATTTTAAATTAGCTATGAATATGGAGGTTAAACCCCATCTCATCGACTACTTTCATTTTCGTAAGAACATTTTAAAAGTGTTTAGGGAACATCTCGCCATGTTTGACATAGATCAAAATCCAATGCACTAGATCTGTGATACACAAACTGGCCGAGTGTCGTGTCCGGCTACTACTATATAAATCCAAAATGAACCGATACTCTGCGGCTTCAGTGGCATTGTGGGAAGAAGTTTCAAGGGACCGGATAGCACTGCTTCATGAGTCATATCTCGGATATGGCCCACGGGTCATAGTTTGCACATCGCTGGTTATAGTTATGGATTTTAAAAAAATGGAAAGGACCAGTATTGAAAAATGTAAAAAACTGAAACAAGGATATTCAAAAGATTGATTTTTTATTTTGGGCACATCGGCACAATTTAGGCCATGTCGTGCCTGCAGTCCCTCAAGGGCCACTCTCCCTCCACACAACAAGGGCCAAATTCCATACAGTCAAATCATTAAAATCAAGCTCTATTCACAGTTAAAATAGTAGAGGTAGTAAAAATTTAATAATTAGTGTTTTTAAATTAGTGGCTCTAAAATATTTCTCCCTGACATTCTGGTATCTGGGGCAGTCGATGAGGATATGTTCCACGGTGAGGCGAGAGTCACAATACTCACAAAGTGGGGGCTCTTCTTTCTTCAGCAATATTCAAAAGATGTATCACACAGAGAGAGAGAGAGAGAGAGAGAGAGACCGTTATAGGTGCGCTGCCGGAATCCCATAGAATGAATATGACCATTGTGAATGCCGTGAAATAGATCGGGCGCGGGACTGAAATTCCAGGTGGAGAATCACAAAGAGACTTGAATGACGTTCTCGTTGCTACAAGTAGTAGAAATATGATCCAGCAAGGCGGATTTATGATGCATGGCACATCGTCTGACCTAACGTTACAAGTGGGTCGGTGTGAAGTGCTTGGCGTGATTCAGCAAATCTTTCTTTTGTTTGATCGCCTGCTTCTTTATGCATTCAAATATGACGGCGCATAGACGCGTGGCCTACGGTTGGGTTGGAAATTGGGCAAGGGCGAGAATGTTTACTATGTGCATATATAAACCTACTGTATGTTACATTTTCTTTAAACATGTTTTATACGTGTGTTTCGACATTTCGATGGACATATACTGGCGTTATATCACTGCTGAAATAATTAGTACGCTATAAATCTAACATGTCTGTCTTCGTGTTGCCTGTTTGTTGTTTTCTCCTCACACAGTTTGCACTCCCGTTGTTCAGGGCATTTGAAATAAGTTTAAAAAAAAAAACAACACTTGATAAGGAAAACTATGAAATATTTTTCTTCACTTAAAAAACAACAACCGATTCCTACTTATTTCCCCACTCATTCTCGATGGTGCACGAAGAATAGCTATAAGCATTACATACAAGCTCCCTTAATTAAATACATGTCAGGGAATGAGCAATGCGAGTACGATACTGCACCTAACAAGTTTAATTAGACATTTAGTTATCGGTGATTTCAGCGATAACACAGAGGGGAATAACTTTTTTTAAAACTATTTTTAGTTCTCTTCGGTTATCCACCTGGTGTAGACTGTAGACCCACCAACTGTCACAATCGACACACCGTTCCTCAAGGAGCCATTGTATAGCGGACCCCCCGCGCGGCTGATGTGGTACTGTATCACAATGAGTACCGGTAAAGTGTGAGTTTTCTCGTTTGCTCGGCCTTCGATGCCGCCTTTAACCTGAACATTTTGAGTCAGACAGTCACAGGAGGGGAGCTTCCATGGGCCTCGAGTTCCATTCGACTCAATTCTTAGAACAATGACGTATGTTGTGCTACAGCCTAAATCTTGAATAAATACACTGTATTATATTGTGCCAAGGAAAAAAAAAGAAAAACGCAAGTAAGAAAAATAATTTCATTTTCAGCATTTCAACACTTCAAAGCTGTCACAAATTGATAATGCACTCACATAGGTCCTAAATATTCTACAAATCCATCTTTCACCAAATTTATTCAAAGTATTTACATGACACACCAAACATCAACATACCATTTTATAACACAAAATAGGTAATCATTATTTTATTTTCACGTTTTTCCTTTCTTTAAAATGTACGATGTCAACCGTAAGACAAAATCAAAGACACATGAATGTAGCCATGAAAAACAATGTTTTCATTTATTGTATGCAGTTATACTTGCATACAGAACAGGACAAAACAAAAAAATTACAAAATTTATTTCATACAGTAATAACAAAATTTGTCTAAATAAATTTTTACACAAAAACAAAAGCCAATTGATTTAGCTCCAAGTTAGCTAATCCTGCATGTTTCATGTTTACATTACAATGTTAATTGGAGTCCATACAACAAATACAAAAGTAAACATGCATATTTAATGTTTGTGTGTTCTGAATGCACTATATTCAGATACTTAAATACACCAATGTGTGTTTGTTACAAGATAACAATCTGGAAATGTTAATTGAAAACAAAAGTTAACTGCAGTACAGAACACTGACTGCAGATCTTAAGCAGTGGCCAGTCCATGGGATAATTTTTTTAAAGTTCCATTACAGAACAAATGCTTAATGACTTGGTTTGGAAATAGACCTACCTCTCTGTTATCAGAATGGGGTTTGTGAGTGTTAGCTGTGACACTTAAACACTAACATCATACAAAAAATACAAAACAAAAGCAAGGGTGGAAGCTCTCAATGAGTACATGATGAGCATATCAGCCAGTTAGTTTTATTAATATTAGACTAGTGATATTACAACTAGATTAAAATAGTCATAATAATAATTTTAACAAAAATTAATAGGCATTATCTAACAAATCTAACGAATCAGTCGATCTAGCTATTTCACAATTAGATATTTCATTTCATTTCAAAACCTTGCTGACAGTTGCGTTTGAGACTGGATAATTTTTATTAAGGTGTTCTAGAACATTCATTTAATGTCATCATAATTTTATGTAATCATAAAATTTTAAAACTAGAGCAACATGATCCCACAGAGATAACATTACAAAACTACATTCAAATGTTGCTATGAAAAGTTACATAGTCTGCTATTCAAACAAAGAATGCACATTACATTATATGGCTCAGTGATGTCTATGCCAGATGAGTTTATACCAATGTAACTTTAAGATGCTGTCTTAGATGTTTGGAACGCAGATAAGCTTTTGACATACTCATCCAGCTTGTATTTGAAGAGTTCACTTGTGATGGGCTGGTCCAGTTGACAAAGTGGATTCTTAACAACATACTCCACATAGATCTAAAATTGAAAGAAAGGAAGAATGTAAATACAATTAATGTATTGATGCTTTCAGGCAAAGTGGGAGCGTGGAGTTTGTTTTAAATACAATTTTATCCCAGTCAAAGTGTCTCAGCTACTATGTGGTGGAAACAGTCATTAGAGGAGACTATAAGGACAATAGGGAAATCAAAACAGAACCCATGTTGAGATGCCTTAGGACTGAATCTATTGCTCTGGAAAGGATGGGAGAGAGGCCCTACAACAATGTTACCATCCACACACGATTCCTTAAGGAGATGTGTTATGGTGGACACCCACATGGCTGATATGGTATAGAGAAGACATATGGGGCTTGCCTTCAGTATCACGTATAACCCAAAAAAATGTTACAAAATTAGCTATTGTTACCGGTTAAAGGGATGTAGCAAATTTACCTCCCAGATAGAAAAGTTGTTCTAAATGGCTGATGGAGGGGAGCTTCTATTGAGTCTTTGACTCAACTCTTGAGATGAAGAAATACAAGCTTCTAACTTAAAGTGCTGGGTACATTGTTGGCACAAAAGATGAAAACAAGAACAAGAGAATGATGTACCAAATGTTAATAGGACAACTAAGAAGGAACTACATGAACAGAACTTCTATCAATTAACTACTGAGATGTTTGAGTATGATGATAGTATAAATACAAGCATTTATTTGTTCAACAAGCCTTCAGTGTCATCCAATTTGATGTCTGAAATATTTGACACTATTCACACTGCTGATTAGCCATTGAGAGAAAGAATTCTGAAAGAACTTGTATCCAAATATAACTACTTTACTTGTCAGGACATTGAACTTTATAACAAATTGTGAGCTAAGCTAGAAGAAACTAATGCTGTTAAAAATTATGATTCAATGTTTTCTGGTTTAAATTCTTGCCTTCAGAAGCATCTAATTGACTTTTTAAGTCTTGTTCTGATTAAGTGAACTAGATTCTCCATTCTTTGTTTGAGTGAATGAAGAACTGATGTAAAAAATCAAAGAAATATATGATTTACTTGTATATTATTTTATAGCTAATGATTTTTGACATCCACATGGTACATCAAATACATTGTATATCTAGTATTTCAAGTTTACTTTATCCTTTGTGAGGTATTATCCTTTATTTTTACTTCTTAGAGTGTGCTGGTAACCTCAAGTGGGTCTGACAAAGTTTTATTGACCCCAAAGATATTTTTCAAGAAGCAAAAGTAAAAGTAAAGACCAAAGAAAAGTTTGAAAGTATAATAAATAAGAAACTACAAGCAATAGAGCTGAAAGAATCAGAACATGTAGTAGAAGAAACAAGACATTTTTTGCTTGACTTTATAGAAATAATTTTAAAAATAATCTTTCATGATATAAATTATAGCAACTTATTTTAACATTATTATTTTGATTTTTTGTATTTGTTTTTAGAAGAATATAACAAAAATTATTTTCAAATAGTAAAACTACTACATAGAATATTATGAATTTATTTGTACTTCTCATCTGAAAGTTTCACATGCCAAATGTTTATATTATGCTTTTTAAATATTTCTATTTCTAGAATAGTTAGAACAAACTTGAAGAAAAAAAAATCTTACTGATGTGTATTATTTTAAAATATAATTAGTTACTTTAAAGAATGATTTGATTATCTGAAAAATGGATGAGTACTGTTACAATCGTAGTGGTGATAGAGTTAAATGTGTGTGCGATCAACTGATACATGCAACATAGGTCAGCGTGGGCTGATATGAACATTACATGTGAATAACACCCATGTTATGGTTATTTCTAACACCTTGAAGAAGGAATTCGGGGACCCAATATAAAGAGACAGAATGTTTCAAAGACAAGTCAGTCTGGTACTGTTAGTCTGAAGTGAAGTCAGTTCAGTAGAGCGAGTCCTCGAATTAAGCAGTACGAGTCCAGGATGAGACAAAGAGAGACTAGTTAAGTCGAGTACAGTATTTGTAGTCAGTGAATCATGTAGCCAAATGTGCAGTTGATTTATTAGTAAAGTATCACATTATTTTGGAACTTTTGTTGTCAAGTTCTTAAGTTGGTTTTTGGGTTGAGCAGTGTTTGCAGAGAGCCTGGATAGTGAGAATCATAGCAGTATGATGACATAAGGTAACTTAAGATATCCTGTTGTTCGTTTAGTATTTCTTTTCCTCTTTTATCTATATTTTATTTAGATATATATATAAATATCTTTAATTTTTTAAAATCTAAAATGAATCATTGGTACATCTAGTTATTCTATAGAAAGCCTAGGCATGCTACACAATGAAAAAGTTATTAAATAGTTATGTTTCTACTTTTTTAAAAAATACTTTTAGTTTTATCCATTATTGTATAAGCCTTTTTTTTTTCTAGCATACCCAACAAATTAGACATTTCATATTTGACCTTATATAAGAAACACAGAAAATATTCTGTTTTCTTCATTTGATACCATTATGGAACATTCTTTGGAGTATCCTTAGGAATGTTTGTGGTTTACTTACACTAACAAAAGGAATAAAAAATGCAAACTCACAGAACTAAATATCTGTTGTAAAACATCTTTCATATTTCCAACAGACAAGTCTGTGTTCAATATCAATTTCAGACCACTAGGTGTCTCAAAGAAATGAAGTTTGTACTTGCTTGTGGTAAAATTCAAAAAACCTTCTTTCCTAATTGAATTAGTTAATAAAAAATAATGGTTTATTTGAAGAAAGAGATTAAATATCTAGCTTTAAATGGAATTTTAGAAATGCAATTTCAATTTAGCTTGTATGTTGTTTAACCTGGAGACCAATTGTAAAAGAAAACTTAAAACTGAATGAAATTAGAGCAAAGTGGAACACATAATGTAAACTATTTAGATTTGTTTTCATCTTCTTTCTTTCTGGGCGTGTGGTGACTGAGTGGTAAAGTGCTTGGCTTCTGAACAGAAGGGTCTAGGATTTAAATCTCTAAGAATGGATTTTGAATTTAGGGATACAAATATTGCCCCAGAGTCCACCCAACTCTAATAGGTACATAAGTTGAGGAAAGTAAATGCAGTTTGTTGCTGTGCTGGCCATTTAACACCCTTGTTTACTGACAGTCATAAAATCTATAGGTAGCAATGTCTGAAAAGGGTACTGTTTTTTTAAATCTTCTTTGGGGTAGATGCTTGAAGACGTCTGTGATCATACCATCATCAATTCTAAAAGCGAAGTTAAACTTTAACTCTGAAAAAGGATACATGTCTGTTGGTGAAAGTCTACTAGCAAATGACTTGATAGAAAACAACATTCCATACATCAGCTTGAATTCCTGAAAGAAAAAAAAAAGATGCTCTAAACTATATAACCGTTGGCCAAAGAAACAGATGATCTTAACATTATCTGCCCTATAGATCGCAAGGTCTGAAAGGGTAACTTTTGCTTACTTTACAAACAACAGTTTAATGGGTGTGTTCATATACAATATGAACTACATACAAAACTGTGGATGGCACCTGCCAGTCAGTCATAGTCATGAAATGTACATAACACAAACACACTGTCTCAAACTGCCAATTAAATTTCTATTTTTTCTTTGCAAAATGTTATGCATACAATATGAGGGGCATGGTGGCTGAGCACCAAAGTACTTGGCTTTTCGAACCCAGGGTCCTTTTGAATTTCTAGGTTTTAAAGATGCTACTGAGTTTATATCCTACTCTAAAGGGTACCCCACATTAGAAGTGGAAAGTAAAGGTGGTTGGTTTCTGTGCTGGCCACATGACACTCATTAGCTGTCGGTCAAAGAAACAGATGACTTTTACATCATCTGCCTTAAAGAGTGCAAGGTCTGTAATGGGGTGCATACAATATGCATATTTATTTTTAAAACAGAAGTGCATGCTTTCAGAATATCATAAAAATATGTTTAACTTCTGAACATGCTTTAACATTTAAAAAAAATTTTTTTGACAAATATCAAACTTAAGCTAAATAATTCAAGAAAGATAATTAAAGTTTCATTTTATTTCAGACTCAGAGAGCTAAGTGTGTTTAGATGTTTTGAAAAGTAAGTCTAGTTACAGTATAAATAGAGAGGTAACAAAGTTCAGTTTGTTTACAGTGTTCAGTGTGCTTTATATTACTATGTGGATTGATTTTTTGAATTCTATGATAATGTGCAGATCTATCTGGGATAGGGTTACCAGGTTACCCAGAGGAGGGCAAAAAGAAACAAAAATCTTAACAAAGAAGGACACACGAAAAAACAACATTAAAAACTTTTAAAACAAGTAAAATAAAAAATAAAAAAGCTTAGATATTGAGTGAAATAGCATTAGTTATTTTGAACCAATCATGTAATTAATTTTTAATAGATGTAGACAAACAATAATGAATGTGTGTGATTGGAAATATTGTAATGAATTGTTTTTGTTTAGCACAACTTTCATGCATCTTATAGCATGCTCACTGCTGCTTTTTCAAAAGCTATTTTTTTTTTTTTTAAAGTTGCTCAAGTTTGAATTTAAACTTGCGGTCTCAAGCCTCCATCATGTAAGCCAGACTTGTTAGCCCCTGATCTATTCAAGTAATTATAAAAACAGAAAATTTTATAATGTAAAAAAAAGTATATAGTTTAAAACTTTCAGTGAAGGACATAATTCTCTACACAAGGCTTTTCTCCCCTTAGCTTAGTACAGTTCTATATAAAACAAAATTTATTAATTATGACTTATTAATTATTTGGTTAATTTTTTGTATTGATTCATGTGTTGTAGTCAACAATGAACAATTGTGCCAAGTTTCAACCTGATCCAAGATTGGAAAGGGGGAAAGAAAAGCCTGGATGAAATGCCTTTGGACTAAGTACACTACAATTATGTATGCGCACGAAATAATGTCATTTAGAGAGTGAAACAGAGGATGACATGAGTCACAGGGTACAACTGATCTAACCAATGGGATCGGCCTGACATCCGTCACAAGCTGAGAGGGGAAAAATGGAGCATGGGATAAGGGGACAACATATTGAGCGTCTTAAGCTGGTGTAAAAAGAAAATAAATATATATTGTTTTTTTACCCTTAAAAGGAAAAAAGTTTCTGCTGATTATCAATCTAGAAACTTTCATTTTTTTCTAGGTTCAACCAATACAGAGCTATACATTGAAAACTAAAAGCTTGCACCAAACCATTAGCAATTGAGTATTTCTTCTAAGTGTTATTTGACTTTCTTCTAAAATCTTAACTAATAATTGTATTTAACATACCAGTACAGAAAAAATAAGTTACCTCATCCTTGCTCATTGTCAATTGTTTTTTTCTATTCCATTCAGCATAATATAGACATGTACCATTTCGATCAAACAAATAAAAAGTGAATATTGTCATTTTATCAAAACTAGAATTTTCTTTGTTTTTTTTAGACTCTAGTAAACAAGAGTAGTCTAGATGAAGACTTCAACTACTAGAGCTAGATGATAGTTCCAGTAGTACTGCAACTGTACTATATCTAACTACTAGCCTTGACAAGCCACACTACCGTGTTACTATTATTATATATATATATATATAATAATGATTTATAAATCTGAAATTAGAAAATATACACATAATATTATATAGAATAGATATCTAGAAAAGCAGACTTTGTTTAGAATAGTTTAGATGTATTATTTAGATATATAGATCTAGATTCTAGATTATTCATTTTAGTTATAGAACTAAACGACACATATCATATCTGGATCTATATATATTCTAGATCTATATATATACAGATTTACATCACTTAAATTCCAAATAAATAAAGCTACATGATCTTCTTATCTTATACTTTTAAATCATCTTCTATACTACTAGACTATAGTCAATGTTAATGGTTAAAGACGTTCCTTCAAAACAAAATAGAATCTCTATATATTATAATTTCTAGATCTGACTATTAGATCTTTAACTACTGGTATATTAAGTTAGAGTTTTAGTATGCATAGTATATTGTCGAAAATATAGAATTTGATTTTAGATAGGATCTTAGAGAATTATAAATTAGTATTATTAATATTATATAATTATAAATATTATTATTAATATTATCTAGATCTAATAAGGAGGCGCAGTGGCTGAGCGATAAACCACTTGGCTTCTGAACGTGTTTGAATCCTAGTTAAGACGGATTTTTAATTTCGGGACCTCCGAGCGCCTCTGAGTCCACCCAGCTCTAATAGATAATGGGTACCTGTAATTAGTTGGGGAATAGTAAAGGCGGTTGGTCATTGTGCTGGCCACATGACACCCTCGTTGACTGTAGGCCACAAAAACAGATGATCTTTAATCATCTGACCTATAGAAGGGAAACTTTACTTTTTTTTTTAGATTTTAGATCTAATGAGTAAACTACTAGTAGGACACTATCATTTAATAATTTATCATACTTAATAATATAATCTATATATACATAATATAATATATTCTATATATATATACTACATTACTTATTACTAGATCTATATTATTATTGTCTATAATCTATAGTCAGTATATAGTCATACTACATAACAACATTAACATAGTGTTCATTAGTCAGTGATAGTCATATAATAATTAATATAATATTATAATAATTATGATTATCATAATGACAATGACATAATCATATTATTTATTCATTATCTGATTATCAATGAATAGAGCTAGAATTAGTCGAATAGTTCAAATAAATCAATAGAATGTAGATCTAGTCTACAATGTTACTAATTATAAATATAAATGTAGAATAATCTAGAATTCTAGATTGACTGGATCATTTGTTACTTGAGTTGAAGATGAGTCTAGATTATATTAATTAATATTATAATTATAGACTTAATAAATATAGATTTAACTCTACTAGAGTAGACTATGAATCTAGTCTAAATACTAGACTAAGATAGTGATAGTACTAATATTAAACTAATAATTTAATACTAGTAGACTTAGACTAGTACTACTAGTAGTAATACTAAGTACTAAAGTAGTCTAGTAGAGTCTAGAGATGTATGAATGTGTGGGCTAGATCTAGATCTTTTTGGGCTAAAGCAAGACTTCTTTTTTTTTTTTTAAAGCTCTAGATCTGAAATCTAGACTAGATTTTAGATCAACTCTAGATCTAGACAATAACTAAAATGTCTAAAAGTTTATTTATCAAGTTTTCTTCTTTTTGTTTACTCCCAATCTATTAAAAAAAAAAAAACTTATCGGTTAACTGTTGCTGTAAACCGCAAATGAAAAATCAATTATTTTGTGCTTATAAGCGCAGACCTATAGAGATATTATATTCTACCATATGTATATATATATAGGTCTGTGTAGCCAAGAAATCCAAATTCATAAAAAGAAACAAACACTAATCTAAAGACTATAGATCTAGAACTCTTTATCTTGAACAGTGTTTCCCAAACTTTTTGCAAGTGACGTCCCCCCAATAGTAAAAAAACAATGTGCTTGATCACCTCCCCCAGCCTTTAGACAGCAATAAGGGGTCTTTGGAGGGTTTTAAAAATGTAATGAAAAATTATTTTTTGGGTCAAATTACTTGTTTGCAAGGAAAGTGAGTTGCAATATCGACCATTGCATTAAAACACTATTGTTACAAAGATTATATCAATCAACTCACTCCATCTGTCTAGTACAAATTTCGTACAACTATTTCTCCCACTTACCACAACTATTCATTACCTCTAAGAAAACATGAATCAATAAAATAAATTAACCAATTAATTAATTAATTACCATATTTTGTAACATTAGATACAGATTAGTGAAAAATCTCATTTCATCATCTGTACTATTATTGGTTGCTTTACTTTGGCTCTAAAATGTAGGTACTGGTACTGCAGTCTAGGCATTGTCTTCATCTGTCTCTTTTGGAAAACAGTGTACCAGGCACTAACTATGCCATAAGCTTATGTCTGAGCAATTTCACTGCAGCACAGTGCCTCTTGTTACACCCTTCTTCTTGGAGTGTAATAAAAAAAAACCTACCATTTGAACTCATTAAACCTTATTGAATTCTCTGATGTTTTAGACAATTGCTTGCTGAGTAGGCCTATTTAGCTACTGTTATAGTTCACGCAACTCTTGATGTTATAGCAGATTACATAGGAACTTTGTTGATGTTCATGCAAGGTTTATTAACACTTTTTATTTCACTAAATATATGTTTTTGTTTCAGCATATTTAATTTAAAAAAAACAACCACACAGGTGATCTACAAAGATCAGTTAACTTTCTTATTGTTTAAAGTCATTTTTGCAAAGCTTATATCAACTCACTCTGTCTTGTCTGGTAAAAAGTTTGTACACATAATAACTTGTAATTTAACATTTAATACTAGGAACCAACAAGAGCTTTAAGTGTTTTTTGCACACACACACACATATATATACACACACACTTATATACATACATACAATATTTCTTCTTCTTCTAGCCAGCTTTTTGCTGCTGAGCTGTCAGCTCTTTTGCAGACTGTGCCAAGGAAAAATAGTGTGCTGTGTTCTTCAGTTGTTCAGAACTGCCGTACAGGGTGCTGGTTATGTTGGGCTGTAGCGGAAGTAGGGTCTGCCTAAGTTGGATTAGGAAGAGACATTCAAAGAGAATATGGTTTATGGTTTCAAAAGGGTCTGTGCAGTGTCTACAAAGAGGAAGTTGTGTGGAATTTATTTTGTTCAGATGGTTATTTAATAGTGGTGTTTGTCTTGTTCTTAGATTGTAGATTGCTCTTTGTGGGGGAGGAAGTTAATAATGTCCAGTTTGTTAGGCATAGTCATTTCTTTGTGTTTCCTGATGAGCCACTCCTCTTTGTGATTGTCGACTAACATTGACCTTAGGGTGAGGTAGTTAACAGGTCTATCTGGTTGTTCCATAGATGAACCTGCCTTTGATAGCTTATCTGCCTTTTCATTTCCCATGATGCCAATGTGTCCAGGGATCCACTGTAGTGTGATATTGATATCTAATTTTGATATCATCTGATGGATTATCACAATTAAGAATAGATTAAAAAATTAACCAATTAGTAATTAATTAGTATTAATAATTAGTATTAGTAATTAATTATTTTGTTTAGCATCTCACCAAGAGAAAGAAATTGTACTTCACTGAAGTGGTGGTATAAGCTGAATTAGTACTGGTAATTAATTATTTTGTTTGATACCAATGAGGAAAATTAATCCTTCATTATTAACAGATATGGCAAAATATGTTGGATTTTGTCCCCTTAAATTTTGCTTTGTTAAAATCTTTGTTTATAGAGTTTCTTTCTGAAATGATTCACTAATCAAATAGGAAAAAAAAAATTCTTAAAAGAAAGTAAAGACATGACTTTAAAATATTTGCAATCAATATAAAACTTTTATTGTTTTAAAATTTACTTATACAGTAAAATTACATACATAAATGAAAATTATCTGTGTTTATACTTTTATATTTTAATCCTATATAAATGGTATCACATTTAAAGCAGACTTTAGTTGCATTCATAACACAAGCATATGCAAAACCCAAATACAATGTAATAAATATCTGATGTAATAAATAAAATTAATTACAAAACAAATTGGCACTACCGTTGTAATACACATCTATAATGTAATAAACACTCATTGCAGAAATATTTTTTAAAGCTTCAAGCATGTGGAGTGATGAGTATGTGACAAAAACTTGTTTACATTAAAAAATATGACAAATCTGCAGATATGTAACCTTCTGAATTAAAAATGAGAATGAGCACTAGGTTTTTAACTTTAAAAAAAACAACATATCATATACAGAAACATTTAAATTTTAATTTTTCTAAAGGCAATCCCTTATATTATATTGCAGATTACTACCACCACTATTTAAATCAAAAGCTAAAATCTTGCAAAAAACTACATAAGAGTATCAAACTAGAGGACTCCTTCCTCAATACTGTGTAGCCATAAAGTGAAACTTTAAGAGGGAAAAATTTACCTGGACAATGTGAGAGTGGAAAAGCCAGTCTCTTGAAAAGCTAATGTGGGTGTCTTCTGACAAAGAAGGGTGGAGATTCTTGGTTGCATGAAAAATTGTTACAGTCAATATTTACCTATATTGAATATTTCAAATTCTAATTTATTATACGGCATAAATGTGTGTTTTAAATTCTATAAATAGCCTCTTACTATAAATAAGGCTACAGAGTGTTACATATATATGACATTGTAACACATTGTAGTAAGTAGATAAATACATTTCCACAAATAATAAAGCCAATTGGTTATGTACTGAAGTTCTGTGAAATATTACACTAATTATATGTTGCTATGTTAAAAAAAAGGAAGTTATTTTAAATAATATATGATGTAATAATGCTGAAATAAACAAGACTATGAAACGTATGTACCCAAGATCATACAGCAAAAGATTTCACAGATTACTGTTAAAAGCCAAGTATTTTTTAAAGAAAATATAGATATGGAAAATGAATGATTAATTAATTTTGATCAATAATGTTTTCTTTCAGAAGATAATGTTAAATCTAAATATGATAGTATTTGCTGTGACTGAGCGGTAAAGTGCTTGGCTTCCAAACCAGAGGTCCCGGATTCGAATCCTAGGATTTGTTAATTCTGGGATCTTTGGGTGCCTCTAAGTCCACCCAGTTCTAATGGGTACCTGACATTACCTGGGGAAAAGTAAAGGTAGTAGGTCGTTGTGCTGGCCACATGACACCTTCGTTAACCGTAGGCCACAGAAACAGATCACCTTTACATCATCTGGTCTGAAAGGGGGAACTTTTGCAGAAACAAATGACCTTGACATCACCTGCCCTATAGACCACAAGGGAACTTACTTTTTTACTAAATATGATAAGCACTTATAACACTAAAAGATACCTATTATAAAGCCACAATAACAGCTAATTAAAAAAAATTTTCAACACTGAATATTCTCCGTTTCAATTTATGTTTTAAACTTTTCTTTATTAAAAATCTTCTTCCTCAAAAAAGTCTGGATGGCCTCTCATAAAAAGAAATCTAAAAAATCTAATGCCTTTATCAAGACTAGCTATCTTGTCATAGTCTTTAGTTGTCATTGTCCAGTTTAAGACATCCAAGTTCTCTTTAATCCTGTCTTTATTGGCGCTTTTTGGTAAAACAACAAACCCTCTGCAAAGTAAAAAGTTAAGCAGCACCTGTGCAGGTGTTTTCTTGTAGTTTTTTGCAATCTCTTTGATTAGAGGATCTTCCAACAGATTCTCATTGTTTTGAACATGAGGAGCCGGTCTGTTAGGAGCACCCAAGGGGGCATAAGCAGACACAGCTATGTGGTGCTCATCACAAAATGCTTTTAGTTTATTTTGCAAGAAGTAAGCGTGGCACTCTAACTGGACATTAGCAGGGGGCACATCAGAAGATTTCAGAATACTATCTATTTGTCCCAGGGTGAAATTAGAGACACCAATACTGTGTGCTTTTTGTGATTTGAAGAGTGTGGAAAACCCTTGCCAGGTCTCAAGCAGATCCACATGTTCAAACTGCATTTCATTGTTTTCTTTTTTAATGAAACCCCATGGGTGATGTACAAGAAGCATGTCTACATAGCTTGTTTTCAGTTTGGCCAAAGAACTTTGGGCACTTTCAATCACATCTGCTTTTTTCAAATGTGTGCAGGGGACCTTTGTAGTGATGAAAATATCTTTCCGATTTAGTCTTCCAGCATTAACTCTATCAGACAACACTTGCCCAATTTCTTCCTCATTCTCATAAGAAGCAGCTGTATCAATATGACGATAACCCAAAAATAAAGTATAATCCAGAACCTCTTTTAACTTTTCACCTTTTAACATGAATGTGCCAAATCCTGTGGAAAAAAAAAATTAAAACTTGCTTACTCATCAAAATACATTTAGGATTCAAATATAGTGAAGATGAGAAATTGCCTACATCATTATTATATTTACAGAAGAAATGAAGAAACTAATAGGGAATAAAATAAATGAGCAATGGACAAGCTCTCATCAGAATCATTAGAAAGATGATGCCTACTATAAGCTATCCCCACAAGATCAACGTCTAATATTTTGACTCAGGACTGGACACAACATAATGAGACAACTTATGTACAAGTAGCTCAAAGTTGGAACCAGTGAAATATGCCAATGTCGAGTGTGATCAGAGAATACTGACCATGACCTACAACACTGCACTCTTTAGTGATAAGGTAAGATATTGTATTGATCAATCAAATGGAAATTCAGTTTGACTACAATTGACAACATCAGCGTAACTACTGTACAAAAACAGTATCTCTTTACCAAGAGACCCGAACAAGACACTGGCCCCAATACACCCCAATAGAAAGAAAACTATATGGACAGCTCCCTGATTTGGAAACCACTGCGCAGTTCATCTCATATATTGGTCTAGTCATTGGAATGCTCCAACATAAAAATGAGAACGAGGAAGAAGAAGAAAAATAATTATATTGTTTTTATATCTTTTACATTTAGATAACCTTCTTTTCATTACTTATTTCCCTTTACTAGACTGCAAATACTCATAGATCTGGTTTGGTCAATTGGTATACTAACTTTTTTTATTAATATTTCTTTTTGATTATCTATTACTCCAATTTTAGTAGTTTAATTTCATGTTGAGTTTTCTATTCTAGAATGTGTTAAAATTGGAATGAAAGCAATTGTATGCAGATTTCTATTCAGGGTAAGGTAGTTTTTTTGTGTTTTTTTTTACTACCAGTATTGGTAAATAGAACAAGTATTTCTTAAGTGGGATTTGTTAGTTTTGTGAAGCTCTTGTGTTAAGAAAAGATGTTTTGTGATTTTTTAAGTCAAAGATTAGCAAATTTAAGATTGTCTTCTCACAGATTATATTCAATGAAAGAATTATTATAAATAAATTATAAATTATTTTGAAATGTTAGGATTATAGTAGGGCTTTATCAACTACGCTGTTTCATCTTCTAAGTATGATCTTTTAAAATGTTTACTACCAAAACTTCATCAGAGATAGTCTTCTTGGCTTTCATGCTCTCGAAGGCACTGGTAGATAGAAAGAAGTTTTTAAGGGTCACAGTAACATTGTCTTGATCTATCTGTTTAGATTGAGATACTCCTAGCAGGTAAATCAGTAGTTACAGTAGTAAAAGCTTAAGTCATATTATAGACCTCTTGTTTTTTTTCATCTGTCTCTAATGGTTCATTTATCATTTTCAACATGTTACCTATCTGTTCGTTTGTCATGTTCAGCATTGTATCCAGCTGTTTCAGCATGGTACTGATCAGTTCTTGCATGTGATCAAAATGGCCAAGGAGCTCATCTGGCTCTATTTCAAATTGACAGGTGTCCTGATCCTCATCACCCTCTATCAGAGCTTGCCAGAGTTTCCTTGTTCTTTTTTATGCATCTCAATCCTCGCCATCAAAGTTTTTGTTTAAGTTCTTTCAATTCAAGTTCCAAAAGCATTTTCACAAATGCCATAGGAAATTCTACTTCTACATTGAGTCACCAAGAATCCTACTTCCAGACACCAATGAAACAAATCTAAGGGAGTCAACTCACACAGAACCTACGATGTTTCTCACATTTCTGAACCCACCATTGGCAATGCTCCTTTCCTAACTATAGAGCAGATCCACCCAAGTTTTATCCCAATATGAAATAATATTTTTCTTTTATACTAAGTCAGAAATCCAATATATATCTCCTTTTCTTATATCTACACCCCATCCATATTCAGTAATCAAATAGCCACAGTGTGTCTGTGCTAGGCAGGGTCATAACAATATTAATCTTGTCAAGTAAAATTACACTATTACCAATGTTACTAATAAAGCATTGCGAGCTGCATATTTTGTTACATATAGGCTAATGCAGAGTTGTTGTTTTTTTTTGGGGGGGGGGGGGGGGCATCAAATACAATGATCATATATATATATATAAATGGGCGTAGCCAGGGGGGGGGGGGTTGGGGTTCAAACACTGACTGATGTGACTGATTTTTTGCTTTGATTTTGTTTATTTTAGGTGAGATTTTAATACTAAACCATCACTTGCCCCAGCACAACCAAAGGGGTTTTGAGTTTAAAACGTCTACCAGGGGGGTTCGAGTTTAAAACCTCTACCAGAGGGTTCGAGTTTAAAAACCCCTATCAGGGGTTTTGAGTTTTAAACCCCCTACCTGGGGTTTTTGCAGTTAACTCCCCCTCTTCTATAAAACAAAACCAAAAAAATGCAAACGAAAATCCCCTAATTCCAGGAGCACAGTTAAGGAAGATTTTGATTTTAAAAAACCCCTCTAAAATTTACGATAAACACCCTCTTCAATATAAAAAAAAGCTAATTATGCACTCAAAATGTTATGAGCGTAGCTAAATGGGTTTTGACTCAGTTTTTAGTTTAAACCCCCCTTCAGCGGGGTTTGAAGGTAAAAAATACCTCTTTAATAATAAAAACAAAGCAAATTATACACTCAAAATGTTATGAGTGTAGTCAAAGGGGTTTTGAGTTTAAACTCCCCTCCTGTGGAGTTTGAAGTTAAAAAGTACCTCTTCAATATAAATAAAAGCAAATTACTCACTCTAAAATCTATGAGCGTAGCCAAAGGGGTTTTGAGTTTAAACCCCCCGCCAGGGGTGATTGAGGCTAAAAAGTACATCTTCAGTGTAAGAAAAAAAGCAAATTACGCACTCAAAATGCTATGAGCATTGCCAAAAGGGGTTCTGAGTTTAAACCCCCATTCAGAGGGGTTTGATGCTAAAAATACCTCTTTAATATAAAAAAAAAAGCAAATTACACACTAAAATTATTTGAGCGTAGCCAATCCAATAGGGGGTTTTGAGTTTAAACCCCTCTTCTACAGATGGCTTTTTTTTTTAATTTAAAACCCCTCCAGATGGTTTTGAGTTTAAGATCCCCCTACAGAGCATTTTGAGGTGGAAAACCCCCAACAGATGATTTTGACGATAAAACTTCTCTTTTCGATATTGTCACGTATTACGAATTGAATTCTACTTTTAAATGGCTTGCCTAGGGGAACGTGACAATAGAATAGCAGTTGTGTCACTTATAATAAGTCTGAATTTAATCAAAGACTTACAATGAATAACAAAAAAAAAATGACACAAGAAATCGGAAGGTAAACTATCAACTTAATGTTTAATCAAATATAAAGTTACAAGAAAGAAAAATAAACATTTACTCAATACACTAATACAGAATTGATGTGTTGACCAAAACCCTTTTACAAAAATGGCATGTAAAAATATTACAATACAAGAGTTTGAAAATGTAATTACAAATACAAGCAAGCAAGGCCTTAAAAAATATTAACTTACACGATAAATGGTATACCACGCACGGGTCGCGCAATGTCTCCGCTATTCTGTCCCACGGCTGTCTCCGTATGTCTGTCCGTCAACGTTACGCGAGCGGTCTTATATAATCTACCGCGCGTCGATATCTCGTAATTTCTAGGAATAGAAAGTCATAAACACCCAGATCTAGAACGCTCTTCAAAGAGACAGAACAAAAAACACCCTCCTTTCAACCAGAGGTACACACACAGGTCAAGGACCGGTCACTGTCTGTGTGGCTTGACGAATAAAATAAAAAAAAACTTATTACACAAGGGGCAGACAACCTACCCGTCTCTTGACCGCAACAGGTCAAAGAAAGAAAAAAACAACGCCTAGATACGTAACACCTCCCCCCTAAAAATAAAAAGTTTACATTTCCACGAAATGGAAATCTTTTTAGAACTACAAAAAAAATATTTACATTACAGAATGTATTTATCATGATATATATAAAAAAATATATACATCAAAATACTTTTTACAATCTAGACAAGGCATCGGCGATAACATTTTCGCTGCCTTTTATGTGTTTAAGATCTAGGTTGTACTCTTGTAAAAATAAACTCCACCTGAGAAGTCGTTGGTTCTTGCCAGACATTTTGTGGATAAATGTAAGGGGATTGTGGTCAGTAAATACAACCAGTGGCCATCTGGACCCACTGATATAAAAATCAAAGTGTTGTATAGAAAG
Organism: Biomphalaria sudanica; assembly: GCA_036873155.1. Lineage (NCBI taxonomy): Eukaryota > Metazoa > Mollusca > Gastropoda > Planorbidae > Biomphalaria > Biomphalaria sudanica. The sequence continues at coordinate 546,032 of JAZGLO010003187.1, read as the reverse complement.
AATCAACCCAAGACATTCTTTTTCCACAGTAGAATAATTTCTTTGATGTCTATTAAATTTCTTGGAAAAGAAACAAATAGGATGCTCTACTTGGAAATTATCTTCTTGGTAAAGGACTGACCCAACACCTGTGTCACTGGCGTCAATAGCTAACCTAAAAGGTTTTCCGAAGTCAGGAGACATCAAAATGGGGGAGCTAGATAATATCTGCTTGATTTGGTTAAAGGCTTTCTGACATTCATCCGTCCAAGTAAATCGGACGTTCTTTCTCAGGAGGTTTGTTAAAGGACTGGCAATGACAGAAAAATTTTCGCAAAATTTTCTATAATATCCAGACATTCCCAAAAATCTTCGGAGTTGTTTCCGATCAGCAGGGATAGGGAAAGCTTGGATAGCTTCTACTTTGGCCATTACAGGTTTCACCTGGCCTTGTCCTACAATATGGCCTAAGTATTGGATTGAAGCCTGGCAAAAATCACTCTTACTCAGGTTTACAGTAATTTTTGCATGTAACAGTTTAGTAAAAAGACAATGCAGTTGTTTACAATGGCTAGAAAAATGTTGGCTAAAAATTACTACATCGTCTATGTATGCGTGGCAATTCTCCATGTCAGCAAGCAGGGCATTTATCATTCTCTGGAAAGTGGCAGGAGCATTCTTCATGCCAAATGGCATCACTTTGTATTGGTACAGACCATCAGGGGTGACAAAGGCGGAGATTTCCTTTGCCCTATCAGTCAGGGGAACCTGCCAATAACCTGAAAGTAGGTCTATTTTGGTGATGTACTTAGCGTCACCAATACGATCTATGAGATCGTCTATCCTAGGGATAGGAAACGAATCGGTCTTTGTGACAGCATTTACCTTACGGTAGTCTGTACAAAAACGATAAGTCTTGTCCTGTTTAGGTATCAAGACACATGGGGAGCTCCAGCTACTGGAACTTGGTTCAATGAGGTCATTTTCAAGCATATACTTGATTTCTGACCTAAGTATGGCAAGTTTTTCAGGGTTAACCCTGTAAGGATGCTGCTTGACTGGAGTAGCCTCGCCAACATCTACATCATGCATTATAACATTAGTCTGTTTTGGTACATCAGAAAAAATGTCATTAAATTCATTAATGAGCTTCATGATAACTGGCCTTTCTGTCGAAGACAGATGAGACAGTTTTACATCCAAATTCTGTAATACAAAAGAATTAGGTATTTTGTATTGTCCAAATTTCTCCTTTACAATATCATCATCAATAGGAGAAACATGGCTATTTGAACAACTTTTGACTGTATTTAAAACACAATTACTCTTATCTGAGTGATCTGGCCGAGATACATAAGGCTTCAGCATGTTTATATGACATAGCTGAGTCTTTTTCCTACGGTCAGGAGTTTTGATTGTATAATTGAGGTCACTAATTTTGGTCTCAATTTCATAGGGACCAAAATATCTGGCTTGCAAGGGTTGACCTGGTATGGGCAAAAATACAAGCACCTTATCCCCGGGAGAAAATTCTCTAACACGGGCCTTTCTATCATACCAGCGTTTCATGCTGGATTGGGTGTTTTGTAAGTTATTTTTGGCCAGAACACAAGCATCATAAAGTCTAGTTTTAAACTTAATTACATAGTCTAAAAGTCCTTCAGTGGCTGTTGGTGACAACAAAGTCTCTTTTATACATTTCAAGGGACCGCGCACCGAATGGCCAAAGACTAAGTCAAAAGGGCTGAATCCCAACGATTCCTGGACGGATTCACGGGTTGCAAACAGTAGCATGTGGATTCCTTCGTCCCAGTCTTTTTCGTGCTCAAAGCAATAGGTTCGGATCATGTTCTTGAGAGTCTGATGGAATCGCTCAAGAGCGCCTTGCGACTCGGCATGATACGCACTCGACATGCAGTGTTTGATGCCCAACTGAGTCATGACTTGCTTGAAAAGATTGGCCGTGAAATTCGTTCCTTGGTCCGATTGGATGGACTTTGGTAGACCAAATAGAGTAAAGAACTTGATTAAGGCCTTTACAATGTTTGATGCTTTTATGTTCCTTAGAGGAATAGCCTCAGGAAAACGAGTTGAAGCACACATAATGGTCAACAGGTATTGGTTGCCAGCTTTTGTCCTTGGGAGAGGACCAACACAGTCAATAAGTACTCTGCTGAAAGGTTCTTCAAAGGCTGGAATCGGCTTCAGAGGAGCAACAGGGATCTTTTGATTTGGCTTGCCAACCATCTGACAGGCATGACAGGATCGGCAGTACTGGATGACATCTTTCTTCAAACGTGGCCAGAAGAAGTGTGACATAATCTTGTGGTATGTCTTGTGGATGCCGAGATGACCTGACATTGGTGTGTCATGAGCCAGATTCATGATGTACGCTCGGTATCTTTCTGGTAACACGATTTGATGGCATATTCTCCATTCTTCTTCGTTGGATGCGTCTGGAGGTTTCCATTTCCTGAAGAGCATATCATCTTGGATGTAGTAGCACGTTGATGCTAGCTCTGCCTCTTGTGATGTCATTGCGGTTTCTCGGAGTTTGGCGAGCTCTGGATCCTTCTTTTGGTCCTCAATCAACTGTTTTCGAGTTGATGCCGGCTTTTCAGAATTTGGCGTTGGTTCTTCTTCAAGAGAAGCAAAGAATGTGGTGCTCAAGTCCACATCATCTTGGTAACTGTTGGCTTTGATGACGTTTTCTTCTTGAGATGCTTTCAACCTCATTGCCCTTGTTACTGCACACGCTGGATATAACTCTAGGTCTTCCTCGGGTGTGGCAGATAAGTCGGGTGTTTGAGTGACGATGGGTTCGGCTATCACCTTTCCACCTGCTAAGTCATTGCCTAACAGCAACGAGATGCCTTCCAATGGTAATGTTGGTCGGACACCTACAACAACCGGTCCAGTAATGAGATTTGACTTTATGTCGATTAGATGTAGAGGCACATCTATACATCCAAGCTCTACGCCTCGTAACAGGATGCTCTTCCCAGTCGATGATGATTTAGACAAGGGCAAGACACCCTCTAAAAGTAACGATTGTGAGGCACCTGTGTCTCTCAAAATGGTGATAGGTCGTAGACTTGTAGAATCACCGGGTAGTGATACAAATCCTTCCGAAATGAAAGGCTTAAAATCCTCTAATAAAACATCAATTTTGGTTGATGCAGACTGGACTTGGGTCGAACTCTCGCTGGAGTCATTGACATCTCTAGGAGACGCAGTGGAGAAACTCTTTCTTGAGTCAGTAGAACATCTTGTGGATGTATTTGGAGAACTCTTGATGGAGTCATTGGAACATCGGGGTGATGTCTTATGGGAACTCTTGATAGAGTCATGGGAACATCGGGATGATGTATTATGGGAACTCTGGATAGAGTCATTGAAACATCGGGGTGATGTCTTATGGGAACTCTTGATAGAGTCATGGGAACATCGGGATGATGTATTATGGGAACTCTGGATAGAGTCATTGGAACATCGGGGTGATGTATTATTGGAACTCTGGTTAGAGTCATTGGAACATCGGCTTGATGTATTTGAAAAACTCTTGGTTGAGTCATTGGAACATCGGCTTGATGTATTTGAAAAACTCTTGTTTGAGTCATTGGAACATCGGCTTGATGTATTTGAAAAACTCTTGGTTGAGTCATTGGAACATCGTAAAGATGAATTTGAAGAACTCGCTGTTGAGTCATTTGAACACCGTGGAGACATTTTCGGAGAGTCTTGTACAGTCAATACATTTGAAACAGGTGGTGTCGAGGTATTCTTGATATGACTTGATGATGAGGGAGTAAACCTCGACGACCACTGTACTGTGCAAGCGCTGACTTTTGAAGGAGCTTTTTCGTTTCTCTTCCTCAGTTTCCAACAATCGTCAACTTTATGGCCTTCTCGTTTGCAGTAGGAACAAGTAGCTTTACTTGTAGTAGGTTTTCTGTCATTTGTACTGCTGTTCTTGATGGAGTTGCTAGCAATGGACTCAGGCTGTTTGACTTGTTTTGGCTTGACATCCGTCGTATACTTGGCAAATTGATGTGATATTATATAATCGTCTGCCAACACTGCAGCCTTGTGCACATCTTCCTCGCCACGATCAGCTATATGCGTACGGACGTCCAGCCGCACACAACTCTTGAACTCTTCCATCAGCATTAGGTTCTTGAATTTTGCAAAGTCGGTGCCGATTTCCCTGGAAGTGAGCCATTTCTCAAAGCGTCGCTCCTTTTCCCGCAGGAATTCTACATGGGTTTGGCCATCCGATTTGCGACAATCCCTGAACTGCTTTCGGTAAGCTTCCGGAACAAGTTCATATGCCTTAAGAATTAAGGCCTTAACAACATTATAATCTTTTTGTTGTTCAATGGTCAAAGAACAAAATACCTCTGCAGCTCTACCAGTCAAAACTGTTTGCAGCAAAGTGGGCCACAAAGTTTCAGGTACATTAAAATTTTTCACAGCAAGTTCAAATTGTGGAAAATAATTGTCAATTGTGGCTTCATTAAAGCGTGGAATTATTTTCAAAAATTTTGTTGCTTCAGCAGTATGACTGGCAGGGGAAGAATCTGGTCTTACATTAGCAGCTAACTCTAATTTTTTTAACTCTATTTGTAATTTCATTTCCATTTCTTTCTGCTCTCTAGCCGCTGCAAGCTCTAATTCTTTTTGTTTAATTTCTCTCTGCTCTCTAGCCGCTGCAAGCTCTAATTCTTTTTGTGCGGCCTGTTGTTTAATTTCCTTCTCTTTTAAAGCTAACTGGGCTTCTATTTCCATTTGTTTTAATTTTATCTGAAGTTCTAAATCTGATTTACCCTCATCGGGTCTAAGGGTTTCTAAAAGGTCTTCAGAAAACACTTCCTCGTCTACATAATGGATTACAATGTTATCTCTGATTTCTTGTTTAAGGGCATTTGATTTTATTTTTAACCCTAAATGTTTAGAAATAAGGACCAGTTCCTTCCTAGTAAAAGCATCAAGCTCTTCCACAGAGGGATTTGCAAGAAAAACCTGAATATCCATGACTAACTAGCAACTATTACAAGCAAAAATATGTATACAATGTAAATATACAGTACAAAATCAGTACAACAAAAAAAAACCTTAAGAGAGTTTGGTCAATACTATTGATACTTTACTTCCGACTCTTTGAACCAAAAAAAATTTTGTTAAAGTCAACTTCGCCTTTACAAAATTACTCAAGTAAGACGAAAATAGGTTCAGAAAAATATCCGGGACGAAAGCCCTCAAACTTCTTTTGTCACGTATTACGAATTGAATTCTACTTTTAAATGGCTTGCCTAGGGGAACGTGACAATAGAATAGCAGTTGTGTCACTTATAATAAGTCTGAATTTAATCAAAGACTTACAATGAATAACAAAAAAAAAATGACACAAGAAATCGGAAGGTAAACTATCAACTTAATGTTTAATCAAATATAAAGTTACAAGAAAGAAAAATAAACATTTACTCAATACACTAATACAGAATTGATGTGTTGACCAAAACCCTTTTACAAAAATGGCATGTAAAAATATTACAATACAAGAGTTTGAAAATGTAATTACAAATACAAGCAAGCAAGGCCTTAAAAAAAAATATTAACTTACACGATAAATGGTATACCACGCACGGGTCGCGCAATGTCTCCGCTATTCTGTCCCACGGCTGTCTCCGTATGTCTGTCCGTCAACGTTACGCGAGCGGTCTTATATAATCTACCGCGCGTCGATATCTCGTAATTTCTAGAATAGAAAGTCATAAACACCCAGATCTAAACGCTCTTCAAAGAGACAGAACAAAAAACACCCTCCTTTCAACCAGAGGTACACACACAGGTCAAGGACCGGTCACTGTCTGTGTGGCTTGACGAATAAAATAAAAAAAAACTTATTACACAAGGGGCAGACAACCTACCCGTCTCTTGACCGCAACAGGTCAAAGAAAGAAAAAAACAACGCCTAGATACGTAACAATATAAAATCTAAAGCAAACTACAGTCACTTAATTCCAAGAGCGTATTCAAGAGATGTTACTCATTTTTACCAGTGGCAGAGCTCCATTAATAAACTGCAGTGAATAGTCATCTGCCGAAATTGAAAAACACTAAATGTGGCTCAACAAAGATGGCTAAGACAGATTTTAGGAGTCGGTTTTAGAGATCGGGTCTAAATCAAGGAAATCCTATGCCGAACTGGGAGTCGACCCCTTAGTAAGATTAAGAGAGAGCGACGCTTGAGGTTTGTGGGACATGTTTTCCGACAAAATGAATTACACATAAGAAGAATTGCAATGATATCCTAGTACAACTTGACGCCACTCATTCATGGAGGTCCTCATGGCAGGTGGGAAGAGGCTTCAGACATTACCAGTAAAAGATTTTTATGGAAACAGCTTGACGTCAAATGCTCTGAACGGTGCGGGAGGGTCTAAGTCAGTAAGAATAGCACATTAGGTTTTTGAAATAAAACTTTTTAATAGCAGGAAAATGCACTGTAGATACCTCAGAATATGCATTTAGTTGACTTTCAATACTAGAAATAGTGTGCGCTAGGGGAGCTCCTAGCGCTCCCCCAGACCCCCTTGCTAGTAATGGCAGGGAATCTACAATTTTATGGAAACAGCTTGACGGCAAATGCGCCGAACGGCGTGGGAGTGTCTAAGGCAGTAAGAATAGCACATTAGGTTTTTGAAATAGAACTTTTTAATAGCAGGAAAATGCACTTTGCTGGCTTTCAATACCAGAAATAGTGCTTGGCGGCGGGGCTTTGCCCCGCGCTGGGGGAGCTCCTGGCGCTCCCCCAGACACCCTTGCTAGTAATGGCAGGGAATCAACAATTTTTCAAATAACTCATGGAAGAACATTTTCTAGGGCACAATAAACGTCTTCTGAAAGAATGAAGGGTCAGAATATAATAAAGATTATGCACACACACATAAAAAATTCCGGGGGGGGGGGGAGAAAAATCCACCTTCCAACCCCCCCCCCCGAAAAAAATCCTGGCTACGCCCATGTATGTAAAAAAAAAAAAAAATTGGTGCCGGTACTCAGTGATGGATTGCCTAACTTTTAACTACTAATAAATTAATAATATACGTTCAAATACAAGAAAAAAAGGTGCAGGTACTCCGTACCGGCGTCACAAAAAAAGCCCTGTATAGAAATATATGTATATATATATATTAATTATTATGTTTAGATCTAGACTAGACTTTCTCCTTAACTCTCTTAGACAATAGTATGTAATATAGATCTAGATTATTCTAGATCTATATAAATGTACATTTAAAATCTTATAAAATAATAGGTTCCTAATCAACTGAAACTTACCTAAGGTTGGCATCTTGAAGCCTGAATTCAACGTTACAAATCGAGCTATTGCCATTTTATTGTTACGATTTTTGGTCCTTGTTGAAGTTGTTATATTCTACTTATATACTATTTGAGGCGAATCTAAAAATGAGATGAGATCTATTTCTAGTTTCTGCTACATCTTATCAACTCCAGCTTTCTAGATCTAGACTTTATTTTTATTTTCTAGTATTTTTACATGTGGAACTTATGAGCTCCCCTGTTCTTCTGGCTGTTAGGCAGAAAAAATGAGAAAAAGTGTAGACAAATTATGCATTTTACATCGTACGTCGAATAGATGTATATCATTATCTAGATCTAGATTCTCGATATGTTAATCTTGAAAAAAAAATCAACAACAGTAGACTCTAGTCTAGATCAATAGATTTAGATCTAAAGAGTAAAACAGATTAGCGATTCCCAAAGTGGTCTATTATAGACCTCCATCCCGCCGCAAGGGTCTACGACGACTTGAAATCTTTTTAATTATCTTATAAGATACAGACGTTACTTCAAAAGAAGAAGATGACTACGCCCTACACGTCATGCTTTCTAGTCATGCTTAATTTTGTTAACAAATGACTTAAATTCTGCCAAGTCATTGGTGAAATAGTAGGCTAGTAGAGACTAACAAACACTTTCTTGTCTGTTTAAACTTTTAATTGCTGCTTTATTCATGTTAGATCGTCCATATATATAGGCCTAAAAGGAATTCAATTATCCCCCCTATCTCTTAATTAGCGCATTATTTCGACATGTCAGCAATGTGGGTTACTGGGTTACAATAACGCCTGACAAAACAATAACATTTACAATCCCAATTTGTTTTCCTGGCCTGCTCTTGCAACCCATTCCATGCTCTAATAGCGCTTGGGAAGAAGGAGCATTTGTACAAACTTGTCCTAGCATATTGAACGAGAAAGGTGCCTTTATCTTTGTGTCTTTTTTGAATATTTTATTAATTTTTTATTTATTTGTAGATTATTATGGTTCGATCAGTGTTTTATGTAAGGGCCTAATTGCTACTTTTGTTTTGAAGGCTTTCTAAATTCAGTGATTTTACTAAAGGTGTTACTCTAGTCTATTCAAATGTGAATATTCGTTTGTTATGAATCTCACTGCTTTATTTATGTCTGTTCCAGTTTTTAATGTTTTCTTGAGTTGAGGGATCCTAAACAGAGGAAACATATTCTATTATTGGTCTAACCAAGGTGAAATAAAATTGTATAGTCTATATATAGGCCTAGCCTATAGGCCTATACCAGTACGTGAATAAATGATTATAGGGTCTATGAGATATAGGTATAATTCTTATAAGGGGGTCCATGATAGTGATCCTCATTTAATTAATTAGGTCATGGCTTTAATTATGATTAACCATCATTGGAATTATAATACGTCATATACACATATATATGATTTGTAGCTTAAATACGTACCTACTTTTTAGTCCTGCTGTTCTAATTGCTTTGAGAGTTATAAGAAATACACACATGAACACAAGGGGAACTATTACTAACTACTTCAAGAGAGAAAACCAACAGGGACGATATACAGCCAACCTCTACAATATTATACCTTGCTTACGCCGATGACATTGCCTTATTGGATAAATAAAAACTTTGACATTGCTAGAGCCACAACTAGAAGAAGCATCTCGACCAGCAGGACTTAATTGAGGTCAATGACAGTAAAATCAAGTAGGCCTACATCGTAATGACAAGAGAAAATCAGAGGGACAATATATCAAAATCAAAGACTACGAATTTGAAAACGTCCAAACTTTCAAATATCTAGGAAGTACAATTGATTTAAAAAATGACATACTAACAGAAATAAAGGAAAGAAAAGCAAGAGGCAACAGAGCATTTTATAGCAGCCACCATTTACTTAAGAGCAAAACAATTTCAAGGAAAACGAAGAAAATAATATACAAAAACCATAATAAGACCAGCAGCAATGTATGCAAGTGAGATCTGGACACTGACTAAGACATCAGAAAATTTACGTAATACTTGGGAACGAAAAATTCTTAGGAAAATCTATGGTGCCATACAAGATGAAACAGGGTGGAGGACACGCACTAACCATGGAATATATCAATTATATGGAGACCCACCAATAGTGACCGAAATAAAAAAAAGAACAGACTACGTTGGGCAGGTCACCTTGAAAGAATGTCAGATAACAGAGGAGCGAAAATCATTTACAGGCAAAAACCAAAAGGCAGGCGACCCAAAGGCAGACCCCGAATGCGATGGATTGATGAATTAGAAGCAGATCTGCAACAGCTTGGGGTTAGGGCGTGGAGACGAAAGGCCCAGGAAAGATCTGAATGGAAGGATGTGTTGAAGCTGGCCAGAGCCCTCCATGGATAGATGGATGGATGTTCTAATTGCCTTACGTTGTCCAGCCAGCTTTTCATTGGACGACTCTTATAAATTCGTGCTCCCCCCCCCCCCCCACTGTACATTGAAGGATGACTTGACTTGAGTCGTGACATGTCTTATGACCGAACCCTTCACAATATTGAGGCGTTTCTCCTTTTTGCCAGCTAGAGTGTTGACATGTAAAAGTACAAGTCTTCTTTTCCTGATATCTGATACCCAGCATTTTTCTGTAACATTTATTCTCAAATGCTTAAATTCTTCTTTGGCCTCAGCGTTCAGTGTCCAAATTTCACTACCATAAAGGAGTACAGAGAATACTAGCGAAGAATAGGCATACAGTTTCAATTTTACTTGGAAGCTTATGTTACTCTTCCTGATTTTACACAATTTACTCGTGGCAGGGGATACCAAGCGCCGTTTTTTTTCTTTTATTGGTCATTCATCTCGATTTATGTTTGACCTTGACTCTAGGTGGCTGAGTGGTACAGCGCTTGGCTTCCGAACCGGGGGTCCTGGGTTCGAATCTCGCTGAAAAATGGGATTTTGAATATCTTTTGGGCCCCTATAAGTCCACCCAGTTCTAATGAGTAACGGACATTAGTTGGGGAAAAGTAAAGGTGGTTGTGCTGGCCACATGACACCCCTGTTAATAGTGAGTCACAGAAACAGTAGGCCTAGCCTACATCCTCTGCCCCATAGACCGCATATAGACCGCAAAGTCTGAAAGGGGAACTTTACTTTACTAGGTATGTGAGTCAACTTGACTATTTATATGCATTCACTTGACTTTTTTTTAAAATTTATATTTAATGAACGTTTAAGAAGTTTTTTAGCCATTACATGGAGGTCGATTTGTAAACAAAATATTAATTCTAACACTAACATTTTCTTTCTATGTCCGACTATAATATATAAAGTACCAGTTCTTTTTATACTGTAATGCGACATATTATAATTATTACTTCTAAAAATCACTGAACATTTAAGGAGTGTTTTAAAAGAAACACCTTAAAAAGGTTATAAAGGAAAATGGTTATTTAGGGGTTTAAATGTTAGGGGATGCCCTGCGTTACTTTTCATATCCGAAAATAATTTACGCTATATCATTTATAAAATTAAATACTGCGTCTCTAGGTCGTGGAAATTTGAATTTCGCGGGCAGTCTTGGAAAGTAGGCTATTCCCCGCCTAAGTTAAAAGAACATTGTATTTTTCTTTTTTAGTACTGATTTCCATTCCAACTGCTCTAGCTGCAACATCCAGTTTCGAAGGGGTCTATGAGACAAAAAAAAAAAGTTTGGGAACCACTGATTTATAAAAAATTATTATATAGCTAGATATATGTTTAAGCACAAAGTTGGGTCAACGTATATGCCGTGGGAATGGCCGACATCCGAACTTGTAGAGCATACGTTTTTGCAATGGGCTAGGATCCGTCACGGGATCACCATCGCGTTTAGCAAAACGTCTTGTAATTAGTATACATGCGCCTTTATACTAATTCGTTGAGGGCCCCACTAGTAGATGGTCTGCTTTTTTTCGAACAAGACGTCAATAGTTCTCCGAACGGTGGTACGTCATTCGGGATTTATTTGATCATTTTGGTGTAAGAATGACGGGTAGACTAGATAATCGCATTGATGAATAGATCTTGTTGCATCGTCTTACGCGTGAACAGAAAGAAAGGAAAGGTCCTACTTGGCTTAGAACATGAAGCGAAGTCATTTTTACTTTTAATGCTCAGATATTGGACTTATACTAATTTGCACAATGCAAATATACAGATTTATATTCGTTCTTTAAAAAAAAAAAAGGACTTCGCGCTCCCTTGTCAGCACGCCTCATCCCCCCCCCCCCCCCCCCCCCCCAGAGTTTGAAAAACGCTGTTTTATGGTAAAATTATTGAAAAGTGCTGTCAGTGCAGTATTTTACGAGGTTATGTATACACTCGGCCATGACATAATTAAACCACATGTGAACCTCGTTATTTGATGCAGACGAAGCCGCTGACCTTGACCTGTAGCTATGAAGATGGACAAACAATAAGAAACGTTCTGCTGGTAGGCTCTATTTTACAGTATCGCATAAGATGGGGTATAACTTGCATGTCAAACTCATAAAAGGTGTATGGGCCACATAAAAAGATTACTCTGACCTGAGGAGCCGCAGCAAAAAATCAGTTGCAAAACAGCCTACTAGTTTTATGTAAATAAGAAACAATACAATAGAATACATGAATTTATGGCATACCTGTCCCCTAGCTAAATTTGTAGTACTTTTTGGTAATTAAAAATTGCCATGATTACGCATTATTTTCGTTGTCCTGATGCTTGACATCTTTTCTGGGATACAAGTATATTAATGTCATGTTGAAGTTTGTTTGCCACTGACACTTTCATTTTGGATTATAAAACGTTGGACTATCATGAGTTAACTGTATTTATAACATCTTTTTTAAAAAGTATTTTGCTATTATTACTAAAAAAAATATTTTTGGTTTAAAAGTTTAAACAAACAAACAAACAAAAAAAAAAGAACTGGTCTAATTCAAAATATATTTTCAATATTTGAATAATCTTCAACTCATAAAAATTAAACAATTTTAAATAAAGAATACAATTTATGCCTGCTCTTTGCTTTAGTGATTTCATTTCCTATTTAGAAAGTAACTTTATTTTTAAATAAAACTTTTTTAAACAACCCACATTCATTCGCCCCAAACCACAGATTTCTCTGGCCCATGAATTCTAGTAGCCCTTGCTCTTCTTATGAATCTTTCCGTTACACAATGTCTTTTTGGGCCCATTAAATACCTCTACTTTGCTTTCTCCATAGCCGCCCCCCCCCCCCCCACCAGCTATTCCACACATTTAGCCCTGAAGATAAAAATATTTTTCTTTATGTGGGACATTTTGAGAGAAGATCCACTACCAATAAAAGGAAAAGTAATGTACCCTTTTCAAATCTTCTGATCTACAGGCTAGATGATGCTAAGACCATCTGTTTCTATGGCTGACAGTTAAGGAAGGTGTCATGTGCCCAACTAATGTCAGGTGCCAATTGAAGTTGGTTGGACTCAAGGGCACCCTAAGGATCCCAAAATTAGAGACCCATTGATTTGCAAGCCATGCGCTTCAAAGGAACACTTCCACAACATCTTTCGATAAACACAAAATCACTCAATGACAAATGTCAGTTCTTGATCTAGAGTTTAGTCGTTAAGGATTAAATACCTTACCTTTGCTTCTTTCAATGAATGAGACATCCTTTACAACATTTTGTCCCATACCCCATATGTTCATAAGGATGAAACTTTGTTTTTAAATTTCTTAAAAGTTATTTTTATTTCAACTAAGTCTACACCAAAATACAAATACAAAACCAAACAGGAATAAGAAATAAAAAATAATGCTTTTTTAAGTTGCAAGAGAGTTGCAAACATCAAAAGTGCTTATTAAGATATTAAATATAAGCAGTCCCATCTTAGTAAGTGATGATCTATATTCATTGATAATGTCATGATCTGTCCATACTAAGTATTTTTATCACAATTATCAACATATCTTTAAGCAGAAGTGAGGAACAAAGAACATGCATCCACGCACACATATATGGGTATATATAACATCCATCTATGCTTAAAACAGCATAAAGAAACAAAATTGCACAAAAAATAAAACACCCAGTCAGGCATGTAATAAATAAAAATAATGAAGGAACATATATACCAATAACACAAAGTTAACATGAATGACACATCAAGACCAAAAGAAAAATTAAAAATTCAAAAATTTCTGAACTTTTTTTTCTTTATTCCAAGCGCACATTTTATATTTTTTATATTTTATCAGCAAAAAAACATACTTAAAAAAAAACCCATTAACATTAAAATAAGTTCTTACAATTATACAAAAACTATTACATTGTGTTTAATTTTACAATAATTAAAATTCAATTAAAAAAAAAGACCAATGAGTATGTACTTATAGTATTTTGAATAATAATTAATAACCACATTATTCCTAAGCTCAAGTTTGAATGAATCATTTCCACCACCATCACTACATACTACTGCAAGGAAGCATATTATAATTGATTATTTCAGATATTTACCTAGAGGAATTTCTTTAGCTATCACACATCATAATTTTTTGTTTGTTCAATGTGCCATGGACAAATTTCTTTTGCAGATGTGGCTGGAGGGAGCCTCAGTGCTGCAACTCATCTTGAGTTGGGATTTGATCTCCTGCCCACTTGATAAGTATCCTCACATCCCACAACAGATTGACAGGACATAGAGCAGTATTTGAATTCCAATATAATGGTACTAAAGTACTTGAATTCAAACATCCACTTACACAGCAATATAATTTAATCTTTATTATATAGGTACAACAGAATTATATCTGAAGTTGCAGTGGGTCACTGATTCAAGGTTATTTGCTAAAGGGAGTGCGAGAGTTTAAGATAAAATACCTAATTTATAGAATCACATAGAAGCAACAGGAGCGAAAACTTACAATGAGCTTTTGTTAAATAATATTGAAGATACAATTTTTTAAAAAATAATAGCTTTTAATTACTTTTATTTTTTTATTTAATGATGAAAGCTTTTTCTTTTCTTTTGATAAAATAAGCTGTCTTTTTTTTTTTATCTCACGCCAAATTTAATGAAAAATTGAAGTTAATTAATTTTTAAGCCTAACACTCCTTAGCTTAAAGCTTTACAACATAATTAAATGTCCTCTGTGGGGATTTCTATTAACTAAAAATGTAAGAAATGAACAATAAGCAGAGCAATATTTATTTCTTGACAGGTGCACGTACATTAACATTCAGATTTGGTTTCATAAGATAATGATAATTTGGTAAAATTCTGGTCAAGAAATCAATCTGAAGCATTTGTGCCTGAAAGAAAAAAAAAGTTCTATTATCAATCCACTAAAATAACCTTTTTTTTGTAACTATTAAATTGGCTTAATTTTATGATCTAAAGCAGTAATCTACTGTTACATAAAAAATAGTCATCAAACAATGCCCTTAATCATATGTGAGGGTGAGTGGCAAAAACTGTTGGGCTACCTATCAAGGGGGCTGGAGTTAGAACCCAGACTTAAGCTGAGTTGTGTTAGCTGAGCTTCTATAGGCAACACATAAACCCTCTCCCAGACAAACCCTTCCCCCACAAATGAAATTGAACTATAGTGTGGTAAGCATGCTTTTAACATGAATGAAGAGCTATACAAGATCATCTTAATGTTCAGCAACAGATCAATGGCATGTTATTCTGGAGAAATGTTATCATTCTAAGGTAAGCTTAATGGATAGCCTCTCACAAAAAGAGTATGAAAAATTCTACTTAATCTAACTTCTAAGATGATAAGTCACTTAATTTTTTATACTCTAATAGGGATTTATAACTTCAATGCAATACAGATTTTCAGGTCCAAAAAAAAAAAAAAAAAAAGGACTTTCTTCAAGCCTTACTATTATAATGTCATGCCTGGCCCATAATTTGAGAAATGCTGATTTTAAAAAATTTATGAAATAATTTTTTTTTTTCTCTAAAGAATTTTATGAACTAATTTATTTGTATTTCTAAATATTCGACATAAACCTAGCAAGAGACAATCTGTCATATCTCTCAGCGACAAGGATAAATTTAGTTCAATTAAAAAACTTACTGGAGGTCTCTCCCTCTGTATTCTGCGCTCACACTTGTCCCCATACACTACAGTGTTTTCAGGCAAGGCCTCATTCATGTTCAGTATACATCCACAGCCAACAATACAGCCATTAGAAATCTCAACCTTTGAACCTACTTTAGCTATAAAAAAAAAAAATTTAAATTTTGAGTCTAAAAATGTGTGTCATTTAATACCTATAGGCTGTCAAGGAAAGAAATCCAAATAGCAGGTTTTGTAATATAAAATTATTTCATCGATAATAAATAAGATATTCTTTGGGATAACAATATGAACAAATATTGTGTATCCATATAAGTTCTGGTGACTCTGGGAAATCCCAATCAGACAGGTAAGCTTGGCAAGAAAACACTCTCATACAATATTTCACTTGAATTAACTTGTACATTTGTATATAGAGCTCTTTCTGTCTTGTAAGGCAATGGATTTACTTGTAAAATATCACTAGTTTAAGGTAAGGTAATAATGATGTTATGTAGTTTTATTATTCATAAGTTATGTTGCAAGCTTACCTTTACTCTCAATCACATTGTGATCTCCTATTCGTATAGCCTCTACATCTGATTGCAGTTATTCAGGAAACTATAAGATAGCAGAAAAACTTAAATTCTAACAAAAATTGTGTTATCATACAAAAGGATTTATAAAATAAATATCATATCAAAGCCACTTTTCATACTGACAGTATGTTTACATTTTTAAATATTCCCAGTGATGATGGTTTAGTTCCTAGATCAATGATTATTGTTGAACCCCTTTTCGCTGCATCTTGAGTAGGTATTGACTATGTTCTGAAGGAGGTAACAACTAATTACAACTAGCCAATGGAACACAGTCGAAAGGCCAACAATGAGATGAAACAATCAAGAGTGTTGATAATTCAAACATTTAATCCAGTGATGAAGGGATCCGTGAATGTCATCGCTCTGACACTAACCAAATAACTTAAGTCTAAATAATTCTTGATTAACAAAACTTGACTGTCTCCAAAGACACTAACATATGAACTATTTTTAATTCAAATAATCAATTCTAGTCTTTGTTTTCATAATGATGTTTTTGTTGCCATTTAAAACCTAACCCAAAATATGTACCAAATTCCTTGTTGTAATCTTGCATAGCCTAACAATTACATAACAAAGACAGCCTAATTTAGAAGTTAAAAAGATTACATTTAGAAATATATGACTTTTGACCATATTGAGGGCGAAACCATCAGTTAATGAACTGGGATACTTGGGTGTTGTGAAATAGTTAGGCAAGAAGCATGGAGAATATTAGCCCTTGGAGATATATTTTTCCAATGCAATGTGAGCACTATTGTCATTTAAAGACTAATTGTAATATAAAAGATACGACATCCAACTTCAAAGACATTGTTGTTGCCAATGATAAGTACTTTCCCACTGTTAGCATCAGTTGAAGATCTAAATGAAAAGAAAACCAAGTAGTAATTAAAACCTAAACTTTCAATATATTTTTTTTTTTGTAAAAGACTGAGTATGTATATTTAGTCGTATTAGAATAGTACTAAAATGCATATAAACAATAATACAATTTAAATGTAAAAGAACAATTTGAGTTAGATGTTTACGCTAAAATGCAAGAAGAATGATTATTGAGCATACAAATAATAGTGTGGGTTTCTCACAATAAATAATTGTTAAATAAAAGCTATTTATTATGGTCATGTCTACACCTAGTACTAAGCATCATAATCTGAATCAAACATTTGCATACTTATTAGTTATAGTGACTAGTTCCTCAATGATATTAAATTCTCCAATAATAATAGGACCAGCTTCTGCAATTATTCTTGCTTTAGGATGAATAACAGTTCTGGCTCCTGAAAAAAATGTATTACCCACAAACATTACATGTCATTAATAATCAAATATTCACACAAAAATTACAAGATTAGATAAACATTTTGTTCACAGTCAGTAGCTTTGATCTCACACTAATGAATGACTAATGGTTGCATAAAGTAGAAAATGAAGAGCTGAAACTGTGCCACTAAAATAACAACAATTAAGAAAAAATGTCAAAACAACAAACCTATTGTAATGTCTCCTATTAATTCACAGTCTTCACAAACTAAAGCACCTGCCATTATCTTTAGATTAGGATTTCTGTGGGGAAAAAATTAAATGTAGACCTAGAGTAGTCTAGAGTATACAGTACACAGTAGAGTCTAGTAATTAATGTTTAGTAAAAAAAAATTTTGTTTGTAAAATGTTTTCCATGTTTCAGATGTTCCTTCAGAGTTGAAGATAATTTACTTCCTAGTCCAAACCTCCCGCAGGACGACGGGGGATGGGAGCGGCATGGTTTGAACCCGGGACCATTTATTAATTTGTTTTTACAGATCTAGACCTAGCGACTACCTATAGTCTGCTAGTGCCAGTGCCTAGTGGTCTTGCACTCTAGATCTATATTATATAGACTCTAGACTCTACTAGATCTAGTCAATCTAGTCAGCATTGGACCTAGATTTAGATCTAGAATCTAGATAATCTAGTGACTAGGCTTAGGGCCAGGCCTAGGTTAGTCTGACTAGGGCCACAGAGGACTGGCCTTGGAATATTTATTATACTATTACTGTATTAGTAGTACTAGATCTAGTATTATCTTTGATTGTAAACCTCTCAGTCTCACTCTCAGCCAGTCTGATGAGTCTCAGTGAGTCAGTCTCAGCAACTTGAGCAAGCTCTACAATACTAGATCTAATACATAACTAGATAGTTTCTGTTGTTATATTTTTATTTTGAAATTTGTGTCAAAGTACCTAACAGAGTTAAAAGAAAAGATGAACCAATGCCAGAATGTGGAACAAAAAGGTAATCTTAGAACCCAGTATGGTGCAGTAAACAAGTCTGTAAGAAAGAATGCAAGAGATGACAAAAAATGCTTCCTTCATGAAATGACAGACGATGCAGAAAAGGCAGCTGAACAAAGAGACATGAAAACGTACGACATAACAAGAACCTTGAATCGATTCCGGACATTCCCCCAACAACAGAAGAAATAGATGTCAACACAGGTCCTCCTACTAAAGGGGAGATCATCAAGGCCATCAAGAATGCAAAAAAGGGAAAAACGCCGGGCCCAGATGGTATACCAGTAGAGGCTTAAAAAGCAGACCCCAAAATATCAGCTGAAATGCTGCATCCACTGCTATGCATTATTTGGGAATAAGAAAAGGTCCCTAAAATCTGGAAACTGGGCTACCTAATTAAATTACCCAAAAAAGGTGACCTCACTCAATGCAACAACTGGCGAGGAATCATGTTACTGTCAACCCTTAGCAAGGTCTTAACTAGGATAATATTGGAATGCCTAAAAGATGCCCTAGACAAAAGACTAAGACCAGAACAGGCTGGATTCCATAAAGAGAAATCATGCACTGACTACATTGCTACATTACGTATTATCATAGAACAATCTATCGAGTGGCAATCTCTTCAGTACATGACCTTTGTTGATTTTGAGAAAGCCTTCGACAGTATTGACAGAGACATAATCTGGAGACTTGATGGATCACTACGGAATTCCAACAAAATTTACCAATATCATTAAACAGTTATATGATGACTCATCATGCCAAGTAATACACAATGGTAAGCTGACCAACCCTTTTCAAGTAAAAACAGGAGTAAGACAGGGATGTATGCTTTCGCCCTTGATATTTTTGCTGGTGATCGATTGTGTCATGAGACAGTGTTAGATAATAAAAGCGGCATACAATGGACACTAACACAACATTTAGAGGACCTGGATTTCGCCTCCTCTCCCATACACAACAAAATGCTCAGATCAAACTGACCAGACTCTCAGAAATAGCGAAAAAGACTGGACTTCTAATCAACAAAAAGAAAACTGAAGTTATGAGGATCAACAACAGACAAGAGAACCCAATCATGCTACAGGGAGAGAATATCCTTGATACGGACCACTTCACATATCTGGGAAGTAGAGTTGGTAAAGACGCCGGAGCTGATGATGATATACTAATTCGGATCAATAAAGCTAGGTTTGCCTTTGCCTTCAAACTATCTGGCGCACTAAGGCATTATCTCTACACAACAAGATACGAATATAAAAATGTTAAGTCTGTCCGTCTATACGGTTCAGAAACTTGGAGAGTCACTAAAATATGGAAAAGCTCCAGACCTTTGTTAACAGATGCCTACGCTGGATATTAGGAATTAGGTGGCCAGAAAAGATAACTACTATCGATTTGTGGCAGAGACAGAGAACTAGACAAAAGCCCATAGCCTTGGCATAGCCCAAGACATCACAAAACGAAAATGGAGCTGGATAGGACACACCCTGCGAAAACCAGCTACCAATGTTGCAAGGCAGGCACTTGACTGGAACCCACAAGGAAAGAGGAAAGTGGGCAGACCCAAGCAAACCTGGAAGAGGTCAGTCATCAGTGAAGCTGAGGGTACTTTAATGACATGGCCGACATGAAGAAAGCTGCTCAGAACCGAGTTCGGTGGAGAGGTGTAGTTGCGCCCTATTCTCCCCTGGGAGTGCACAGGATTAAATAAGTACGTAACAGAGTTATTATTTAGACTAGTATAATAAGTTTAGATTTGGACTTAAAATGTCTGATTATCAATATTAGCCTAATTCTTACACTGGGGGCTTTGGTGCCGACATCTTAGTTTGAGTGTCAACAGATGATTGAAAGAAAACATTGAAAATAATAACAAAAGGGTACGTCTAAATAACGAAATATTACAATGGTATACAATCACAAGGAAAAAAAAAAGAGTTAATGAACAATGTCACAGAAAAACACTATTTAAATAATAATAAGGCTTGTCTTCGAGTCCGAAGATTAGTGAGGAGTGAAGTTTTTTCTCGTGGCTGCGCAACCCCAGCTGTGACCTACATATATTGCCACATCCAGGCAAGCATAACCATTGTACGCAGGTGGTTGATTTGTCCTCGGCAGCGGATTTGGTATACCGCGGATTTTCTTTTGGTCTCAAATGTGTATCTCGCGGCCTTCGTGAGTGACCTCCAGCTGTCTCATACTGAGGCCGCATGCAACCAGGTGCTCTCTTCTATGTCAGCCAAGGAAAGTTGACGCCTAAGCTGGTCTTATCTTATCTTATCTTATATAATACAGACGTTACTTCAAAAAAGAAGATGATTACGTCCTACGCGTCATGCATTTAGTCATGCATATTAACCAATGACTTAAATTCTGCCAAGTCACTGGTTTTTCTAGCTAGCTCAGGCAACCCATTCCATGCTCTAATAGCACTAGGGAAGAAGGAGTATTTGTACAAATTTGTCCTAGCATATGGGGCGAGGAATGTGCCTTTATTTTTGTGTCTTTCAGAGTATTTTATTAAATTTTGTTTTTGTATTTGAAGATTATGGTTCAGTGTTTTATGTATAATTGCTACTTTACTTTTGAGTCTTCTGTCCTGAAGGCTTTCCAAATTTAGTGATTTTACTAATGGTGTTACTCTAGTCAAATGTGAATATTCGTTTGTTATGAATCTCACTGCTCTATTTTGTGCTTGTTCCAGTTTCTTAATGTTTTCTTGAGTTGAGGGGTCCCACACGGTGGATGCATATTCTATTATTGGCCTAACCAAGGTTAAATAACATTTTAGTTTTATGTTCTTATTTGATTTATAGAAATTTCTTTTAATAAACTCTAATGCTTTGTTGGATTTTTTTTAAATAGTTTCATCAATATGTGGATTCCATGACAGTTTTTCATTTATTATAACACCTAGGTATTTTGCGTTTTTAGTCTGTGTTACTGGTTTGTCATGAATAAGATAAGTGGAATTAATTTGTTTTAGTTTTTTTGTTACTCTTAACAACTGACATTTTTCTGGGTGGAAAGACATGCTCCAATTTGATTCCCATTTCTGTAATTCATCTAATTCTCTTTGTAAAATATCTGTGTCTTGTGTTGTTTTTATTGTTCTATATATTATGCAATCGTCTGCAAATAATCTGACTTTTGTTTCTGAAGTAATGCAATTTGGTAAATCATTTATGCAAATTAAAAATAGTAGTGGACCCAAGACTGTTCCTTGAGGTACACCTGAGTTTACTGTTATTGGTGTTGATTTAGAGCCATTTATTATTACAGTTTGTTCTCTCCCTATCAGAAAATCTTTAATCCACTGATGCAGTGGATCATTAATGCCGAAATATTTTAATTTTTTAAGCAAACTATGGTGGTCTTTGAAGCGTTTCCGTGGGGCGCCTCTGTTACGTCAAACACCTTATCTTATATAATACAGACGTTACTTCAAAAAAGATGATGATTACGTCCTATCTGTCATGCATTTAGTCATGCATATTAACCAATGACTTAAATTCTGCCATTTAGGCGACCCCTGGCAAATCGTCAATCGACCCCCAAGGCTGTCGCGACCCACAGGTTGAGAACCCCTGTTCTAGGACAAAATGAACTACGCATTCCAAGAGTTGCGATGACATGGAGGCCAATACGAGGAAAGCGCAAACAGGGACGTCCTCGTATAACTTGGCGCCTCACTTTCATAAAGTACCTCAGAACAGTGGACACCAGGTGGGAGGAGGTTTCAGGCATTGCCAGTGACAGATCTTTGTGGAGACAGCTTGCCGCCCAATGCGCCGAACGGCGCGGGAGGACCTAAGTCTAAGTAATTACTTATTTATGTGTTTTCTAATGTATTAGCTACTAAATTGTTTATGAAAAACGAAATCTACCTTTTAGTCTGAGATTAACTCTGATTGGCTTCAAGACAGGAAGGTCTACACCTTACTTAGTTCCCTGTGCTGTTCATTTTGCTTCATTGCTTTCTTACGGGTTAAGTAAGACATTCACTTCACTCCTCATCTCTTGGAGCTGGGACTTAACAACGTAAGTGCCACTGTTTCTTCTGACTCACCATAGTTGCAACAATCATGGTTTGACAAGAACCAGACAAAACGTGTTTCTAGGTCACTATCCCATTTATCACTGCCCTATTATCTAAAGTGCACAGCTATAGGACGTCATGGGCATGTGAAATACTGTAACCCTCCTCAATCCTTGGACTTGAAGACGAGCATATTACAAATAGTGCCTGCCCGTTTAGCCTCCACCAAGGGTCATCTTGTGTTGGGCAGCGTATATGTTGCTGGACACAAAGGGCCTTATCATATTCTTTACGGGATTTCAATTATTTTATCCTATAAATGATGGCTTGCTATAGATGTCCGCATAACATTAATGGTACATCTGGATTAGTACGTAAGTAAAGTAAAGTTACCATTTCAGACCTTGAGGTCTATGGGACAGATGACGTAAAGGTCATCTGATTATGTGGCCCACAGATAACGAGGGTTTGAGTTTAGGCACATCGGCACAATTTAGGCCATGTCGTGCCCGTAATCCTTTAAGGATCACTCTCCCTTTACACAACAAGGGCTAACGTCTATACAGTTAAATCATTAAAAACAAGGTCTATTCACAGTTAAAATAGTAAAGGTAGTAAAAATTTAATAATTTGGTAAAAATCTTATGTAAATATTATATGTTCACAGTTCAAAAATCAGATCTTCGTAGACAACCCCACCTCACGGACAAAGCCCAGTACCTTCCCAGGGTCGACATTGTCGAATAGCGTTTTCAAGGTGTGTGTTCTAAAAAATTTCTCCCTGACATCCTGGTATCTGGGGCAATCAATGAGGATATGTTCCATGGTGAGGCGAGATTCACAGTACCTTTCCAGGGTCGACATTGTCGAATAGTGTTTTCAAGGTGTGTGTTCTAAAAAATTTCTCCCTGACATCCTGGTATCTGGGGCAATCAATGAGGTTATGTTCCATGGTGAGGCGAGAGTCACAGTACTCACAAAGTGGGGGCTCCTCTCTCTTCAGCACAAAAGAGAGCGTGATGTAGGTGTGGCCAATCCTAAGTCTGGACATGGTCGTGCTACCACGCCTTGTCAGACCCTTAGATGTGGGCCGCCACCTGACATCCGCCACAATCTGCCTGAGTTTATTGTGAGTCTCAGCCTCCCATTGGCAGAGGCAATACTTTGTCTCAGGTCCGAGCAGGGAATTTGGGTTCCTGACACCGCATGATTAAGGGCTCTCTTTGCTTCTCTGTCTGCAGCTTCGTTTCCCTCAATGCCCACATGGGAGGGGACCCAGATGAAGGTGACATCC
Source organism: Biomphalaria sudanica (assembly GCA_036873155.1). Lineage (NCBI taxonomy): Eukaryota > Metazoa > Mollusca > Gastropoda > Planorbidae > Biomphalaria > Biomphalaria sudanica. The sequence goes on along the minus strand of JAZGLO010003187.1, from coordinate 522,413 downwards.
CTATGGTCGGCTGTTTTTTGGTCCAACAGCTTCAGGCTCTTATGTACCAATGGAATGTCAGTCTTCATCCGCCCCAAAGCTTGCAATGCAGATTTGGAGTCGGAGCAGATTATAAATTTCCTCCTTTCTGATGCTTTGACGCCATAAGTGCAAGCGATATTGCATGCAATTCGGCCGTAAAGATGGAACAGCCATCGGGGAGTCTACGGGAGATTGTTTTGTTCTGAAAGGAGCAGGCACATGCGACAGATAACGAGGGAGTCATGTGGCCAGCACAATGATCAACCGCCTTTACTTTTCCCAGATTAATGTCTGGTAACCATTAGAGCTGGGTGGATTAAATGGGCAGGCCCCTCTGGATTAAGCCCTGCTCTATGTAACTAAAATGTACAAAAAAAAACAAAAAAGCAGATCAAATTTTAAAACTATAATATATATATATATATTTATTTATTTATATTTCATTGCAATTAAACACAAACCGATTTGTTTGTGAACTGGGATGATGTTTCAGAAGAGCAGCATGTATTAGTTATATGCACAGTTTATCATCATTATAGATCAATTTACATGCCAGGTACTTTCAAACTTAGCTGCTGTTAGACATAAGTCATACACAAATAATGCCTCCTCCTTTCATAGCAAAAAACATTGTAAAAATGATTACATGTGATCCTCTCACCATAAACCAGAACTGTACATTATCATACAAAAATCATGGTAAGAAATAGTCAAACATGAACAAATGTTTCTTCATCTATCCTCTAGTCAATGATAACTACCACAACGTTTTTTTTCTCCAAGCATTCAGGCAGTGCTATCTCTTAATGCTTTTGCTCTTTATTGTGTATATAAAAATCTTCACTTTCAACATTATCATAATTCAAATATAAATATGCACCATTAAGTCTTTGAAAATCTTATCATTCTTACAATACATATTATATAGGTATGTATAAGATAAAATGACAAATGTAAAACTTAAACTAACACACAATTCAATTCACAGCATTGCCAAACAAATAAAAGAAAGATCTACATTGCTATTTTTAAGGTTACAAGTTTACTAAATATTTAATGACTAAAACCAACCAATTAGTGCATGCTAGAAAAAACATCACAAACTATTTAGCATTCCCACTAAACTGTCATCAAAGATGGGTTATGACAGAAATAAATACTACACACTTTTGTCAAACTCTAATATTTAAAACATATTTAGTATAATTAACATGGTCAAATGTTCACTCTCACGCTTGATTTATTATTAAGCCCACGCTCACACTTTGATGACAACTGTTGTTACTTACATGCTCCAAAACATCATTTAAAAACTAGTGTCCAAGACATACTTTATCCAACTCTACTCAAAAAATGTAACTAATTAACATCAGCAACTAACTATATAAAAGAGAATTGGTCAGAACAAAGTATCAGATAAAATTATTTATAATGAAGTATTTCTGTTGTAATCTTTTCCCTTTAAATTTCAGATATTACAAAAAAGAAGAAGAAAAAACATTGCTACTATTGGTATTTAGTTGATCAATACTAACATGTAGATTTACAACTTCTTCATGCCCCCCTTGTCAGCATATCCACCCCACAGAATAAGAAAAGCTGAACAGATGTTAGGTATTAATAGAGCAGGGTAAACTGAGAACATCCCCATAATACTACTACAACCTGCAGAGGAGTAAACCCTGAGATCCTCCATTCAGCAGTCAAGCACTAACCATTCAGCCACTAAAGTTATGTTAACTTAAATACACAAACAAATGACACTGATATAAATGAGTATATTGTGACTTTAAGTACTGAACTCAAGCACTGAGAAGATCTTCAAATCAGCACACAAACTCTGTCAGCATTGAACAAATATTTTTAAACTTTATACAAAGAGACAAGTTAGATCCATTATAAATACAACTGACCTAAGGTCAAAATGTCAAAAGTTTTAGTTTTCACAAAGTATTAGTAAGACAAAATGAAACAAAAAATCTGCTTAATATTTACAACACTGAGGTAAGTTGTGGTATTTAATCTTGACTCAAATTGATGTTAATTATAGTAAGAAACAAATATAGTGTACAGCATTAAAAAATAAAATAATGAACCACAAATTATAATGCTTTCATAATGTAACATAAATAGATGTTTAATTAATAATTAATAAAATGAAAAAAACAACAACTGTACTATTAGAAACTTTGTTAAATTGAAATCATCTGAAATTGAATTCTGATGAGCTTAGCAAAAAAAAGATAACATAAATTCTATACTTTTTCTATATAACAGTCTAACCTTGCACATTGCACATGCAGGTGAATAAAATATTTCAAATCTATTAATCTGATCTTAAGTGCACCCAGCTGTAAATAATGCCATAGTTTACAATAATGTCAAATGGACTGAATACCAGCAAAACCCATTAAATTTACTACAATTGCATACATGTAAAAAAAAAATACAAAACTGAAACTTATTTCAAGTCATCAACCTTAAGTGTTGAAAATTAAAATTGTTTCAGCAAGAACAATGACTGGATTATTGTTTTTAAATTTAGATTTAAAACAATATTCCTTTCAGCCAAAAAATATATAACAAAACCAAAAACATTAGTTGTGCAAACAACAAATAAAAGAAAATGCCAAAGAATGAAATAAAATGAGTATATTAATATATTAAAAGTAATGCAAAAGTGTATATTTTTATTAAAAATTTTAACTCACTGACTTTAATTAGGTACCTGGTACTTTAAACAGACCTTTCTAAGATGTTGAAGTATATGTTTATAAAAACTTATAATACTGCACTATTGCTTACTTGATAAAAATGCCTTAAATTATTAAATTTATAATCTGTTCTGAGCAGGAAACTACACTTATCTAATTTTCCAGTTTTATCAGACCTGAATTTTAAACTCAAAATGAAATTTAAGGACAAGTTATTAATTAAAGAATATGACATTGTCAGCGTCCTATTTAAAAAAAATCAAGATTTTTTTTTTCTAGTAAGAGAAAAAAAAACTTAGAAAAATCTATAAAATTTCTAATTTCTTAGAGCAGCTCGAAACAGTCTGTAATGACAAGCTAAAGTAAATCAGAAAAGATGTAGATCTGCCATGACATTGCTAGACAAAGCAGCAAGTCCTAGAGTTGTAATCACAGGCAATGTTAAGTTTAATGAACCAAAATTGGTACTACTAATTGTTAATTTCAGTCCTCCATAAAATGACAAATGCAAAACCAAACTTGCAAGTTAAAACTATATTTAAAAAAGAAAAATTGACACAGTTTATTAAAAAAAAAAAAAGAGTAAATTTTATGACATAAAATGCAACATTCTTTATTTCAACTGATGGACGAAAGGCTCGATGGTGTCATGTTATATTTATATTTGTCAGTTAAGCTTGTATGATATTTTCATATCATCTGAAGGTTAACAGTTTCAGCATCATTACACATGCCAGAGCTGTGGAAAAAAGAATACAGATTTATTTAAACAGAACTTTGTGATACATTTTGTAGATGGACTACTGTTTATACATGGTGGCTGAGTGATAAAGCTGGAAAAGGGTGGGTGGGAGGGCTTGAGTTTATTCTTTTAATGATAAAACTGCATTTGAATTATTACAACTATAAGACAATAATATATATATATATATATTGAGGGAAGGGTACAAAGAGTGCATTAAAAAATATTTTGTTTCATATAAATAGTCAGAGACACCAGGTGGGAAGAGGCTTCAGACATTGCTAGCACACTAGCAACAGATCTTTGTGTAGACAGCTTGCTGCCCAATGAGCTGAATGACGAGGGAGGATCTAAGTAAGTAAGTAAGGGACATGAGTCAATGTAGACAATTGAAGTATTATAAGTATCACACTCTTCTACTTGATGATTATTATGCTCAGCCCAATAAATTCTATGAGTCTGACTGTCTATCATATCAGAATTTGTAAAATGTGAAAGTAGAAATTAGAAAGATCTAATGTCAGTGACAATCATCTAGTGCATCGAGGCTACACATTGATCTTATTTCATTGTATTGTAAGAGATGTGCATGGGCAGAGTCTGAAATTTTTGTTTGAGTAGCTTTTAAGAAAAAAAATAACACTAACCATAGATAAACACCAAAACCTTAAGGACATAAATGAGCTTTTCATAGAAACTTTGCACAACCTAAGTTTAAATCAAATCATTAAAAAGCCAACTAGATTAAACAACACATTAGATCTCTTCTTAACCAACAGACCTGGATTAGTAGTTGATTATGATATTATCCCTGGTCTATCAGACCATGAGATCATAAAAATACACAGTCAGATAAAAGCAGTAGCCAATTCAAAACCCAAAAGAAAAATCTTTCTCTGGAATAAATGTAACCTAACACAACTACACCAAGCTGCATTAAACTTTCAACAAACATTCTTATTAGAAAAAGACATTAACCAACCAGTCGATGACCTCTGGAATTTCATTAAAAACCATCTTAAAAGCATTATAGAAAATCATATACCAACTAAATACACATCAAACAAAATAAATAAATGCTGGTTTAATAATAGACTAAAGAAGCTTTGTAAACAGAAGGAAAACCTATATAGAAAATTTAAAGAAACTAAGGCAGAAAGAGTTTACAAAAAGTATATAAAAATTAAACACTTAACCCAAAAAGTAAGCAGACAGCTGCAGAGTGAATACATAAACAATGTAATATCAAAAGATAACAACAAAAACCTATGGTCTAAGAAAATGGAAACAACAGGCATAGCGCCATTAAAAGATAAACATAACATAATACATAATGATAATGAAACTAAAGCAAACATCCTAAACAAATACTTTGCATCAGCATTCTCAGCCCCAGGAGACAAAGACATATTACTGAATTTGAACCAAGTAGACAACATAGAAGATGTAGTAGTAGAAAAATGTCAGTTGTTAAGAGTAACAAAAAAACTAAAACAAATTAATTCCACTTATCTTATTCATGTCAAACCAGTAACACAGACTAAAAACGCAAAATACCTAGGTGTTATAATAAATGAAAAACTGTCATGGAATCCACATATTGATGAAACTATTAAAAAATCAAACAAAGCATTTGGATTTATACAAAGAAATTTCTATACATCAAAAAAGAACATAAAACTAAAATGTTATTTAACCTTGGTTAGGCCAATAATAGAATATGCATCCCCCATTTGGGACCCCTCAACTCAAGAAAACATTAAGAAACTGGAACAGACACAAAATAGAGCAATGAGATTCATAACAAACGAATATTCACATTTGACTAGAGTAACACCTATAGTAAAATCACTAAATTTAGAAAGCCTTCAGGACAGAAGACTCAAAAGTAAAGTAGCAATTATACATACAACACTGAACCATAATCTTCAAATACAAAAACAAAATTTAATAAAATACTCTGAAAGACACAAAGATAAATGTACATTTCTCATCCCATATGCTAGGACAAATTTGTACAAATACTCCTTCTTCCCTAGTGCTATTAGAGCATGGAATGGGTTGCCTGAGCTAGCTAGGAAAACCAGTGACTTGGCAGAATTTAAGTCATTGGTTAATATGCATGACTAAATGCATGACGCGTAGGACGTAATCATCTTCTTTTTTGAAGTAACGTCTGTATTATATAAGATAAGATATTCGTTTGTTATGAATCTCACTGCTCTATTTTGTGTGTGTTCCAGTTTCTTAATGTTTTCTTGAGTTGAGGGGTCCCAAACGGAGGATGCATATTCTATTATTGGCATAACCAAGGTTAAATAACATTTTAGTTTTATGTTCTTATTTGATTTATAGAAATTTCTTTTAATAAACCCTAATGCTTTATTGGATTTTTTTATAGTTTCGTCAATATGAGGATTCCATGACAGTTTGCATTTATTATAACACCTAGGTATTTTGCGTTTTTAGTCTGTGTTACTGGTTTGCCATGAATAAGATAAGTGGAATTAATTTGTTTTAGTTTTTTTTGTTACTCTTAACAACTGACATTTTTCTGGGTGGAAAGACATGCTCTAATTTGATTCCCATTTATGTAATTCATCTAATTCTCTTTGTAAAATATCTGTATCTTGTGTTGTTTTTATTGTTCTATATATTATGCAATCGTCTGCAATTAATCTGACTTTTGTTCCTGAAGTAATGCAATTTGGTAAATCATTTATGTAAATTAAAAATAGTAGTTTTTAGTTTCTTATGTTTTTCTCCCACATTTTTCCTTGCCCGGACGCGGTGGCTGAGAGGTTAAGCGCTTGGTTTCCGAACCTGAGTTTGAATCTTTGTGAAGACTGGGATTTTGAATTTTGGGATTTTTAGGGAGCCCCTGAGTCCAACCAACTCTAATGGGTGCCTGACTTAAGTTGGGGAAAAAAAGGCAGTTGATCGTTGTGCTGGCCACGACGCCCTGCTCATTAACCATTTGCCATAGAAATAGATGAGCTTAACATCATCTGCCCCATAGATGGCAAGGTCTGAAAGGGAAACTTTATTTTCTCTATATCAATTTCTCATCTTAAAGTGTTAACATAGTTTAATGCTAAAGAAAGTAAAATCAGTTTGTAAAAATCAAAATGTGAACAAGAAGAGATAACTGTGTTTAAAATCTATTGTGAAAATCCTCACTGTATAATAACAAAGTCGGAACTAAGAATCAAATCAGTATGCCATTATGAGTATGGCACAAAATCTTAATTAATACTAACTGTAGAACTCTTTAAGCAATGGCTTATATAACTGTATTAATGGTTGAGGAAGAGGAGTATTATCACATTGACTGATCTGCTTCATTTATGTTCAAAGTGAGGTATTGAAACGCATGCCAAAAACTAGCTCTTAGTAAATCAAGTACTGTTAGACACTTAGTTAGTATTTTTAGTTTATTAAAGACGCACCATAATTGACGGACTTTAAACGCAACTAGTGACCTTATGTTTGAGTTGGGTTAGAGACTACTTAGAGACAGAAAATCAGTTGGTGATAGGATTTCATAAGGGTATGACGTATTTATTGACAGAGACATCGACTGTGGTCTTCTTGCTGGATTAAACCTTAATATAAATTGTTCAACGGTGGTTTGGATTGATCTCTCCACTTGATATACTAGATGTGTCTGTTTGCTTGTTGGTCAATCGCATTGAAATAGTGCACCCAGACATCTGCAGAGTAATCTGTCAGAATCAGACAGGCATCAATTAACTACAAGACAAATAGACATCATCACAGTACTAAGTGAAATACTTACTGAAGAAAACGATGGCTAATGTCTGTGGCTTCACTTCATCTAATACATTAATTAAAAACCAGTCTTCATTGATGTACTTAAAGACAAAGCCCAACACTAGCAAGCAGACGGTAATAATTATATCTGTGATCACTGAAATGTATATTTAATTAATAAAATTCATAAAAATTAGTCTTGTCTAAACTATACAAAACTGTAAACATTATATTTCATTTGAAACAAAAAATGTTCACGTAAAAACATTTACAAATTTTTTTTTAAATATGTAATAAAAAATATAATTATTTTTCTTTTTGTTTCAACTAGAATCTATGGTTAAATGTAAAAAAAAATTGTGTCCTCAAGTCAATATTTTAAATCAACATTTATGAGCCTACTAACTCAACCAGTAATTAATATATACTGGTAATTCTAGTATTTAAACTTAACCTATATTTTGTTTTCCAGACGAAGAGAATTAAGTGGTTGAAAAGTTGTAACCAGTGTAGCAGGTGTGAAAACACAAAAATTAACAGGGCCAGTCAGAGGGATGGTGGTAACTTTAGATGTTTATCTGCTTTTGAGTGGGCTATGACCATAATGGAACCTTCATTGCTAGTTTCTGAAAAGTATTTCGGTCCAAGAAAAGATCACTCAATGGAAGAAACTTAAAACATTGAACATTTCCTTACTATGAGTAGCGCTCTACACAACAAGGGCTTCAATAAGAAATTAGGAAAGCAAAACGGTAATAGAAGGACTACTCCTTATATGGTATGCAGCCCCTCACTTCCACTGCCAACTTCTTTCAACCATGCGGTAAAAAACTAGATATCTGTCATTTGCAATGTCTCTAAAATGTAAGAATTTGTACATTCTAGAGACTACTTTCATTGCAAATGACATGCAAAGGTCTAGTTTTTTACAGCATGACTGAAGATAATAAAGTTAAAAATACAAATACCAAGAAAGTCTCTCCTTTAACTGAAAAAATTAAAAAGTTGTTCTGAATCATTACAAAAAATCTGTGATAAGGGTAATGAGAGGCATTGGACCAGTTTTAAATAAGTGGTCATATTGGTGAAGATGTGGTCATATTGGTGAAGATGTGGTCATATTGGTGAAGATGTGGTCATATTGGTGAAGATGCGGTCATATTGGTGAAGATGCGGTCATATTGGTGAAGATGCGGTCATATTGGTGAAGATGTGGTCATATTGGTGAAGATGTGGTCATATTGGTGAAGATGTGGTCATATTGGTGAAGATGCGGTCATATTGGTGAAGATGCGGTCATATTGGTGAAGATGCGGTCATATTGGTGAAGATGTGGTCATATTGGTGAAGATGTGGTCATATTGGTGAAGATGTGGTCATATTGGTGAAGATGTGGTCATATTGGTGAAGATGTGGTCATATTGGTGAAGATGTGGTCATATTGGTGAAGATGTGGTCATATTGGTGAAGATGTGGTCATATTGGTGAAGATGTGGTCATATTGGTGAAGATGTGGTCATATTGGTGAAGATGTGGTCATATTGGTGAAGATGTGGTCATATTGGTGAAGATGTGGTCATATTGGTGAAGATGTGGTCATATTGGTGAAGATGTGGTCATATTGGTGAAGATGTGGTCATATTGGTGAAGATGTGGTCATATTGGTGAAGATGCAATAGGCAAAAAAAAAAAATGTTTGATGAAACATCAATGAAAATTGACATTTTGAAATTCAAAAGCTGCAAAACAAAAGCAAGCAAAGTTCAGAAGGAGGCAATGCAATAACCCTGTCCTGCAGTGAGTCTTGAGGTGCACACTAGAGCACTATAGAGAGCAGAAGATGAATGGATGGTGGATGTCAGAAGAGAACTTTGTGTTATGATTATTTTCTTGGTATTGAGTTGCCTGATAAGAGTTTTTTCATTTCAATGAAACTAAATCAAGCAGTGAAGAAAAGCAAAGGCAGTGAGATAAAAAGAAAACACATTTGGCTAAGAATAAAATGTTATAAAGAAAAAAAAAATTGTAGAAAAAAAATTAAATTGTTTTGATTTAATTCAAACATAAATTGTGGATTGTCTATCAAGAACAAAGCTGGAAATCTTTTTCTAACAAAAGAATAATATTATTAAATGTGGGCTATATGTTTTAATCAAACCTTAAACCAACTCAATCCAGTTTTAATGTTGCAATAACTTCATAAACAGTCTCGCTTCAGATTTGTATAAATTTACATATGGCAAAGATTATATAGCTATTCAATAAATATGACAATGTGTTTCAGATCATATTAATGCTATAGACATTATTTAATCATTGCTGGCTAAACAACTAACTACTAACATAGATATTATTGAAAATAAAGGTGACTTCAATGCAATAACTGGAGTGATATCATTCCTTTCTCTCAGTAGCAAACTGTTTAGCTGATCAGGTTACAATATATTTTGCTATCCAAGGAACAAGCTGTTTCTCAAGTGGACCATTATGTGAAGCAAGTTTCAGTATCAATTACTTGTAGTAATTGTAAGATTTATTTCCATCTTAACTCCTAATAAAAAAAACAACCTTCATCATCATCATCATCATCATCATCAAAACTCCATTAGAGTGAGGGCTTGAGAGGCTCAAATCCTCTCTTGCAAAAGCCCTGGACAGAAACCCTGCTGTCTTGCGTAGTGCATAAATGTCGCCATACAGGTCGAGAATTTTGGGTTTCCCAGACCTGTCGAGACGGAGATCAGCAAGGGGGCAGTCAAACAGAATATGAGGCACGGTTTCCTCTTCTTCCCCCCAGCGGGGGCACAGTGAATCAAAATTTGGCAATAGCCGCGAGAAATATGACCCAACAGGACAGTGGCCTGTCCTGCACTGTGCTATAATAGCTTGCTCAGGCCTGGACAGCCTCCACCACGGGGAAGTGCGGTCAGGGCGCCTCATGCGTTCCCAGACTCCACTGGCTTTTTGGGACTTGTCCCAGCACTCAAACCACTTTTCCATTTCTGTTTTTTGTATTATAGCCAGGGCTTGAAAGCTTACAGCCTCATCAGTGGGTGGAATTTGCCCTCCCTGGTGGGCCAAAGAGTCTGCAATTGTGTTGCCAGTCACACCTATGTGACTCGGTACCCACTGCATAATTACAGGGGTGCCATATCGTTGTTTAATGTTTTGTGAAGCCATGATGACAGTGTTGATATTGGGGGGCCATGGTCCGGGGCTTTGCAAAGCCTGTAGTACAGATTTTGAGTCAGTGACCACAACAATCTGTGTTGCCCTCAAATGTCCCTCGCCCAGTTGAGAGTCAATGACTTTTAAGGCTTCACAGACTGCCATGGTCTCCGCATCAAAACTGCAAACACTACCACATGGTCCAAAGATTTTGACTGTGTAAGAGCCAGAAAAGTCGATGTAGGCTCCATAGCCTGCTCTTCCAGAATCTATTGATGCCGACCCATCAGTTTATGCAAAAATAGCACTGGGCTTGAAGGTATTAATGGTCTCCAGAGCTAGGATTTGAAGGTCGTTAGATGAACGGCTTTGCTTAGTGGCATTAGGGTCTACTAATTTCAAGCGTATGTCTGGGGTCGTTGGGCGACACCAAGGGGGAGGGGGATGAAAGCGTTGAATGTTTTATCGGTTGGTGGAGAGGCCAGCTTCATCAGATAGTCTAGTGACATGATGCATAAAAGACTGCATCTGGATACATGTTTTCTAGCTGGGAGGTATTCATCCAGCCTTTTGTACCGCTCATAGCAGGTCAGTACTGACCTTTCCCTCCTGAGGAGAAAAAAACCTTAAACTTATGAATAAATTTTGTACTTGCTCTACAATAAGGCAAGAATGTATTCTCTTCACATTGATGCATCTATTAACTTTATTACTTAGTAGTCTGGCTTATTACACAACCAAGATAATAAAAAACTTGTCTAATTTAGACTTGTTTATTATTATAATAACTGACATGGAAATCTGTGGCCAGACAAAAATGATAATAGAGAGAGAGAGGCAGACTTTAGGATCAATTTTTGAAGTCAGAATTTTTGTTACTTTCAATGGTAAAGGCAAAGATAAGCAAAACATATTGTGTGAAAAGGGGCGCCCTGGAAACAATAATATAACAGTATGCACTGTCAATGTCTACTGGTTATTTAAGTTGTGCAAGACATGTACTTTGTCAAATGACCAACATCATATAAGAAGAGAGAGAGAGAAAAAAAGATTTTAGGATAATGTAAGTTACCTCGCTTGTGTGCACATGTGTCTGAGCTGCCTTGGCCAAAGTCACTGCTGTTAGAACTTATGTTTGTGCTGCCTAAGTTTGGGTTCTCTTTTGACAGGTTACTCCCACCAGATCTGCTAGATCCATGATCAGATGGTGTTCTTTCTCTTTCACTTGCATTATGAAATATGTTCAGATTAACCACCCGATACCCTGACGACAGATAGATTGATATAAAATTTAATTTAATAATATCAGCTTATGATATATTAAACATTTTAAGCAACAAGTTAAAGTGTTTATTTAAACTGCCAGGTAAGTAATTAATTAGTAATTATCTTTTCTTTGAGGAAACATCTGTAATTTATAAGATAATTTGTCCACCTTCATCTTTGTCTGACCGATGACTTTTAAAAAAATATTTTCACCATTTTATCTACAGAAAAAAATAACATAAAGACGCTCAGGATGTCATTTCAACTAATATTTTGTGCATACTCTCAGGGGGAGCAAATAGCGCTATGAAATACAAGAAGATAGAAGCTCAGAAGCTGGCCTCTCCACCAACCGACAAAACATTCAACGCTTTCATCCCCTTCCCCCTTAATGATTTACCAAATTGCATTAGTTCAGGAACAAAAGTCAGATTATTTGCAGACGATTGCATAATATATAGAACAATAAAAACAACACAAGACACAGATATTTTACAAAGAGAATTAGATAAATTACAGAAATGGGAATCAAATTGGAGCATGTCTTCCCACCCAGAAAAATTTCAGTTGTTAAGAGTATCAAAAAACTAAAAAATTAATTCCACTTGGTTAGGCCAATAATAGAATATGCATCCACCGTTTGGGGACCCCTCAACTCAAGAAAACATTAAGAAACTGGAACAAACACAAAATAGAGCAGTGAGATTCATAACAAACGAATATTCACATTTGACTAGAGTAACACCATTAGTAAAATCACTAAATTTAGAAAGCCTTCAGGACAGAAGACTCAAAAGTAAAGTAGCAATTATACATAAAACACTGAACCATAATCTTCAAATACAAAAACAAAATTTAATAAAATACTCTGAAAGACACAAATATAAAGGCACATTCCTCGTCCCATATGCTAGGACAAATTTGTACAAATACTCCTTCTTCCCTGGTGCTATTAGAGCATGGAATGGATTGCCTGAGCTAGCCAGAAAAACCAGTGACTTGGCAGAATTTAAGTCATTGGTTAATATGCATAACTAAATGCATGACACGTAGGACGTAATCATCTTCTTTTTTGAAGTAACGTCTGAATTATATAAGATAAGATAAGAATAAGGCAAAAGATATACACATTTCTCTAACAATCAAAATAATGCCTCAGCTTAAGAGCAGATAAAAAAGACATCATAAAAGCATATAACATTGTGATAAGATAGGACACCATAATACTACAAAGCAATTATTAATAAATGGATGAAATACATTCCATTCTTTTTAACCATTTCGCAAATATAGTTGCCAGGAGTCACCCCAACTGTTAGGCAACTATAGTTGCCAGGGGAGTCACAGATTTTGTGTTGCTAGTTTTTTAGTCCTTTTTTTAATCCTTTACCAACTCTGACCTTAGAGAGGGATAGTGACGCTATATATAGTTTATTTGGTATCGGCAGTATTTATGAATGGATTTTTATGATTTTGTGAAAATTTTTTTCCCCCAGCTAGCCTAGAAAAATGGAACATATATAAGTAATAATTTAATATGATCATGAGGGGGCTATTAATGTTTCAACATTAGAAAAAGGGAATACTGTTTGAGCTAAGTGATGTACAACCATCTGAGTGAGATAATAGTGACAGTAAACAAAAAAAAAACAATGCTAGATCTAATATTGATAATGTTAGATATAGTGAAACTTAAGAGTAGAATGTAACTAAATCTGATGTGATATTTCACTGCTGATGAACTCTGTAGACCAATTCATGACTTGCAACATGAAGCCAATCCCTAGGACTTCAATTCTCTATTATAAAAAGAATTTTAATGATTTTCTGTGAATTTAATCAACACATTAATTTTATAATGATTGATTTCCACTTCTCTTAGGGATGGGGTAGATAGTTCCTGACAGCTGCCTTAAAGGCTAAAGGGGTTAAAATATACCTGAATATAGATATACAGACATTTTATTTACCTATATATAGTTGAGCTTTAGGTTTTTGTCCATGTCGTGGACGGGATGATTTAAAAAACCTCACTTGTATAGATTCATTGGATGATATAACACTGGAGATACAGCTAACCTCACTGAAAGACATATACATTAAAATTACAAAATAATGAATTATTAACTTCTTTGTTATTATGAAATATCTGTAATCTATCAGAATAAAACTATTAAAACTAATCTCAACATGTTATTTTGTCTGCTCACTCAATTAAGTATGAAAAATTTTTTGGGAAGCTACTTACTCCTCTAGAAGCAAAAGTCTCATTTTAAATTTATTATATTTACAATCTGAATCCATAAGAAATGTTCATTAAAAATTTGTATTTGTATGTAATAGGTCTTAAAGTTTAAAGAAGCTTTACATCTTCTTCCTTTGACTTATTTAAACTACCTTAATTGGGTCCCCATTAGTAATGCACTCTTGATTATTATATCCTGACTTGACTATCTTTAAAATTATATAAGGTTTAAAATATAAGGTTAATACTTAATGTACAATCCTGCTTCCAGGAGAGGGTGGGCTTAAGGGTGATTGACATGGTGGGCAAATCCTCTTGACGTTGATTAAAATTCTCAGTGCAAGTAACTTAGTCCCCCCCCCCCCCCACCATATCAAAGACATGCAGCAACAGGCAAGCTCTAGCTGAGATAATTTGTGGGCTCACATAGGTCTCATCAGCCACATGAGGAGGAGCAAAGCCACATTGCAAATCCCTAATCCCCTTGGATGACGAAAGGGGTCATCATCATATAAATATAAATATAAATATATATATATATATATACACACATAATAGTTTATGAGAAAAATATAGATTTAAATTTTAAAAGTACAGTACTACCAAATATTTCTCATTTAATGTTAGCATTAAATACATTTTCATGTAATTTTATTTTAAATTCAAAATTTAACAGATCGGAAAAATCTGTATTCTACATTCTAATAAATTTCATTTAAAAAAAAAAAAAAAAGAAATATAAATCATATATACAGACTAATTTCTGACCTTGTCAATTGTTTTAGTAGTTATAAAGTTATACTTACACAATAACCTTTTGATGGCTACAGACCACCCCTTGGGAAAGGGACACTCTGTATTTGTCAGGATGGGCATTGTCCACTGTTAATATATATTTAAAAAAAAAAGACTAATTTACAAACTATTTTGAATTGATTAAACATGAAATAAAAGGATATAAGAAGAATGACAAAGAAGGCTGTCAACTTTTGTATATGAGATGGGAAAAAGAGATTGAGAAAGACAAGGAGGAGGAAGAAGATGGTAATGAACTAAACAAAAATTGCCTAAATTTAAGGAAAAGAATAGAAAACTTTAAACATTTGATGACATGCCAAGGATTAAAAGAAAATTTCTGCCGGGGGTCTATTTAAGTTTTCTTTTCACCTTCTGCACTATTTGAAACTGTCAGGTAGAGTTGAGCTAAAGGCTCTTGAAACTCTAGGCCAGTAAAAGAAAACACCGGCCTGATTGAACAGAGAGTTCTGACTGGAACAGGGTCTTACAAGTGTCTATATTGACACTGTTATTTCCAGTGACACAGTCACTCTGGACTTGCAGACTAGAAACCAAAGGCTGTGTACACAAGAAACTACTGCCATTTTTCTTCTTATTTATGAAACGGCTGCTGGAAGAACACTGCTTGGACTGTTGACAAGGTCATGGGAGCTCTTTTGCAACCCAGTATGGTGCAATGGGAATAGTCTTGCACCTCTTAGGCACTCCCATAGGAGTCTTGTTTTGCTACCCATTTGGAAAAATTGTTTCCTCTAATGACCCTTTCCTACCGGGCACCACTATGAGGCAGGGTAGCATGTTACTTCTGTACCTGTCTTCTAAAAGGGCTTTTCTTTGGGCCTTAAATGTGTGTACTTCTTTTGTGAGAATTCTCTGACTGTCTCAGAGGCCATCTGCTGCCAGCTACTTTCCTCTATGCAAGGTAGGACAAAATGTCACCTGAATTGATTTGTATAGGGCTTCAAGTGGTACATCTGTTATGACGTTCTCCTTTAAGTTCAACAAAACAGATTGCCTTTAACATGCAATCGTCCCCATGGCAGGATACTATTATTAGTCTATGTTATCAGGAAGGAAGTTTCCATTTGGTTTAAAACAGTGATGCCCAACCGAGAGCACAATCCAGCAATGACATGATTCTACCCGTCTCTATAAAACTCCCGGCCACAGTACACAAAGAAAATCTCTTTTTCTAAATTTTCTTTTTTTTTTTGCCAGTCAGAGAAGATGAGGCATCAGTGTTTTACAAGTATTTTCCATACAATACCAATATGTCTTCATACCTTTGAATAGAAATTCTTGTGAAAAGGGATTCAGTATTTCAAAATTTTGTGCTTGTTTACATCCATCAAGGTAAAATGTCACAGCAGAGGGGTTGACGTAAGGGACAGGGGTGGTCTGCATTTAGTCCTATCTGGCCATCAAGCTAAAAGAAAATCAAAATGTCAAATTTAGAAACATTGAGCAAGTTAGAGAAGATAAATGAAGACAAAACATCTTTTTAAAAGAAGTGAAAGTGAAAAAAAAAACATATTAATTGTATAAAAATATATCCTGGTTTTTTTTATTTTGGGATCTTTAGGGTGCCTTGAGTCCACCCAGCTCTAATGGGTACCTGACATTACTATGGAAAAGTAAAGTGGTTGATCAATGTGCTGGCCACATGACATCCTATATTAACCATGGGCCACAAAAACAGATAATCATCTGCCCCATTGATTGCAAGTTCTGAAAGAGGAACTTTTTTAACATTAAATATGTGTGCTTTGATCTCTTCTATTCTATGATGATGTGACTGACTTTTGTTTCGCAGTTATAGACAAAACTAGATGACCATAGACAAACAACATTTCCAAGTTATGAAGCATATAGCCTTGAGTATTTAAGAGAACTGTTGTATGTATTTCATTCTTCAACACTGTTTTCCACCCTAGCTTGCTAACATAAAGACATAGCTCCATCTTTGTTTAGTAAGCACAACATTCAATTTTGATTAGACCTTTTTTTTTTCTCTATATTTCCCGGTGGAGGTAAAGAAAAGAATTCATAGCCTCTTTGATTAGTGACATCACCTGTGCAATCTTAACAGTGTTATAAACCAATCAGTCTGGAGACCAAGATGCATCTCCTCAATACAATCATCTTTCCAATGGCCACCTACACTTGCACAACATAGAAGTCATCCATAAGGTTGAAAAGAAGCTAAATTTAGCTCCATATCCAATGACTGAGAAGGATCCTAGGAATAACATACTGAGATCACGCCACCAATAGAGAAGTCCATTCCCACACTGGCACACATCGCCAGCGTGAAATGGTAATCAAATGTCATATGAGATTTTGCAGGACATATCCTTAAACAAGACAAAACACATTTTACCAAAGTCAGCCATAACATGGAAGCCGAAAAGAGGAAAGTGAAAAAAAAAAAAACACACACATAACATGACATCCCACCTTCTTAGAAGACCTAAAATCTGTGAGCACCAGCTGGGAAGAGGCTATAGAAGTTGTCTATATTAACCTCTGTCAAGAGGGCTTACTGTCCTAGGCCAGAAGCATCGAGTAAGAAGGATCTAAGTAAACCACAATGGAGATGGCAGCAAGATAGTAAGGATGTTTGCCTGCCACCTGGAACCATTTATTGTGGTGCTGTCCTCCATTGAGACCCACAATCTACGCTGTTGCGAGCCTATTAGAACATGTATCTTGTTAATTTCTGTGTGTATGGAAAGTTCACCGCTTCTTGTTTCATAATGAAGTGGTAGAATATATCTGTCGCTTTTTCTACACTTCACAGAATTAACAATGGCATAATAAAAATTCTAATTATAAAAAAAAATTATCTATTCACCAAAAGAAAAAATATCATAGGTCAAGATAACTTTGGAAAGACATGTCAATGAAAAAATCTGGAACTTTTTGATAATTATACACTATTGATCATACGATGAAAATTCTTTTAATAGGTTGCATTCATAAAATAAATTAAAATGAAGTAAATTGCTACTATTTATATAGTTATAAGTATCAAAATCCCTAAGTATTATTTGTAGAGCCTCCATGTCTACCAAGAAGTGATTCTAACAATCCACATGTTGCTGAGTAACTTTATGTGAATATTTTTTTTTTTAAATGTGAATCGAATTGTGACTGGTAATCATGACCAGAGGAAGGCATTTCTACATCTACTTGTACTGACTAAGCCCCAAGCTTCTAGATCTACACCTGAAGTTAGTTCCCAGTTTTCCATAACTCCATCAAACAAGTGGATTCCTCATCTGCTACAACATCGTCCTGTTACAAGGTAACTAGTGGTTACTCTAATATCTCATTAATTGTCTCAAGGAAAGCATTATCAAAGTTGACTCCTCTCAAGACTTATACATGTTAAGAGGTCTGATAAGCCTACAGCATCTAAGGCAAAAGGAATCATTCCCGAGAGAGCCTCAACTGGACACTAAAAATCAAATTAAGCGATAGAAATAATAGGGCACAAATATCTGTACTATAACAAAGCAGCCAAGTGAAAACTTAATTCTCGTATATCTATATTCCCAAACCTTAAATGTATGATGGTCTATGGTTCACTGTAAGACCCCAACACCTAAAATACCAAAAAAATATTCACTGGAAAGTAAAAATCATATTAAATATAACCAGTGTTACTTTTAAAATTAAATGGGTTTAGTAAGCCTATATTACTTGACTTCTTAATTTGATTAAACCTTTGTAATTTCTTTTGAATAGTAGCTGAGTGGCATAAATGCTTAAGAATGTTATTTAATAACTTTATTGTATCTTCAGATGTGAAGTTGCAGTAATTTCTACTCTTCAATTCACTCATATTCTGGATTTTTTTTTAAGATCTTCAGGATCCAAAATATCCTAAATAACATATTTGATTAAAAAAAAAATGAAAACACTATTGTAAAGGGCACTTTTTTAAACATGAAACTCTGATGTGGATAAGCCTAGTCCCAACTGGCATTATGCAATGCACTAAAGTGCCAGGCTGAACAACACGATCAAATATCCACTAGCATGCTCAGACACAGATTTTCAGAAGTTGTCAATTGTAAATTTTTCTACCTTAAAAAATTAATATCTTTTCTTCTAATTTGTCGTTAAAGAATATTTTCTTTTTCATATTCTTTTTAAAAGCATAGATTTTAACTGGTATTGATTTCATTCCTTTATAAATGAAGTATTGCAAGGGATAGTAAATTTAGCAGTGGGCAGGGTTTGAACCCATGATCAACGTGATGACACCAAGAATGCATACTGGTACCACAAGACCCGGCAGCCCTATTATTAGTGCTCAGAGCTGCACGTAACAATGTCCAAAGAGTAGCGAGACAGTGTGCTAACAAATACTGGCAGGAGCTATGCGAAGATATTCAATCTTGTGCCGACTGTGGTAACATAAAAGGACTATATGAGGGCATGAGAAAAGCCTTTGGACCTCACACCAGCAAGTGTGCTCTGCTCAAGTCAAAAGATGGCTCAATCATCAGTGATCGTGCACAGCAAATGGAGCAATGGGTAGAACACTATGCAGAACTTTACCAGATTGAAAACGCCATCTCACCAAATGCTGTTTCCAACTTCCCATCACTTCCAGTTTTGACGGAATTAGACGAAACGCCCTCAGTAAAGGAGCTGAGCATAGCCATTGACATGCTTGCACATGGGAAAGCACCCGGAGGAGATGGCATTCCTGCTGAAGTCATTCAGGCTGGAAAACATGCCCTAATCAAACCACTCCATGAACTTGTGCTGGGAACAAGGAATGGTCCCCCAGGAATTGAAAGACTCCAACATAGTTACAATTTATAAAAATAAAGGCGACCGCTCTGATTGTAACAATTATAGAAGCATCTCACTGCTTAGCATAGTTGGAAAGACTTTTTGCTAGAGTATATATATAATTTATTCATCAAAGGGGTAAAAAGAAAAAAAGCCTTTTCATTGTAGTTATTAATCCTCAATGTTTTAAAAACTTTAATAAATTAAGTAAAATCATTCATCTTATAATAAGGAGATTTAATTATGTCTTCCATTTTCCTGAACAGCATCAACGACAATACTGACTTTAAAAGTTTTGAAGAAAACATTTCAAAATGTCTTCTTAACTTTCCTGTGTCAGAATGATTAAAATTCTCCTGAATGATCTATAGATGTCATTATGTTGACAACTTTAATACAAAGTATGGGTATCATTATGTTGACAACTTTAATATAAAGTATGGATTCATTTATGATTGGGATCTGAGTTTGTCCATGTGCAGAGGATTCCCAGTGGGGAATATCTAAGTTAAGGATGTTTTCTAATCTTTGGTTTCTGTTGTCATAAAGTCTTCTTATCTTATCTTATGTAATACAGACGTTACTTCAAAAAAGAAGATGATTACGTCCTAGGCATCATGCATTTAGTCATGCATATTAACCAATGACTTAAATTCTGCCAAGTCACTGGTTTTCCTGGCTAGCTCAGGCAACCCATTCCATGCTCTAATAGCACTAGGGAAGAAGGAGTATTTGTACAAATTTGTCCTAGCATATGGGACGAGGAATGGGCCTTTATCTTTGTGTCTTTCAGAGTATTTTATTAAATTTTGTTTTTGTATTTGAAGATTATGGTTCAGTGTTTTATGTATAATTGCTACTTTACTTTTGAGTCTTCTGTCCTGAAGGCTTTGCAAATTTAGTGATTTTACTATAGGTGTTACTCTTGTCAAATGTGAATATTAATTTGTTATGAATCTCACTGCTCTATTTTGTGTCTGTTCCAGTTTCTTTATGTTTTCTTGAGTTGAGGGGTCCCAAACGGAGGATGCATATTCTATTATTGACCTAACCAAGGTTAAATAACATTTTAGTTTTATGTTCTTATTTGATTTATAGAAATTTCTTTTAATAAATCCTAATGCTTTGTTTGATTTTTTTATAGTTTCATCAATATGTGGATTCCATGACAGTTTTTCATTTATTATAACACCTAGGTATTTTGCGTTTTTAGTCTGTGTTACTGGTTTGCCATGAATAAGATAAGTGGAATTAATTTGTTTTAGTTTTTTGTTACTCTTAACAACTGAAATATTTCTAGGTGGAAAGACATGCTCCAATTTGATTCCCATTTCTGTAATTGATCTTATTCTCTTTGTAAAATATCTGTGTCTTGTGTTGTTTTTATTGTTCTATATATTATGCAATCGTCTGCAAATAATCTGACTTTTGTTCCTGAAGTAATGCAATTTGGTAAATTATTTATGTAAATTAAAAGGTACACCTGAGTTTACTGTTATCGGTGTTGAACTTTGTCAAAAGCCTTAGAAAAATCTAGCAAGATAGCATCTTTTTGTTCACTATTTTTATTATTAAGTGGTACATAATAGACATATTAAACATTAGTTAGTCGATTATTATTAAAATTATCTGATCAATAACATGGCTTTTATTGAAGAAGTTATTTTACTTGTATAAAATTTTCATCTTTCTGGCATTTCTGCGGAACCACTTTGGTCGTCCATTTGAGGTTTCACATCTCACGTATCTAGATTCTAATTCTAGTCAACCTAGACTATATCTAGATTTAGGTCTAGAACATAATGAATATTATTATAGATGAATATGAGTAAATCCTTTACCAAAGATCCCGAAATTAAAAATCCCAGGATTCCAACACGGGACCCTCGGTTTGGAAATCAAGTGCTTTACCGCTCAGCAACTGTGCCTCCCAGAATAAGATATAATCTAGAATATAGATCTAGAAAATAATCTTAAAATACTTAAAATGTAAAAAAAGTAGATTCTAGATCTAGATAATCTAGACTAGATTTAGATAGTCACTAGAAATGACTAATCACTAGATCCGTTCAAGTTTAGTAGATTAGATCTAAACTAGACTAGACTAGACTCTAGAGAATGTCTAGAGTCTAGATGAGCAGATCTAAATCTAGCTAGAGGATCTATCTATCTTAACTATCTATCTAAGATTCTAGATTTAATATCTAACTATCTTAGCTAGAAACTAGATAATTAGTAGATCTAGAAATCTAAGACTATAAGTATAACTTAGTTAGTTAGTAGACTAACCTAAGACTAAGAATGTGGATCTATTTTTATCCATTATATTATTTATATTATAATTATAAATTTTTTTTTTTCGAAATTCTAGATCGCAGTTAGGACGAGGACTAAATATGACCATTTCTAGGCTTCGATCATCGATGGAATGTATTTCTAGTCTACATCTATTAAGTATTATGCTCCTCACCAATAGCTAAATGAAAACTTTTCTTTATTAGTAGTGGACCTAAAATTAGCGATGCATCACATCAGCTGTAGTTTGTTTTGGTTCCTGTAACAAACGTCATCCCATTGGGCATTGGGGTAAATAGTCATGTCTAACGAACGAAACATTTACTATCATTTAGTAAAATGGCATAACAACATGAGTCGTGAAAGTACAAGAGAAATATATCTAAATCTATGTATAGGTCTAGATCTATTAGGTTAACTATATTAAACGGGTCCATTAAAAATTTTCAAACAGTGAACAGTATTATAAATAATCCGTTAAATCAATTATATATTTTAAAAAATGAAAATGCATTCTTCAGAACATTTTTTATTGTAATCATATATAGGCATTGATTTTTATTATTCATTATATTTAGTGGTACACTGAGTGGCTACGTACCCTAACACAGCGGTTCTCAACCTTTTGAGATTCAAGGACCACTTAAAAATGTGTGTCTCAGCCACGGACCACTACTAAAAAGTTTTCTACTGGCGCACTAGAAATTTATATAGTTTTATAAAAAAAATATAAAGTTGATATTTAAAATCATTTATTTTATATTTTAATAAATGTTTGAACCTTTTCATCCTTTTGTAATGAACAAATATCAGTCTTACTGCTAACAATAGTTCGGATTAGAAACAATGCTACATTTAATTTTAGTGCGAGCCTTGAGCTTGCAAATTTGAGCACAGCTTGTCCAAACGAGGTGTAATGCTTGAAAGACTCAGTCGGAGTTCATCTTCGACTTCAAGCCGTGAACGATATTTTGTTTTAATTGTAACCAGTGCAGAAAATCCACATTCACAAAGATATGATGTTGCAAAGGGTAAAATTATTTTGAAAGCTTTCTGAGACAGTTCTGGATACTCATGCGAAGCTTGTGTCCAAAACTTCATCAAGCTCACTCTCGGATGCATCATCTTCAACGTAGTATCACTGGTCAGTTCAATGAATTGGTTTAATTCCGATGGTGGTAAATTTAATGAATCAATGTGTGCAAGAAACGGACTGGAAACCCACGAAAAACTCTCAACGTTCAAATCACCAAAGTAGAAGTTAAATTGATCCAGCAATAATTGAACATGTTCAGAAATCAATTTCACCAACTCGGGCTTGTTGATTTCAGCATTTTCTGGTTTCTCGGTGAATTCATGCAGTTGATCAAACATTTCAAAGTTACCCTGAAATAATCTTGTCTTCCACAGAGCAAGTTTTTTCGTAAAAGCAGACACTTTATCATTGAGGGTAATTAAGTTTGTGTGCTTCCCTTGCAGAGATGAATTGAGTTTATTCAGCTGTTCAAAAATGTCGGCCAAGTAAGCCAGAACAGCAACCCATGAATTTTCATTCAAATGGACAACAAGCTGTGAATTTTTCCTAACAAGAAACTCTCGCACAGCATCACGTAATTCAAACAGTCTATTAAACACTTTTCCCCTTGATAACCAGCGAACTTCAGTGTGCATCAGTAACTGCTCATGATCAAAATCCATATTCGAACATAATGAAGCAAAGAGACGAGAATTCAATGGATGAGCCTTGATGAAATTAACGATTTTTATGGCCTGGTCAAAAATAGATTTCAAGTCCGCGTTCATTCTTTTACTCGCAAAACTTTCCCGATGAATCATACAGTGCGTAAATGTGGCAGTTGGCACATTAGAACGCACACGTTCCCACAAGCCTGTTCGTTTTCCAGTCATTGCTGCAGCACCATCCGTGCACACTCCGATACACCAGGACCATTCGATGCCATTGGCTGCCATAAAATTATCAAGGATAGCAAAAAGTTCTGCACTTGTTGTGTGACCTGGACAAGCTTTACAAAACAAAAAATCTTCTTCAACTTCATCCATCCAGATATATCTGACATAAGCCATTAATTGTGCCTGGCCGGAAACATCCGTTGATTCGTCCAATTGAATAGCAAATTGTTTAGAATCTTGCAGCCTTGAAATCAACTGTACTTCAACGTCAGCTGCCGCCAAAGCTATACGTCGTTGAATTGTGTCGTTTGAAAGTGGAATTGTTTTCAGTTTACTTGCCAAGGCATCACCAAACATCTCTCGACACATATCTATAGCCGCAGGCATTATCAGAGTTTCTGCAATTGTGTGAGGCTTTTTGGCCTGTGCAACTTGGATAGCCACTAAAAATGATGCTCTTAAAGCCTTCTCATTGACTTTAGTTGGAGTATGCAAGACTTCTGAATACCAAGTGAATGTTTCTTGCGCATAAAATATTCCAATGGTTTCTCCGAGCAGTCAGTATGATTCGTTTTAAGATGTCTTCGGAGTTTCGCAGGTTTCATCGCTTCATTTGCAAGAATTTGTGAACATATTACACACTGTCGTCTGGGTTGATTATTTACTAAGACGCATATAAACCCAAAGCGCAAATACTTTTCATCATACCGTCGTATGGGAGTTCGTCTTTTTTTCTCCGGAACTGCATTTGATTCACACTCAGGTTGTGAAGATGAGTCAGAGAAATCATCATCGTTGTCCTTATGTTCGGTTGCTTTCTTTATTAAAAATTTATCCATGTGCTCAATCAATTTAATTATTTTGATTAGTTTTCAAATAAAAAAGCGTATTTTTGAATGTCAATATAAACGGGAAGACGGCAGGGCCCATCTGATTTCCGGTGTAACTAAAACTTAGAGTAAACATAAAATCGAAACGCACTTTTGCGCTATCGCCATCTAGCGATTTAAAATCAATAATTTTAAAACTGACTTCATATATTCTTTTTCATGTCTTTAATTCTATTATTTTTCATATTTTTTATTTTTTAAAAAGCATGCAATTCGGGTTTTGCTCGCGGACCACCAGGCAAATGTCCGCGGACCACTAGTGGTCCGCGGACCACAGGTTGAGAACCGCTGCTATATAGTGACATAACATTTTTTAAAAATCAGTTTCTCCTTTATGGCATAACCGGATAAATATACAGAGATAGGAGCGTATATTAATCTTATTCCTCGTCCCATATGCTAGGACAAATTTGTACAAATACTCCTTCTTCCCTAGTGCTATTAGAGCATGGAATGGGTTGCCTGAGCTAGCCAGAAAAACCAGTGACTTGGCAGAATTTAAGTCATTGGTTAATATGCATGACTAAATGCATGACGCGTAGGACGTAATCATCTTCTTTTTTGAAGTAACGTCTGTATTATATAAGATAAGATAAGAATTCAATGAACTGATGACTGAAAAGACAGGGTTTATCTGAGGTTATTGAATAATTATCTAAAGGATCGTTTTCTACAGAGCTACTTTCTCATTCAAGGCCTCTAGAGTGAAATTTTTTTCCTTTGTTTGAATCTTAATAAAGTTAATATCATTCATGGCGCACTGCGTATGCATAATAGGCTATAAAACTGCTTTTTAAATAATGTTTTAAATTACACTCGCGACCTGTTTACATAATAAATACATTTGTAAAAGTTTAAAACAAAAGCAAACATTTGATTTAAAATTTTAGCAGATTATATAACAGAACACGCTTAATTTAGTAATAAAAATAAAAAATTTTTTTTTTAGAAAATAACCAAGAGGTTTCCATAAATATTTGTAAAATATACAAGAAAATGACCTTTATAGTCTCCAGTGTTTTTTTTTTACTTTTAATAGTGAATGGTTGTAATAATGATGATCTATCTACATCGTCTACATCATTGTTGTCCAGGATACTGCAAATTTAAGATATGTGAAACTTTCCATCTCTTCCAGCGCCTCACCTTGGATGTATAATATGTGTGTTGTTTGCATTGTTGGACGTGTTTATCTTCACCCCCCCCCCCCCTGCTCTTTCCTGTTTATGGTATGATCCAGTCTAGCGGAATTTTCCGCAACGATGTTTATTTTTTCCTATTTCTGCTGTTGAGTCTAAAAGCGAAGAGCCAAGTAATCTTCAATATCGAGGTCGTCTTGCTTTTTCCACTGTAAACCATTCCATTCCTGGTCTGTTGCTGTCTTCATGACAGGAAGGGAGAGAGTAAACAGCATTATATCTTACTCCTGTTTGGAATTCGAATGCGTCTATTCGTTGTCTGCTACATGACTTCCCAATGATGTTTGTAGTTTTTCTTCAGGCATTCTATATTAGAGTCTTGTAGCCTAATCTCCACATGATCTTTCTGTCAGCGCTTTCGAACGCATTGTCATAGTCTATTAAACTGACGGAGTTCTATTCCCTGGACATTTCCAGAATGATGCGTAGCGTCGCAATCAAATCTGTGCAATCTCTCCTTTTGAAAACCAGCTTGTTGGTCTCGGATCTATAGCATCTTTAATTTGATTTAGAAGGATGCGGTTAAACACCTTTCCTGGAATGGACAGCTGTGTTATCCCTCAGTAGTAGAAGGAGTAGCTTGGGTCACCTTTCTTGGGGGAGTTTGATGAGGAAGCTGGCACTTCTTCTTTTTCCTAAATCTTGAAACCTCTTCCTCTGTCCTTCTTCATTATGTATCAGGTCACCATTCTTGTCCTTTACTGGTCTCTCTGGCTCGGCACATTTCCCCGATATATCTTTTTGATAACTGAGTACAGGCCTATTAGTGCTGTTTTGAAGAGTTGCTTCTTCTGCACTTGTTGCCAGTGCTTCGATTTAGCCCCGCTGTAGCTCCGCCTGTCTGCGCTTGTCTCGTAATCAATACTCTCGGAACTAGATAAAAATATTTACTAGTAGGCCTACTCTAGCCAGATATGTAATATTTATGTATAGGCCCTATAATTTTTTTTTCAAAAATTATAACGGTCAAATTAGAGTTTTCCAGTATGGCCAACGAGCTAGTACATTCTTTTCCCAACGAATGTGGAGGAGTAAAAAAAAAAGTTCCATTTTTAATGTTTCTATTTCTTTTTAAATCTAACATTTATTAGTTATTAAGAGCAAAATATCGCTCTTTAAGTTGCATAATCATAAAGGTGTATTCTTTTCCCTTTTTTAATGGTCACATTTCGTAGACAAAAACTAAACAAACCATAACAAGCCAGATGTAGTTGAGATTGAAGTCATTGGTTAACATGCATGAATAGATGCATAACGCGTAGGCCGTGTATTTTTTTGTGCGAAGTAACGTCTGTATTTTATAAGATAAGATAAATGAACATTAATAATAATTATTAGTTAAATAGCACCAATAGGCCAAAACCGTAGCTGTGGCAGCCTGATCGTGCGGTATGCGTTCTGGACTGTCGTCTCCATAGTTTCAGTTTCGAGCCCGTCCGCAGCACTCCCCCCCCCCTCCTTTTTTTTTCCAAAACATGGAAAACAACAGTAGACAAAACAGGAGCAGAAAATTTTAATGAAACAATTTATTTTATATATTTCTGATTGGCATTAATATCTCCAAAAAACTAGTGTTATAACAGAGCTATCAACAATTCATTGCAGAAGTTTACATTCAAGGAATATGTAGCTTAAAAAATATAACTTTTTTATTTGTGATTATTAGAAACAAAACAAATTTAATAACATGTTCAATCATCAAATAAGAAAAAAAAATGGTTTCACTTGCTAATACATTGTACAGCACAAAGAAACTTAAATGACAATATTCTAGCAAATGGCTTTAGTTGGGAAGTTGCTGTTGTTAGTTATTAGGCCTTTTTAAATGTGTTGTCTCGTGATGTTTTAGTTGTAACCTAATGGCCTCGTTTTGAATTTCAAAAAAACAAAAAATTGTGCATGATTTTTGTCTCAAGCCTACAAGTGAAAGGTCTTCGTTCTCCCAACAACAAACTGCAGCAGCAGCAACGCCAAGATGTTTAGTCACAGTAAGTCTCTGCGAAATCTCCAGAAACATAGCAGTGACAGCTGTCAAACACTCGACCATTGATCTCGTCAGAATAGTGATCTAGGGGACCTCGACAAGTACCTAAGTAGTCTCTACATCCTGTGGATGAGATAGAAATAAAACAAACTTCAAAAGCTGTTAGCGCTTTTAAAACATGTAGCATGATCTGGAGACTTTTACATATCTCTAACCAATTATTTTTTTAATTTCTAGAGACCAAATTTAACTCTTTCTCTCCGTAGACTAATTATTTTTACGTTTTGAGGTAATTCTTTATTTTGCTCATTACTATTTCACAACCATGTTATGATTAAGCTTCAATAGCTTTTTTGTTTGCTATCAGAAAATGTTTTATTTGGTATAGAATTAAAGGGAATGCATGCTCTTTTTATATAACACAAAGTAAAGTTTATTAAATCAAAAATTAATTCAATTTAATAATTTAATGAGATCAAATCAACGATGAACAATTAGAAGCAACTGGCTTTATAACGGAATAGATGGAAAGCTCTTACTAATAAGAAAACAACAACAACAACACAAAAACGCGAAACAAAAAAAAACAAACTTTTCAGTTACAAAAAGAAGCTATCAATGAAGCTAACCGAAGACAACTAAAAGAAAAATAGGAAAGGCAGTAATTTTCTTCATGTATAGCAGAGCCCACGGAACACTCCGGCAACCTTCTGTTTACAAGTATTTTCAAACAACTGCTAGTGACAAAAAGGAGGAAGGGGTCCTGGGAAATGGTTAAAATATTTCAAAATATAATTGTAGATTCAAATATCAATAAGTAGCAGATTGGCATGGTTTACATTATTCACACAAATTATGTAAATTATCATTTAAAAAAGGCTTCGTGGGGACAAATTGTTCTTACTTATACCCCTCCCCCCATTCGACAAAAAGCAAGCTGGATCTCCTTTCCTCCACATAATATTGAAATGTCTTAATCTACAGACTTCAACATTGAAGGAAAAAAACACACTTATTTTGGGCATTTTTACTATATATCATTGTTTAAAAAAATAAACTTAAATTCTATTAATCCAGCTACATATTACCTTATTTTTAAACTGAATCTTACATTTATAATGGCATTTCATTCCATTTCATTGCAATCAGTGTATTCTATTATAACGTATAATCGGACTACTTGTTATGTAGGCAATCGGTCCTCATAGATAGGCCTATATAATCCTATAACTACATCTATTTTTAGAGTCACGTGACTTACGTGGCAGTACAACATCCACGACGTATTGGTCGTGATAGTTCCTGGTCCTCTTGCTGCACTCTTTCACGCTACAGCCGTCAAAAAATAAACGATTCACTGGGACACAGGTTCCGTTCCACTCACAACCTGTTAAGGACGTGAACAGATGAAACAGTAAGAATTTAAAAAAAAAATAGATGTCACAAATAGAACACGTTAACAATGTTTAAAGAAATAACAGTTTGCCTTTGAGGCTACGTCACAAATAGAACACGTTAACAATGTTTAAAGAAATAACAGTTTGCCTTTGAGGCTACGTCACAAATAGAACACGTTAACAATGTTTAAAGAAATAACAGTTTGCCTTTGAGGCGTAGCACATTTGTTGTTTTAGCCAGTGGTTGACGAGGGGGCTCGATTTTAGTTATTGTATAGAAAAAAAAGTGAACAAGAGGAAGCACAAGTGAAGCCATTTTAAACTTTTTTTTTCCCTACACTTTATTGAAATGACGTCAGAAGAGAACATTTTGTGGTTTTATTCAAATACTTTTAAAGAAGTTAAAAGATAAGCCAGAAATTGTGGAATAAAAACTTAAATGGATTAAGATCAAACAAGAAAAACATTAAAGTGCTTTTTTAAAAGACAATAACTCCTTTCAATAACTTATAGAGCAATTGTTTTTCTCTTAATAACTAAAAAATGTTAGATTTAAAACAACTAGGACTACAATGTAACATTTTTACCCCCCCCCCCCCCCCCCGCCCGTGAAAGAGTCCTGGTTAAGCGAATGTATAAAAATTCAACAAGATTAGGCAGTCAGCAGAATGACCCAAGTCCCGGACCCAATCACCCGACATCACTCTTCCAAAGAAAGGCAATTTACAACTCTGTCAAAACTACCGCATTATCAAACTCATTAGCCATTTCAGCAAAGTCCTGTTAAAAATTATATTAAACCGACTAAAACCGATAGCAGGCAAATAATATCACAAGAATAAGCGGGTTTTAGACACGGTCGCAGCACAACAGAACAAATTCTAAATCTCAGAATACTCTGTGAGAAATATCTCCAACACCAAGAGAATCTTTTCCATGTCTTTATTGATTTCAAGAAAGCTTTCGACAGAGTATGGCACGGGGCACTCTGGGCGACAATGAAAAAGTACATGATAAATAAAAACATAATAAAGTAATCCAGACACGGCTGCCTACTCTCACCAATTCTTTTCAATATCTTCCTTGAAAGGAATATGGAACGTGCTCTCAAGGGCTATGAAAGTACAGTTAGCATTGGAGGAAGAAGAATTATTAACTTGCGCTTGGCCTAGCAGAGACAAAAGAACTAGTTGACATGGTGATGCACAAAGACAAGACTTCCCGCATCATATGGTGTCAGTAATTTTAAATAACTCGGAGCTACTGTCTCAGATGAGAGATCCAAACCTTAACTATTAACCCTAATTACACTCCACAGCAGCCCATGTAAAAATCAAAACAATATGAAAAGACAAAGGCTTAGCCCTCGACACCAAAATCGGACTGATGCGCTCCCTGGTCATCGCCAAATTCTTATATGCTAGCGAGACTTAGACGCTGACTGTAGAGCTTTTGAGAAGTATCCTAGCAATGGAATTGAGATGCCACAGAAGGATTCTAGATATCGCATCACAAACGAAGATATTAGAGACAGGATTACTACGATTGAACCCCACTATGAACTGCTAACTATTGTTAAAAAACGCAAACTAAAACTCTATGGCCATATTACAAGGTCTTCGGGACTCACAAAGACCTCCCTTCAGGGAAAAGTACAAAGAAGAAGAGGAAGACATAGAAAGCGATGGGAAGACAACATAAAACAATAAGAATAGACGAGCCTGCCATTGAAAGAGGTTCTATCCAAGGTAAAAGACAGAGATGAATGGAGAAAGACGGTCGGCAAATCTTGTGTGGTGCCCCAACGGTCCAACAGACTAAAGGATAGGCGAAGTTGAAGATATATGGATATCGCTTGACCATTTGTTTTTGTTATGAGGCCCATTGAATCATTTATTTCAAGCATTGATGATTTCTCAAAAGGTTTAGATAATAGTGAACAAATAGATGCTATCTTACTAGATTTTTCCAAGGCTTTTGACAAAGTTCACCGCCATAGTTTGCTTAAAAAATTAAAATATTTTGGCATTAACGGTCCACTGCATCAGTGGATTAAAGATTTTCTGATAGGGAGAGAACAAACTGTAATAATAAATGGCTCTAAATCAACACCAATAACAGTAAACTCAGGTGTACCTCAAGGAACAGTCTTGGGTCCACTACTATTTTTAATTTACATAAATGATTTACCAAATTGCATTAGTTCAGGAACAAAAGTCAGATTATTTGCAGACGATTGCATAATATATAGAACAATAAAAACAAAACAAGACACAGATATTTTACAAAGAGAATTAGATGAATTACAGAAATGGGAATCAAATTGGAGCATGTCTTTCCACCCAGAAAAATGTCAGTTGTTAAGAGTAACAAAAAAAATTAAACAAATTAATTCCACTTATCTTATTCATGGCAAACCAGTAACACAGACTAAAAACGCAAAATACCTAGGTGTTATAATAAATGAAAAACTGTCATGGAATCCACATATTGATGAAACTATAAAAAAATCCAACAAAGCATTAGGGTTTATTAAAAGAAATTTCTATAAATCAAATAAGAACATAAAACTAAAATGTTATTTAACCTTGGTTAGGCCAATAATAGAATATGCATCCACCGTTTGGGACCCCTCAACTCAAGAAAACATTAAGAAACTGGAACAAACACAAAATAGAGCAGTGAGATTCATAACAAACGAATATTCACATTTGACTAGGGTAACACTATTAGTAAAATCACTAAATTTAGAAAGCCTTCAGGACAGAAGACTCAAAAGTAAAGTAGCAATTATACATAAAACACTGAACCATAATCTTCAAATACAAAAACAAAATTTAATAAAATACTCTGAAAGACACAAAAATAAAGGCACATTCCTTGTCCCATATGCTAGGACAAATTTGTACAAATACTCCTTCTTCCCTAGTGCTATTAGAGCATGGAATGGGTTGCCTGAGCTAGCCAGAAAAACCAGTGACTTGGCAGAATTTAAGTCATTGGTTAATATGCATGACTAAATGCATGACGCGTAGGACGTAATCATCTTCTTTTTTGAAGTAACGTCTGTATTATATAAGATAAGATAAGATAAAACTTTCGTATTTATATTCATATTTATATAGGTGCTAAGCGAAGTTGAAAGAGCAGTTGGCAGGTAATGAGGTAGCTCATAGGAATGCTTAAGGCTTAGAGCAGCGGTTCTCAACCTTTTAAGCTCGGCGACCCCTTTTTACAATCCCCACTCTGCGGCGACCTCCATCCACACAGTAATAGAAGAATAGACAAAAACCATCCATATTTTCGATGGTCTTAGGCGACCCCTGGCAAATCGTCAATCGACCCCTGAGGGGGTCGCGATCCACAGGTTGAAAACCCCTGGCTTAGAGTGTGTCTGCGATGTTAGTTGTCATTATCCCTTCAGTTGATATGACAACAAGTGTATTTTCACTATATATAGCTTATAATTATTATTACCATAGATAGCTTACTCGTTAACCGTGGGGTCACAGAAACAATCTGCCCTACAGATCTGCATGAAAACTTGATTTTTTATTCATACCAATCTATGTTTTGTATGTGTGTTTGTGTACAACGTATTTTTTTCTGTTTAAAAAAATAGTGTTTTTTTTTGTCTCTTAGATTTTGGATGTAAGTTTGATGTGTAATTATGTGGGCTTTAATACTGTCCAAAAAAAAAATGAAATAATAATAATTTTAAAAAATCGATGCAATTTTTAGTGCACACGAAAATGATTAAGTGGTATTTAACTTACAGTACCAATTACTAAAAAAAAAAAGAAAACTGAAAAATCACATCAAGTGCGTTTCGCACACCTTCCCTATATTCAATAGTCGTGGGGGAAGCATAGGAATTTGACTTTTCATAGTTTGTATATTTTACATGTTTTGGATGTTCCCTCATAAATTGAAGACTGTTACATCCTAGCCCAGCGGTTCTCAACCTTTTATGCTCGGCGACCCCTTTTTACAATCCCCCACTTAGCCGCGACCCCCCCCCCCCGCACACACACTGCAATTGAAGAATAGACAATAACAATCCATTTTTTCAATGGTCTTTGGCGACCCCTGGCAAATTGTCAATCGACCCCCAAGGGGGTCGCGACCCACAGGTTGAGAACCCCTGTCCTAGCCCAAACCTCCCAAAGGATGGAGCGGCAAGCAGGGTTTGAACTATGGACCACCGAGACAACATGTCCAGAGCACATTTTATTAGGTAGCCATCCCCAAAACGTCGCGTAGGTCTACCCTACCAGAATATTTTCAGAATAGCTACAAAATAGCTTCAGAATAACTACAGAATAGCTACAGAATAGCTTTCGAATAACTTCAGAAACTAAAGGAGTAGATTAACTGAGTAGACATCACAACAATTAAAAATATCTTTTCTTTAAGTTCAATCATCTGATGGATAGAAGACGTGCATTTTATCTATTTCAGTGCCCAGCGTTTATAAAAACAACAGTCTCTGATTTTTCCTATCAGATCATATCCTTTATCAGCGTTCGAACTATGATGGCTTCCTGGTCGTGCGGTTTGCGCGCTGGACTGTCGTTTGGATTTATCGATGGTCCAGGGTTCAAACCCTGCCCGCTCCCATCCCCCCGACGTCCTACGGGAGGTTTGGACTAGGAAGTAAACTATCTTCAACTCTGAAGGAACATCCGAAACATGTAAAACAAAACAAAAACAAACTCACGACATGCAGGTATAAACCAAGCATTTTATCTCTCGTAAACCACGTCAATAAGACAGGGGCGTAGCTAGGAATTTTCTATTATTTGGGGGCCCGGGGGGGGGCTTGACCTCTTTGGGAGCTCCTGCATTTTGCGTAATAGTTAATATTTAATGTAAAAAATACTCCTTTGGGGAACCCCTTCAAGTGTGGGCCGGGGGGATTTTCAAATTCTCCTCCCTCCTCCCCCCCCCCCCCAGCTACCGCTACTGCCACTAGATATGTTTGATTTTACTGTTTAGAAAAAAATACGTTCGCGTGCATGTGTGTTTTGGAATTATTTTTGAATAGAGTAACTTTCATGCTATATGATTTAGTCACTCTGCAAACACAACTTAGCTGTGGGGATATGAGCCCAGGCCCCCTATATAGGCAGCCAAGCGACTTTGCTACTCAGCCACACATCGATATACTTTTTGTTTTGTTTTTGCATTTTATTCTTATTAGAAAAAAAATAGTTCTACTCTTTTCTATTCTATATATATATATAAAAAAAAAATTTCTTTCTATTTTTAAATAATTTTTTTTTTACCTTCAGATGCAATCCTGTGTGCACCATTTTCACATGTGTATCGGATACATTTGAAAACTCCAGGAATGTTGAATGTTTCACCCTCAGCGTACATCCGGCCTTCTATCACACACCCTGGTGCTGTTGAAATACAAGAAATCATGCAACAAAAATGTATGTAATAAACCTCTGACTAGGAATGACAAGGTTTAGACGAATTTCACAAGAGAAGCAGAAATTTATGTACAAGAAAAATGAAAGTGTGTGTGTGTGTGTGTGTGTGTGTGTGCAAGAGACGTAATATGTCGTAAGTGTGGCTAGACATTTCGTTCGGCTTTACGTTTCTTTTTCTCAAGTGCGAGCTTCTTTCGTTTCATTATAATCCATCATTTGTAACAGTCCTGATCACAGCAATGCAACACCAAGTACTACAGATAGTAGTTAAAGGGGGAGAACTATCATTACCAGAGTATGCTACCAGTTGGATATCTATTGGCTACCTGTTTGAGTTTCCACTGTGCAGACTGTTACATGTGTCTGTTTGCGGTTATATTATTTCTCTCTCTCTCTCTCTCTCTCTCTCACACACACACAAACACACACACATTCTCTCTCTCTCTCTCTCTCTCTCTCATATCTATCTATCTATAAGATTTCTCTTTGACATTGCTAATGAAATTCACTCTTTTAATAAATGTTAATGTATATGTATCAAGATAATTAATAAAAATAAAAACGAAACAATGACAGGAATGAATTAATAAAGACCAATTGTGTTTCAGTCGGCTCAAAGATCTACAAAGAATAGTCATCAAAGACAACCCAATGAGAGATTGCCTAAACAAATGGCATGTTGAGGAAGTTAAAAGTTTTAAGTGTGTAAGACATGGAGGCCTAACAAAGAGATTTCGGATTATGAAATAAATGACTAATCGTCTAATGCTTAGATCTACCTTTACTTTAAGAGTTTTGTTGCTTTGAATGTTTTCATGATAGAAAGATTCAGGCTACAAAATATAATTTTAAAATTTATTTTTCTTCTTATTTCCTTAAATGGTTCGCCTCTCCCCCCCCCCCCCCCAAAAAAAAATAATTAAAAAAATAGTTTATAGATTTAATGTAACGATGACTTTAAAGATTAAACTCTGGAAGTGCCAACATTAACAGACTCACCATTTCTTTTTAATTTCAAGGTTTCAGCCGCAAGAGGCATGCCAACTACAAACATCACCACAGACAGCAGCAGGTAAAAGTCCTTTAAAAAAAAAAAGAAGAATTAACAATAGTTACTGAAATAGAGTATATAGTGCAAGCACCAGAGGAATTTGCGAATTCGTTTGGTGGTTTAAAAGCTCTCGAGATACATACATGAGTTGTATTTGGTAAATAATATATATATATTACCGGGCTTTTTTTGTGACGGTATACACCGGTACGGCGTACAGGCACCTTTTTCAATGTGGAGAAAAAATTATTACTTTTCTTGTATTTTAACGTTTATTATTAATATATTAGTAGTTAAAAGCTAGGCAATCCATCACTGAGTACCGGCATCTATTTTTTTTTTTTATAAAAAAAGCATTGTATATATATCTTATATATATAAGATTAATTGCATTTATTGAAGAGAGCAGGGACCTCCACAAAAATCTTGCCCTTCCTCTACCAATGAAATCTGGCATAGTGTGTATAGCTTAATGATTGATAGATTTGAATTCGAAACACTACTTTCTTTTCAGAAAAAAAACAGCAAACCCTTGTTACTTTTTGATCCCTAGACGTCTTGTAAGGCTATATATTATGAAGATTTTTAGTTGATGTTGCCAAGATAGATGGAAAGGTCTGAAAGGGGAACTTTACTCTTTTTTTTTTTACTTACATTGATAGTCTATGCACAATAGTGCAATAGTTCTCTTGGAAAAAAAAAGGGGGGGGGGTAAATTTTAATGATATTCTAATTCTAAATCTGAAAGCTGCATTTATATATTTACATATCTTAAATTGCATATAGCAGTTTTTTTTCTACTACTCTCTTGCGCACACGCCATTGGCTTCCCGTGAAAGCGAGACTCGACTACAAGTGAAGGTGACCACACTTTGTCATCAGTGTATCTAGAATAAAGAAATGCCCTTGTAACTTAGCGAACTAATCACTCCATATGTCCCTCAGAGAGCCCTGCGCTCAATGGACTCAACGCTTCTTCAGTGCACGGACCAAACTCACTCCCCATTGATCTCCACATTCAAGAAGAACATTTAGATCTATCTGTTTATTACTTGTTTAGATTAGTTTGTCTTTTTAGCTCTCGTGTTTAGGTTATCACAGCACCTTGAGCCTACAATTTGTTTGTTAACAGCGCTCTTTAAATTAAATTATTATTATTAATACATTTTTATCTACTAGGAACACTAAAGGGAGATTGGTTATGAAAATCAATTTAGTAAAACAAAAGAACAAATATTCAATATTGCTAGTAACTTTTATTGAGCCTGTTCAAAATATAAACTTTTTTTAAAATTTATAATGTTTTAAATAATTGTAAGATTGAAACATTTTTTAAAAGTTACTTGCCACCTACAAGAAAAGCTTTTGTTATGCTTTTTGTTATTTCCTGTATAGAAGATTGAATTTCATTCATAGACCTATATTACACTATTGCCTTCATTGTGCTTGAAATATACGTACTTATTTTTTAATGGTGATAAAGGCCGTATGCGTTGCACTCAAAAGCTGAATGCGTGACAGTGTTCTGGCGAGTATATTGTGCAACTTCCCTGCTATTTCATGAACAATTCCACATTAGCCAAAGAACATTACAGTATACAATATAAACATGATGAAGACTTTCTACTGCTGTAAATGAAACATTTATTGGGAAGTCTGTCTGCTCTTCTTGTCCGTCGGTATTTATTTATCTCTACTACTAATAAACTTTCTTCAAAGCTATCGCCATATTGTTCTTCTTGTCTGCCTTTGGTCTTAAGGTAATGTTGACTTTGTTTTATTAATTAAGTTTGCCCAAATAATCAAATACTACAAAACTAATTATAAAGCAAATCTTTTTGTTCATATGAGCAGTATTACATAAGATTATTTAGTTTCCATAGCGCCGAACGTAATCCTACTGGCCAAATTTTAAGTTCATTTCGTCCATTTATAGAAGGCCTATTGTTCTGCATCAGTACACATTACTTAGATAAGTTACAGTTAAGTTCCCCTTTCAGACCTTGTGGTCTATAGGGCAGATGATGTAGAGGCCATCTGTTTCTGTGGCCTACGGTTTACGAGGGTGTCATATGTCACAACGACCAACCACCTTTACTTTCCCCAACTAATGTCTGGTACCCATTAAAGCTGGGTGGACTCAGAGGCGACCGAAGATTCCGAAAGTAAAAATCCCAGTCTTCATCAGAATTCGAACCCCGGACTCCGGTTCGGAAACCAAGCGCTCAGCCACCGCGCCGCCTTATTACTTAGATATGTCGATATAAAATATCAACATCAAATGACCAAGGGGAAATAACGCATTTTCAAAAATGGCACAAAACAAGTCGATATAGAGCCTTAAGTCTTTTGTTTTTCACTTTCTGTTAATAATAATAAATATAATAAATTAAAGCCCTCTTGTTGGTCAATGCATTGTGTAAATACGACTGACCAATAGGGTGCACGGTACTGGTAAAGTAAAAGTAAAGTTCCCTTTTAGACCTTTTGGTCTATAAGGCAGATGAAATTAAAATCCCAGTCTTCACCAGGATTCGAACCCGAGACCCCCAGTTCGGAAGCCAAACGCTTTACCGCTCGGCCACCGCGCCTCCACATTGGTATGTAACCCAACATCCATTGTTGTGTTGTTTTTGAATTGCTAGGTGAATAGAGTCAATCACGAGCTTATCATTATTTTACACGTTCTTTAATATCAACAAAATAATTACATTCTAGCCAAACCTCCCGCAGGACACTGTGGTATGACAGCGGGCAGGGTTCCCAAATCTCCCGTAGAACGCTGGGCAGGGTTCGAATCCAGGACTTTCGAGACCAGTGAACAACAGTCCTGAGCGCGCACCACACTACCAGGCAACCATCCCTAATATGCTATTCAACTATAAGCACACCTTCTAATGCAAAGAAATTGCCATATTGTAATTTATTTAAAAAGAAAAAAAGATTGCGAGAAACAAACAACTGCCTTACCATTTTGTTGGTCAGAGTGTACGGCGACGTCCAAGTGGCCAAGCAGTGGTAGTGACTAGCTTATATAGCTCGCGAAGTCCAAACCTCTCGCTGATTAATGTCTTTTTTTTTTTTCTTCAACCCATTCGTATGGTTATATGAAGATGGCTAAATATCGAAGCCACGATGAGAGGGCGGGCTTCACGGCGGGACGCCCCATTAACACAAAGAGGCCCCAGACAACTCAATTACTCATCGGCCTGTGACGGTATGATGCTAAGATTGGAATCATGGCACTCTCGAGACAACTTTTCAATTTCAAATTTCGCTTCTATTTCACTGTGAGGAAGACTGTCGTCTGCAGTTTTACACGTGATTGTTTCTTTTGAAACATTTTGGATTCAAGGTTATTTTAATTGAAATAGGTTTGAAGAGAATTTTAGTTTAAAACACAACGCCATCTAGTGATGATTCAACTTTAGCTAATGATCAGATGGTGGACGCGTCAAGCTTTTCAGATAGTCATGGGAAATGTCTGCAAAGACGAAGTTGACTATGGTTAGAGGCTATTTCAGAAACACTTTTTTTTTAGGTCCAACTGGTCTTCCATAGAGAAAATACACAGTGTTATGGTGTGTTTGTGTGTGTCTATGGGCAGGGACGGCCCTAGCAATTTCGGGGCCCTATGCGAAACGGATTGCGAGGGGGCCCAGTCTGGGTAAGGATAAGCATAATGTCAAAATTAAGATTTTGTATTAGAAAAAAACATTCGTCTTTGCAATAAATTTTTATTGAAAGAAAGCTGACAATGACCTTCCTTTTTCATCGCGCGTACGATTTGCAACCCAAAATGACAATTTTGTCTTTTTTTCAGGAGATGTTTTATGAGTTTTCAAGAGATTTTAATCATTTCACGGGATTTCCATGACTTTTTCGTATATTTTGAAATTTTAGGAGATTTCCAGTTAAGTTATAATGGTTTGATTTAATAATTTACACCTAGATTTAGCGCGGGACCTATGAAAGTGTGAGCATACTGCGGCTGCATAGGTTGCAGTGGCCTAAGGCCGGCCCTGTCTATGGGGACGGTACGAAGAGGCTAGCGACTAGTTCTGAATGATGCAAAATAGGTGGCATTGTCGTCAGCGGTCTGAGGTACGACAGATGACTGCAGAATTTGAGACTGAAAAGAAGTGTTATTGTAGTGAGATTTTGTTGAGAACACCATTTTATATTATTCCTAAAGCCCACTACATTGATTTCATTTTATCTTAAAGTTGAATTTGTTTATATTGCAATAAAAGTTTTATTAAGTTTTGTTTACAAAAGAAGTTCTTCAAGTTATCTCAAGTTTTATAAACTAAGATATAATACGCCTACATCGGTTTAGTTGTCTACCAGCAGTTTGGTGCAAAACTCAATGACCGTCAACAACAAACAGGACATAAGTAACCTTGCATTTTTTTTTCTTTTGTAGACAATGTTTTTTTAATGTGTTTGTTTCTTTCACATGCTTTGAATGGAACTAGTATCAAATGTTACATGTTCACTGTGTCATCATCTTACAATGAATACGAGGATTTAATACTAGTAGATTGTTTTAACATTGGGTTTGTTTAAATAACTGGAAAAATGATGCTAGGGAAGAAACAACAAAGTTGCCAGTCCTGGGTGTACCTAAAGGCAACATAATCTATAACTTGTGGCGTTTATTGGTTTCCAAAATTACTGCAGGGAAATTTCCAATAATATTGAAGAAAAAGCAACGTAAAAATTACCATATGTTGATTACAAGCGGCCCCATATGTAAAACAGCTTAGGGCCTTATCAAGCCTAAATTCGGTCCTGAACGTGGCAGTGGTTAAGATTCTTTTTAATTGATTTTTTTCTTTACTTGAAGTTCCAACTATTACCGTTATCAAAACATGCCGCCCAAGTCTACGGTATATATATATATATATATATCAAAGTTAGATAAATTGAAAAGAATCATTCGCCAGCATCGAATCCACTGTATTAAATTAGTTTTTATGTTTAATATACTGCGATTCATATCTACCATGTGGTCCCAGCACTCTACTATACCCTAGGCGAGCTTGCACCATATAAGCTACATCACAGATAGAAATAAATTTACGAAGGTCAACAGTCAGGTAAGGTAAATATGTCCAATGCAATTAGTCTTAGTGCTCAGTATGAATCCTATGTTTAATGTAGGTAAAATTCCGTCAATATATTGAGTTGATATATTGTAAGGACTGGGGCTGATATAAGGCCTACCTGTGTTTGAGTCTCCCGAGATGAGTCCAATGTATGCCATAATGGGCAACAGCGTTTTCATTTCCTTCAAATTAAGTTTTTTATGAAGTCAACAGGTCAAGGCCATGAGTCTGCGCCTTGGGTGTGAAGAAGGAACTAGTTACTAGTAAGAGCTTACCACATAAAAGCTCGCGCCTGATTTTGAATTGAAAAAAAAAAAAAAGATGGGGTTGGAAGCCCACTAGCCGAAAATATTGTACAAATACTGTGGTGCAGGTCTGCTTGTTTCCATGGCAACGTCTAATTGCAGGTACAGTATTAATGTCTGTTTTGTACGTGATGAACCGGACTTGAAAAATGATATATCCATTGAGATTCATGATGGCATCACGTCTCCATAGCAACAGATGTCTAACGTGTTATTACAGAATGTGACAGATCAAAATTACCAACTTTGTCCTTGTTTCGTTAAAGCCTTTGACCCGGAAGTTATTTCTCACACCAGCTATTTCAATATTATCCAATTTTTCCTTAACTTTACAGATCTAATGTTTTTCGTTTTAGAAGCTGTGCAGATGGTTCATTTGTGTAAGTATTTATTCATGCATTGTATTCACCCTAGGTTTTTGTTAATAGAGTTTGTATTATTGTGTGGATGGGATAATCATCAAAATAGTAAAACAAAATTTCTAGATATCTATGATCTATAACAATATGTCAATGTGTTTTTTTTTGTTTTTTTTTACAAAGCTTATATTAAGTCCATAGACTTATATCTAGACTGAAAACCGGAAACAAATTCTTTTCCGCGATTGATCGATTCACAGACCAATATATATATAGAGAGATTTTTATGTACTTAATGGACCTCATTCATCAATCGTAAACAAACACTATGAAGTCACGTGATAAAATTGATAGAACAACGAAAAAACTGTCACGTGATAGCCACTGTATATTAAAATTAGATCGTAATTTGTATAGAAGAGATAGAGAAACACGTGGCTAAATGTTGTTTGTCTACGATTGGTGAATGAGGTCCATTCTTTTTCAAGCTCTAAGGGAAGTCACCCCAATCAATCTTTTCTGTCCTAGAAAAGTAATGATCTTAATTTTTCAAAGTTTAGAAATAATGCAAAATCATTTCTAGGATTTTCTTTAGATTGGGCTATTAATCACAGAACAATATATTCACGCAAATATATGAAACAAAGCCATTTCCGGTTAGTTTTCATTGAGATTCATTCATTGGCCTCCTTCAGTCGTAGGACGACTATGGTTCATCTCAGAGCACACTTCCTCATGTGGCTGTGGAGCCCTATTTTGGAGAGACACTCCCGTCCACAGATAGCGCAAGTTAGGGTCCCCTTGGCTTTTGCTTCGGTGGTAGAGGAGCTGGCCGTTTTTCGGTTTGTGCGTTTTTCTTCCTGGGCTGAGACCCATGTACTTTCACTGTCCATAGCTTTCTTTGTCACTGTCTCTCTCCACCTGTTGCGGTCTAGAGCTATGTCTTCCCAATTGTCAGTATTGATGTTCACTGATTTGAGGTCGCGTTTTATTACATCTATGTAACGGAGATGGGGGCGACCAGTTTTTCTTGTGCCAGTCGCGAGTTGACCATAGAGGATGACTTTCGGGATGCGCTTGTCCTCCATCCGGCGAACATGTCCAAGCCAGCGCAAACGGCGTTGTCTGAGGGCTGTAAAAATGCTGGGAATACCTGATCGCGCAAGGATCTCAGTATTGCACACTTTTTCTTTCCATGTGACATTCAAGATCCTACGGAGTCATCTCAAATGGAATGAGTTTAGTTTTCTCTCTTGCTTTGCGTAGGTGGTCCATGATTCACTGCCATATAGCAGTGTACTCATAACGCATGCCTTGTAGACTTCCATTTTGGTCACCGTAGTTAGCTTATGGTTTTCCCAAACTCTTAGTCTGAGTCTAGCGAATGTCGAGGCAGCCTTCCCTATGCGTTTTTTCATCTCCTCTTCTAGGGACAGGTCATCTGTAATTGTGGATCCCAGATAGCAGAATTCGTTTACGGCGTCCAGCTTGTTATCGTCAATGAGGATGGAGGGTGGTGCTGTAGTAGGTGGCCCCATAACATTTGTTTTCTTCGTGCTAATAGTCAAGCCATATTCTTTACAGGCCTGAGAGAAGCGGGACATTAGTGACTGAAGTTCCTCTTGTGTGTGTGCCACTACCGCTGCGTCATCCGCGAATAGCATATCTCTTACGAGGGTGGCTCTGATTTTAGTTTTAGCCCTCAGTCTGGCAATATTTAGGAGTTTGCCATCATATCTGGAATGGAGATAGATGCCTTCAGTAGATTTGTCAATCGCGTTGTGGATTAGCAGTGAAAATAGTATTCCAAAGAGGGTTGGGGCCAGGACACATCCTTGTTTAACTCCGCTGTTTATACTGAAACTTTCAGAGCTGGCACCGTTGAATTGCACTGTGCCCATCATATTTTGGTGGAAAGATATGATTACATTTAGTAGCTTGGGTGGGCAGCCTATTAACTGTAAAATTTTAAAGAGGCCATCTCTGCTAACTAGATCGAAGGCCTTTGTCAGGTCAATAAACGCAATATACAAAGGCATCCTTTGTTCTCTGCACTTTTCCTGGAGTTGGCGGATGGAGAAAATCATGTCAATCGTGGGTCTCCCTGAGCGGAAGCCGCATTGTGATTCTGGGTAGACCCGATCAGCGAGTTTTTGTAGCCTGGGAAGTATCACTCGAGCAAAGACTTTGCCTACAATACTTAAGAGGGAGATTCCCCTGTAATTGTTGCAGTCGCTTCTGTCACCTTTGTTCTTATACAGTGTAATGATTTTAGCATCCCGCATGTCTTGTGGCACAGCACCTTCTTGCCAACATTTACAAAGCAGTTCGTGTGGAGGTTGGATTAGAGTAGTTTTGCATTGTTTTAGAAGATCTGGGGGGATACCATCGCATCCGGGTGCTTTGCGGGCAGCAATGTTGTCTATGGCTTTGTTGAGCTCTGAAAGGGTGGGTGTTTCATCTAGCTCGTTCATTGTGGGTAGTTGTATGATGGCTTTAAGGGCTGAGTCAGAGACTGAGCTTGTTGTGGCGTAGAGCTCGGAGTAATGTTCCACCCATCTGTGCATTTGTTGGCACTTGTCTGTGATAATTTCCCCAGTGGTTGATTTCAGAGGTGCTGTCTTGTTTTGGGAGGGTCCGAGAGCCTTGTTGATTCCTTCGTACATCCCTCTTATGTTGCCCACTTGGGCTGCGAGCTGAATACGCTCACTGAGCTCTACCCAGTATTCATTGGCACAGATCCTTGCTGTCCTCTGTGCATTGGCTCTAGCTTCTTTCAGGTTTAGCAGGTTGTGTTGGGTAGGTTTTGCCTTGTAAGTAGCGAGTGCATCTCTCTTTGCTCTGATGACAGGTGCTAAAATAACTGCTTTAGAGTCGAACCAATCATTTTGTTTTGTAATTTTT
Source organism: Biomphalaria sudanica (assembly GCA_036873155.1). Lineage (NCBI taxonomy): Eukaryota > Metazoa > Mollusca > Gastropoda > Planorbidae > Biomphalaria > Biomphalaria sudanica. The sequence goes on along the minus strand of JAZGLO010003187.1, from coordinate 478,029 downwards.
CTTCCAAAGATTTCCAGGGAAGTCTTTTGTATGGTGGACTTGAGGTGTTCCCATTTTTCAGTTGCTGTATTCTCAGAGATATTTTTATACTCGCGTTCAAAAGATTCCGCAAACTGTATCTGGAGATCAGGTTGACACATCTTGCTTACATCCGATTGGGGTCTTCCAATCAGCTTGGTATGGTGGATTTTTTGAGGGAGGAGATTGATCTTACAACATACCAAGGAGTGATCTGTGTCGCAATCTGCACTGTGGTAGGACCTGGTAAGCTTGACAAATTTTAAGCACTTTTGTCTTACCATGATTAGGTCTAGTTGGTGCCAGTGTTTGGAGCGAGGGTGCCGCCAAGATACTCTGTGCTGCGGTTTAGTCTTGAAATAGGTATTAGTGACGCAGAGGGAGTGTAGTGAGCAAACCTCGAGGAGCCTTTGACCGTTTTCATTTACTTTTCCGACACCAAAACGCCCAATACAACTGTCCCATGCAGAGTTGCCAGATCCAACGCGTGCATTGAGGTCGCCGAGGATGATAACCTGTTCCGTGGTTGGGATCTCGCTAAGAGCAGACGAAAGGTTGTCATAAAACATATCTTTGGCCTCTGGTGTGGAACTCAGAGTAGGAGCGTAGGCACATATCAAAGTCACATGTCCAATAGATGTGTTAAGGCGTAGTGATAGGAGTCTTTCTGAACCGTTGCACTTCAGCTCTACTGTGTTCAGCAGTGTGTTCTTAACTGCAAAACCAACGCCATGTTCCCTTACTTCAATTGAGCATTTGAGCTTTATAACCGGTGACTGCCACTTCCCGTGTTTGGCCGACGCCTAAGGCGAAGCTGGAGTGTCCTCTCCAGTTTTTTAGGGTTAGGGCTTTGAATAAGTGAGATGAAAGCCTGGGCATTGTTTATGGTCGGAACGATTTCGCCCACACAGCAGTTCCCCCCTCTCCGCGCAGCTGATGTGACCAAAGGAACGGAGTATCCAGTACAGTTTGGGATCAGTAGCGCCGCAGGATCTGCCAGGCTGTAGAACGGTGTGCCACAGTCTGCCTAAGGGTCACCAGCTCCTGATTTTTCCTCAGGGTTGTCTCCCGAAGCCTTTCCCATGTTTGGGTATAGCCGCAGGGCAGCGGAGGTTTGGATTCAGAGTTTTCCTTCTCCTAGATGGGTAGCCAACCAAGGCTAACGAGCCCCTTCTGCCCGAAGCTTACTGGTTTAGGCGCCAGTTGCTCGCCTTTGCCCCTTCTCCTGTCTGTGGTAACGGTTCCGCCAGGCTCAGTAACTGAGCCACACGTGAAGGCCAGGAGTTGGACTGGTTGTCAGAGGCTATTTGAGACGCATGCCATTGGAAGCACTTTGTAAGTAATGATGGGCTTAAGACCATTACCACTTCCGGCGTTAACAACCTTGCGGAACCGTCATTGAGATAATGTTTCAAAAATCCTAGATCGAAATCATTCATGTCTGTTGATTTTAATCATCTTATGTACATTTAAATAGATTGATTACCTAGATCTTTCTAGATTATATATCATATATCTGCAAAATAATAATAATAATAATTATGAGACAAGAGTACTCTTTTTTTGATGTTCGATTACTAAACCTAGATCTAAAAATTAAATTATTTATTACATAGGTGACTTTTAGACTTAGGTCCTTCAGCGCCGTTCGGCGCAAAGGGGGCGTCAAGCTGTCGTCATAAGGATCTGTCATTGGTAATGCCTGAAGCCTCCTCCCACCTGGTGTCCACTTTTCTGAGGTCCTCCATGAAGTTATGACGCCAAGTTATACAAGGACGTCCCTGTTTGCACTTTCCTCGTATTGTCTTCCATGTCATCGCAACTCTTGGTATGCGTAGTTCATTTTGTCGTAGAACATGCCCCGCAAACCTCATGCGACGCTCTGTCACAACTTCACTAAGTGTTCGACACCCAGTTCGGCATAAAATTTCCTTGTTTGAGACCCGATCTGTGTAACTGACTCCCATAGGTTAGAGATGAAAGAAAAAAACAACTTTACTTCTTTTAAATATTTTACAAAACAACGCCTTGTTTCAACTTTTTAAAAACGTTTCACATCTTTTGTAGTGCTACAAGATTTCCATGTCCAGTCTTGATATAATATATATGTCTATGATCAAGCCTATTCTCGGATCAAATTCAATCTTTATTGTACCCAACAATACATGATATGATAGTTCTGAAACTGTCAGAAAAACATGGGGTAAGTGCAGACTATTTTGAAGAAAAGCTAGTTTTAATGAATGCCTGGACAATGCACATTATCTATCACAGTGTTTCTCAAAGTGTGGGGCGTAACATTATTTATTAGTTATACATTTTGTAGCCTATATTAATCTATGTAATTGTCAGTAATTTAACATGCAAATATAAAAAATCCTTTTTTTTAAAAAAAAAAAAAGCTTATCTATAGGGGAAGAACTCCGTCCTTAGAACTGTATCTGCCGATAATGCACTTTTCCTTCGAAAATTTCCCTTTATCAATATCAAATAAAATAATTATTTACCAATAATTAATTGACTAATTGAGTATTTTTGTTTATTGATTCATGTTTTCTTAGGTACAATAATTAATTGTTTAAAGTATCAACTTGATCGGAGAAAGCGTGAAGGAGAAATAGCGTTAACAATTATTTGATTTAGCCATATCTATGAATGAATTTGAAGAAAATAAAGAATTACCAGTAATTAATTTTCTAATTGGTTACTTTTTTTTTATTGATTCATGTCTTGTCTATGTCAATGGATAATTGTGCGAAGTTTCAGCTTGATCCAATATAGGTGTCGGAGAAATCACGTGCACAAACTTTTTACCAGACAGATAGAGTTGGAAAAAAAAATGATTAAACATTAGCTCATCTTTTTAGACCATTTTCATTTGAGGCGTCTGCAAGAAAAGAAAACTTATAAATATATATCAACCCATCTCAGGTGTGAACTGCCAACTCTCTCTCTCTCTCTCTCTCTGTCTGTCTCTCTCTCCCCTTATTATTATGCTTTGACGCCTGCTAAATTTAATGGTATTATGAAGCTATATACTTAGCTACAAACTAAAATTGAACACTGTCCAATGGATCAAAAGCCAAGATCAAACATAAATCTGAAAAACATTGTTTCAGTCTTATTAATCGCACATCAGTCTGTTTGCAAAGTTCCTAAGTTAAAATCCAAGGCATGATTAGATCTACTACTTAATTTGATATTCGTAGGCAGACGATAAGTTTCGATAAATATTTGTTCCTTCTCTCTATGATTTCGAGCTCTCTCCCTCTCTCTCTTCATTCACTTCCATTGTTCGCTTGACGTCTTGTGACAAAAACACATGTATCTCGGCCACGGTTTGTTGAATTAAGCTATGGCGTAGCAGTCGTCACAGCTCCGATCAGCGTCACACGCAGTTGGCAGATATTGGCGGAAGCCGTCTGCTCGACAATACCAGAAATTTGTGTACGGAAGCGTCATGTCAGTGACTGCCATGAATAAAAGATTAACGACACGTGGTGTCCAAGCTGTCAAGTCTACGGACAATAATATGGACATTGATCCCAGATACAAAAATAATTATAGCATGGATTCAACATCTGTTTAGAGTAACAATCTTTTATAGAGATAAAATAATAGAATATGCATCCTCCGTTTGGGACCCCTCAAACATTAAGAAACTGGAACACACACAAAATAGAGCAGTGAGATTTATAACAAACGAATTTTCACATTTGACTAGAGTAACACCTTTAGTAAAATCACTAAATTTAGAAAGCCTTGAGGACAGAAGACTCAAAAGTAAAGTAGCAATTATACATAAAACACTGAACCATAATCTTCAAATACAAAAACAAAATTTAATAAAGTACTCTAAAAGACACAAAGGCACACTGCTCGTCACATATGCTAGTACAAATTTGTACAAATACTCCTTCTTCCCTAGTGCTATTAGAGCATGGAATGGATTGCCTGAGCTAGCCAGGAAAACCAGTGACTTGGCAGAATTTAAGTCATTGGTTAATATGCATGACTAAATGCATGACGCGTAGGACGTAATCATCTTCTTTTTTGAAGTAACGTCTGTATTATATAAGATAAGATAAGATAGATAAAAATACGTCATTTAAAAAAAAATAATGAGTATCTTAGAACGTTCAACCTTTACCCTATGAGGCGCCAACTTGATTGATTTTTTTAGCTAGTGGCCTTACTTATAAACTATTATTTAATAATATTGTTTGATTACAAAGCTTATATCAACTCACTCTGTCTGTCTGTTTGTCTGTCTGGTAAAATGTGTGTACACGTTATTTCTCCCACACCCATTTTCGGATCAAGTTGAAACTTTGCACAATTATTCATTGGCATAGACAAGACATGAATCAATCTAAAAAAAAGGAACCAATTAGTAAATTGATTACTGGTAACTCATATTTTTTGTTATCAAATAAGGGAAATAAATTGTACATTATTGATATTAATATATATATATATATATATATATATATATATATATATATATATATATATATATTTATATATATACACCACACACACACTATACACACACACACACACATATATATATACACCACACACACACTATACACACACATATATATAAATATATATATATATATTCACACCACACACACACTATACACACACACACACACATATATATATAGTTTAAGAACAAAGTTCATCCGCTTTAGATACGCTTAAAAATATGTTTTGGTTGCTTTTTGTTTACTTTGATATTGTCAGAAATAATAATTCGGTGTTAATGGGCAATAAGTTCATTTTCCTTTAGTAGATCATAAAAAAAATTTCTTTCGCTTTAATCTACTAAGAAAGTTCTTTTTTTTTTTTTTGTATGTGTGTTTAGTCCGGCGACTTCAAGTGGTAAACATTTGCTAACATCTGTACAACCCGAAAGCGTATTCTTCATTGATGTCGGGTATGATTTAAACATGAAAGATGCCAGATTTTTTCCTCCAGCAATGCTTATAATTTATAACGCGTTGTGTTGATTCCGGAAGACTTTCCCGTCAAACAATCCATCCCGCCACATTGTGCATGCATCGGAAATGAGCCTAATGAGAACATTGCCACCACTGTGACGTACGCGATGACGTCACGTGAAAATAAATGACGAAACACGTTCCGCTCGGTCGTGGCGAATGTTTTATGACTTTTCGACAGGCGATAGATGACGATCGTTTCGTATTCAACACATTCCCTATACTTTTAGACTTTAGACAAAAAAGGCGATAAAATATGTCCACCATTTTGAAAATTCGGTATTGACAACCGGTAGTATTTTGTAATGCAATCCGTGTGAGTCTCATCGCACTAGGGCACCGTGTTGAGAACTCTATTCTCTGATAACACGGACAAGGAAAGCGGCAGTCTCCATACAGAGCCAGTTCTTCATGCAAACCAGTTTTTGCTTCATTCATATGGCCAAGTTTAGGGTGTAGTGTTGCGCACTCGTAAAGGATGTGGTTTACTGTCTCGACGTCGTCCTGACAATGCCTGCAGCGAGAGTCGAAGTTTGGTTTAAATTTAGCAAAATAGGCACCAATTGGACAGTGTCCCGTTCTGTACCTAGCGATTGTCACTTGTTCTTCCCTATTCAGCTGCCACCATTCGTCCGATTTAGAGGGCCCTTTTAGGTTTTGCCAGACTTCCCTGCCCGTTTTACCGTTTTCCCAGCTTTTGCACCATTCATCTCTTGCCCATTCGTCCACTATCGCACGCGCCTGCTCAAAAGTCTGTGGCTCGTCCACAGGGTCCAGCTTTGTGCCGAGCTTGGCTAATAAGTCAGCCTTCTCATTACCTTCGATTCCTACATGCCCTGGTATGAATTGGAATGTCGTCCGAATTTCGTGTTTTTCTTGGAGGCGTCCCACGCACGCCAGTGTTTTTGCCAGTGGTTCCGGGAGCGTATCGGCGGAGCTTTCAATGGCTTGTAGGCTCGACAGAGAGTCTGTGAATATCACAATAGGACTGGGTTGTGCTGTTTGCTCGTTAAGTCGTTCTTCAATGTACTCTACTGCATTTTGAATTGCTACCATTTCTGCTACGTAATTGCTCCTGCCAGAACACGCACCTAGAATCTCATCGTTCTCGGCCGAGCCAGGAATCGAACCACCACACCATACCCAGAGGTTTTTTGCCCAAGGTTCTCTCTCGTGGAACCATCTGTGTACGCCTTAATGGATTCAGCTGGGTATTGGGCGACAGTTTTCCTGGCTGTGTTTCGTAGGACAGTTTTTCTGCATTTCTTGTTAATTTCTGGGTCAATCAGCGATTTCCTCACCTCCGGGATTCCAGGAGCATACGCCGGAGAAGAAGCCCCATGCAGAGCGAGAGCAGCTCTGTTCTGAGGTAAATCAACTTCTTTGGACAATTCACGCACCGAGTGCATGAAAGAGTTCCGTTTAAGCCGATTTCCGCCCTGCCAGTTGTCGACCAGACTTCTGACCGGGCAGCCTTCTTCTAGCCGTTTGAATTTTTCGTAAGCAATCATAACGGCTCGCTCCCTTCGTAGTCTCAGCGGTGAGAGATTTGTCATGACCTCGCATGCCGCAGTTGGCGTTCTACGAAATGCACCACAAATGAGTCTAATTGCTTGGTTCTGCACTGAGTCCATCCTAAAATATCAAAAGAAAAAGTTTGTAAAAAAAAAAGTAAAAAATAAGAATTAAATCGACAATGGAAAAAAAATGATTCAATTACAATCGACTCACTATAGTCCAATACTTCATAATCGGACCGTGCGGACTCATTGAAGTCGTAAATTCGTGAATTAACCTATATACTGTAGTTAGTGTAGTGGCCTACGTATATTTTTGAAATTTAGATAGGCTTTTTATGGTTTCAGGTCACTTCATCCCCGGACATTTCATTCCCTGGTCATTTCATCACCTGATCATTTCATCCTCTGGTCATTTCATCATCTGATCATTTCATCTCCTGTTCTTTTCATCATCTGATCGTTTCATCTCCTGTTCTTTTCATCATCTGATCATTTCAACTCCTGTTCTTTTCATCATCTGATCGTTTCATCTCCTGTTCTTTTCATCATCTGATCGTTTCATCTCCTGTTCTTTTCATCATCTGATCGTTTCATCTCCTGTTCTTTTCATCATCTGATCGTTTCATCTCCTGTTCTTTTCATCATCTGATCGTTTCATCTCCTGTTCTTTTCATCATCTGATCGTTTCATCTCCTGTTCTTTTCATCATCTGATCGTTTCATCTCCTGTTCTTTTCATCATCTGATCGTTTCATCTCCTGTTCTTTTCATCATCTGATCGTTTCATCTCCTGTTCTTTTCATCATCTGATCGTTTCATCTCCTGTTCTTTTCATCATCTGATCGTTTCATCTCCTGTTCTTTTCATCATCTGATCGTTTCATCTCCTGTTCTTTGCATCATCTGATCGTTTCATCTCCTGTTCTTTTCATCATCTGATCGTTTCATCTCCTGTTCTTTTCATCATCTGATCATTTCATCTCCTGTTCTTTTCATCATCTGATCATTTCATCTCCTGTTCTTTTCATCATCTGATCGTTTCATCTCCTGTTCTTTTCATCATCTGATCATTTCATCTCCTGTTCTTTTCATCATCTGATCATTTCATCTCCTGTTCTTTTCATCATCTGATCATTTCATCTCCTGTTCTTTTCATCATCTGATCGTTTCATCTCCTGTTCTTTGCATCATCTGATCGTTTCATCTCCTGTTCTTTTCATCATCTGATCGTTTCATCTCCTGTTCTTTTCATCATCTGATCATTTCATCTCCTGTTCTTTTCATCATCTGATCGTTTCATCTCCTGTTCTTTTCATCATCTGATCATTTCATCTCCTGTTCTTTTCATCATCTGATCATTTCATCTCCTGTTCTTTTCATCATCTGATCGTTTCATCTCCTGTTCTTTTCATCATCTGATCGTTTCATCTCCTGTTCTTTGCATCATCTGATCGTTTCATCTCCTGTTCTTTTCATCTGATCATTTCATCTCCTGTTCTTTTCATCATCTGATCGTTTCATCTCCTGTTCTTTTCATCATCTGATCGTTTCATCTCCTGTTCTTTTCATCATCTGATCGTTTCATCTCCTGTTCTTTTCATCATCTGATCGTTTCATCTCCTGTTCTTTTCATCTGATCATTTCATCTCCTGTTCTTTTCATCATCTGATCGTTTCATCTCCTGTTCTTTTCATCATCTGATCATTTCATCTCCTGTTCTTTTCATCATCTGATCATTTCATCTCCTGTTCTTTTCATCATCTGATCGTTTTATCTCCTGTTCTTTTCATCTGATCATTTCATCTCCTGTTATTTTCATCATCTGATCGTTTCATCTCCTGTTCTTTTCATCATCTGATCATTTCATCTCCTGTTCTTTTCATCATCTGATCGTTTCATCTCCTGTTCTTTTCATCATCTGATCATTTCATCTCCTGTTCTTTTCATCATCTGATCGTTTCATCTCCTGTTCTTTTCATCATCTGATCGTTTCATCTCCTGTTCTTTTCATCTGATCATTTCATCTCCTGTTCTTTTCATCTGATCATTTCATCTCCTGTTCTTTTCATCATCTGATCGTTTCATCTCCTGTTCTTTTCATCATCTGATCGTTTCATCTCCTGTTCTTTTCATCATCTGATCATTTCATCTCCTGTTCTTTTCATCATCTGATCGTTTCATCTCCTGTTCTTTTCATCATCTGATCATTTCATCTCCTGTTCTTTTCATCATCTGATCATTTCATCTCCTGTTCTTTTCATCATCTGATCGTTTCATCTCCTGTTCTTTTCATCTGATCATTTCATCTCCTGTTATTTTCATCATCTGATCGTTTCATCTCCTGTTCTTTTCATCATCTGATCATTTTATCTCCTGTTCTTTTCATCATCTGATCGTTTCATCTCCTGTTCTTTTCATCATCTGATCGTTTTATCTAACAAATAGTAATTGTAAAAATCATGAAATAAGCAATATTTAATATATTCATTTTTATTTTCATGAAAATTTTTTTACACATTAGATAAGAATATAATTAAATGCCATTATAAACTATAAAAATTTAACATCTATATAATAAAGTAGAATGTAAGGCGTATGTATGTGTATGAGTTTTTTTTTTCTTACTTCGATTATGCTGGCATATATATCGGTAGATGTTTTATTTATGTTGTGAAGATAAAAGAGGCATCATGCTTGCATATTTTTTTTTGGGTTGCCGACCCCCCCCCCCCCCTGCAGGCAAAACGGGGCTCTGTTGTTTGCATCCGTGGTCTACAAGCAGGGCCTGCCTTACGTAAGTGGAGGTAAAACGAATAGGAATGCCCAATACGAAGTGAATAGTGTGGCCTCAAATGAAATAGAGAAGCAATGATCTTCTATTTATGTAATCTAACTAGTAGATCTAAATATTTTGGGAATAAACCTTGAATCACAGTAGAGACTTCAAATTAGACCTAGGCGAGAAGACATAGAGCCATATAGAGTTGTGCTTGAGATTTAATTCCCGTTTCGCAATTTTTTCTCTAAAAAAATAATTCTACGGGTCCTTTGCAAGACCCCCACCAATCGGAGGCCAAGGTGGCTGCCTAGTTTGCCTGTGACTAAGGACATTCCAGCTACAAGATCGGTGGGGGGGGGGGGGGTATAGGTTGAGTGTAACTTGACCAAAAAACAACAACAAAACAACTGCTCCTCTATTACTCTAAATTTGCTTAACAATGTGTAGTTGGGGTGGGGTGGGTAGCAATTCCACCTACCTCCTCCCCCTCTCTTTTCATCAATCCACTAGTACTACATTCTGTTATGGAGCCCGAGCCAGTTTTTCTCTCCTACCGTACCATACCGATGGCTATTCCACCCCCAACCTTCCATTTCTTCTTCCGTACCTTTCAACACGCGCTGACACATAAGATCGTTGTCTTCATGGCAGAACTAAGTGTGATGTAATCACCATCCCCGTTCGGAGCTTCGCAGGCGCCGTGGCCGTATTACATCAGCTCCTGTTAGGAACATCGGTATGCTCGTAAAGGGGAAGGGGAAGGTACGGCGAGTTACTTGGTGAACACTGATCTCGTCGTTCGCTTTCTTTGTTAGATCACCGACATACTTTTCAACTTAGGTCTAAGTCGAGACTAGGACTAAAATGTGACGTAACATAAACGATGTCCCGATCGAAACTCTCTTAATTGGATCCTATATTGTGGGCAAGCTAATATAAATAGTTATGTACGACAAAAACTTCCGTGGTTGGATACTATGATGTCGGTCAGCTTCTTTAAGCAGTTGTGTATGGTTGTCATAGTGTCTAGTTGAGCGCGCGCGCAGGTGAGGTCACGTCAGTACGTCATCATACGTGTGGATAGACAGCTGCGAAATAATTGACCTGAAAAACTAGGGGCCTTCGATGGGAAGTTTTACCGACAGGCTCTTTTGTAGGTCTTCTTCATTTGAGGCATTTAGGGCGTAGTCATCTGCGAATAGCAGGTCTCTGATGCAGTCGTAGTTTACTTTAGTCCTTGCATTGAGTCTTTAATTAAAAATGCAAAAATGTTTTTCAATTCAATCAAAGCTTTTTATGGTCCTCAGCAAAATGGCTCATCCCCCATATTTAGTGTTGATGGAAACAAACTTCTCACAGACAAGGAGGATATACTTGTTCGTTGGGCTGAACACTCCAGTACCGTACTTAACTGCCCATCATGCAATAGCGCCGAAGCCATTGCACGTCTGGAAAAGTCCCAATAATCCATTCACTCGCTGACCCTCCCCGCCTCAATGAAGTAATGACTGCAATATCCAACCTCTCAACTGGCAAGGCACCGGGACTAGACTTCATCCCTGCTGAAATATACTCACTTGGCAGTTCAGAGCTGACAGCTAAACAAACAGAAATCTACCAGATAATGTGGGAACAAAAGAAACTATCCCAAGAGTTCAAAGACCCTACCTCATTCATCACTACAAGAGAAAGGGAAATAGGCGGTTATGTGATATCTATCGCGGCATATCCCTCCTATGCATTGCTGGTAAGATTCTGTCTAGGGTTCTACTAAACAGACTACAACACCACCTAGAAAATGGCCTACTTCCTGAGAGTCAATGCGGCTTCAGGTAGGGTAGAGGCACGTTGACAAGATCTTTGCAGTCCGCCAACTCCAAGAGAAGTGTAGAGAGCAAAATTCACATCTCTATACTGTATTCATAGAATTGACTAAAGCTTTTGATAACGTCAGTCTTGAAGGCCTTTGGCAAATCATGCCCAAATTCGGCTGCCCGGATCAATTCATAACAATAGTGCACCAATTCTATGATGACATGCAAGCAAGAGTCCAAGACAACGGAGACTACTCCAAGCCTTTTCCTGTCTCAAATGGCGTGAAACAGGGCTGAGTGCTGGCTCCAACGCTTTTCAGCATAATGTTCACCGCCATGCTGCAAGATGCCTTTCGCACATAAAGCATTGGAGTTGGTATACGATTTCATACATAACTGCTTATAGAAGCTGGCCAACAATAGGATCCAACCACGGTAGTTTTTGTCGTACATAACTATGTGTAGAAACTGGTCGACAATATACGATCCAACCAAGAGAGTTTTAATCGCAACATCGTTTATGTTACGTCACATTTTAGTCTTAGTCTTGACTTAGACCTAAGTTGAAAAGTATGCCGGTGATCTAACTAAAAGAAAGTGAACGACGAGATCAGTGTTGACCAAGGTAACTCGCCGTACCTTCCCCTTTGCGAGCATACCGGCGATCCTAACAATCCTAGCTGACGTAATATGGCCACGGCGACCCTCGGAACAGGGAGAGGTGATTACATCACACCTAGTTCTGCCATGAAAACTACGATAGTATTAGTCGGCTCCGTTGAAAGGTACGGAAGAAGAAAGGGAGAAAATAGCCACCAGTACGGCACGGTACGGTAGGAGAGAAAAACTGGCTCAGACTCCATCACAGAATGTAATACTAGTGGACTTCTGTAAAGAGAGGGGGAAGCGGTAGGTGGAAACAAGTTACACTCGATCTATACCCCTCTTCCAAATCTTGTAGTTGGACCAAAAAAGTCCTTAGTCACTGGCAAACTTGGCAGCTGCCTTGGCCTCTGATTAGTGGGGGTCTCGCAAAGGACTCAAAGAATTTGAGGCCACACTATTCGCTTCGCATTGGGCCTCCCTATTCGTTTTACCTCCACTTACGTCAGGCAGACCCTGCTTGTAGACAATAAACTCCACTGAGGACTGCCGGCTAGGAGAAATGGGATTGCCTCACCACCAGATCTGTGTCAGCTTAATAAAATCAATCTTTCTCTTTGTGATCTGATTTAAGGAAAATGGAGGGCACTTGAAATTCATTACCAATGTATAGATCTAACTAGTCGTAATCATCAACAGATAAAAATAAAAGCATTAAAATACTGCTACCCTTCTGAAATAAAATGTTTTATTTCTTATAGTACCTAATATGAGTCCCGTACTATGCCATTGCTCTCTCTATATATATCTCTAAGTCATAAAGCATAATTTTGTCCAAAAGAAAAATAATTAAACATATTTTTTTTTATTTTATCAACATTTCGTTTTGCTTGGTGACGTAAAAGATCATAATAGATCTAATTGTTAACCAGATATTTTTGTGAATTAATAATTAGATAAGAAGAAAAAAAAAGAAATAAGTTCAAATTATTGTTAACATCTTATTTAGACCTTCATTTCAGTAAATAAACGTAAAAAACATAAGTTGTCAGCATTAGAGCTTAGGATGGCTGTCTGGTCGTGCGGTTTGCGCCCTGGACTGTCGTTCAGATTTATCGATGGTCCAGGGTTCAAACCCTGCCCGCTCCCATCCCCCGTCGTCCTGCGGGAGGTTTGGACTAGGAAGTAATTATCTTCAACTCTGAAGGAACATCCGAAACATGTAAAACAAACAAGCAATTAGAGCAAAAAAAACTCTCTTTAAAAAAGTTATGAAAAGTTCAACATAGATAAGGGAGATCAATATGCTTAAAAACAACATGGTGGCCCGTTTAGTGAAGTATCTCATTCATCTGCAATCTGGGCATCTATTTTTCTAAGCTATTACCATTTAGTCTAATAATCATTAGGTAGTGACATTAGTGATTAGATAAGATAGATTTTTTTAATTTTTTAGGTGTTTTTGTTTTAGGTGACTGGCAGAGATGCCTAGATTTACATTTACATAGCAAAATCATAAATGGAAACGAAATGAAATGAAAATCATTCAAATGAAGTTAATAATAATAATTCAATAATTGTCACTTATTATCATTTATGAAGTTATGTCAGTTATGACAAGTTATGTGTATTCCCAGACCTGGAAATTTGTATTTTGAGGGGCAAATGTGTATTTGCCTAAAGTGCTTAAGCCTAAGGCTAAATATAATGAAATGTACTCAGGAAAGACTAAAATCATTCAAGCATGTAAACTACAACATACATGAAATGCAACAATTTAAAATATTTATAACACAGCGTAAACTAGACGTAAACCTATATAACTTAATAAAAGATCACAATTGGTTCTTTATAATGTTTATGGATGAAAGTGCCGGCTGGGAGATCTAGATCTATATTATATAGATCTGTAGTGACACTGACAGGAATAACTTTAAGCACATTGCTTTAGTTCTGAAAAATGTTCACATCACAATAACTACCAAAATTATTTCAGAGATGCATATATTATATATATATATGTATGAACTTTATGTAGGATGAAAGAATTTAATCATATTCTAGTTTGAGATTTTAGATCATTAAGATGGTTTTCCTAAAAGTCTTGAAATAAATAACAATTCATTTTCCTCAGTTTATTAAACTGTCACTTGCTCTCACTTTCTGCCTTTCTTTTGTTCCAGTTATTGCTAACATTAACATACACCCTCCTGTTCTGGGTTTTTTGGTTTATTAGTAATAAAAACATGTGGGTTAATTTTTGTGTGATAGTAGCTTATAATTTAAATTCTTTCATCCTTTTTTCTAGAAATCAGTTTATCTATTTTTTATTAGTAAGCTGTTTTTTTCTTGTATTATCTGTGGGCACTGTGGGGTGTAGTGCGTCACTTATAAAAGTGCAGTGCGCCACTTTCAGCACATGCATCATAGGTTGGCCATCCCAACTTAAAGTAATATCTAGAAATTAAATCAGTTTACTCAAATCTTTTTTTAAATAGGTTTTTACACTTCAATAGCTCCAGATCATGTCAGAAATAGATACTAACCTTTCACAAGAGTGTGAATTGGGGAACCCCAAAAAGTTGACTTTAACTAAACCCAAACATTTCAAGTAAGTATACATGTATAACTTCTTGGCGTTAAAGAATATGATGACAATATCAAAAACACATTTCAGTAAAAAATAAAAATCTAGCTTTATAACATCTCTATATTTTGTATACACCTAAAACCACTTTTAATTTACTGTTATTTCTAAAGCATGTAAATTTAACAAAGAGAAATTAGTATTTAGACTCAAGGAAAATTTTAGAATTCAAGTCATATTATTGTCATTATTTTCTATGATGATTTGTCAGCAACCTTTTAATACATTTTAAAATTTCTTTTCATAATTAATCCATTCTCTTAAAATCTAAACTGAAATTTCATGACTTTGAATCCTAGTTAGATGGGATTTTAACCTCAAGATTTTTAGGACTTATCATAGTCACCAAAAATTTCTCAAATGGGTTTCCATTAGCAGGACACATTACACCTTTTTAAAAAGAGATGAGCTTTACACCTTATCCTCGGTGGACCGCATGTACTGAAAGGGTAACTTTAAAAAAATTATAGAATGTAAATTAAAAAGAAAATTTTTGCAAAATGCTTAAAAAAAACTAACTAAATACAACTTATAAATACAAAAAGTAACCTAATAAATAACTCAGACACAAAGATTAAAAAAATGTATGATTGGACAAACTGATACAATAACTAGTGAAAAGGTTAGATTTATTTCATAATGTGGACCTTGAGCTTTGATCCAGACATCATTAAGTCATAAAATATCAGTATAACTCTATCACTTATTGATCAAAATTATGACAGGCTCTTTATCAGTATTGCAATAAGACTTTTAATAATTGAAAACAAATAGGATATAGAAAGATAATGATCACCTCTGTATTGAATGCCATAGACTGATGAAAAAAAGATGATTACCTTAAGTAAAATGGTCACATCAAAATGACTAACTGGATAGAAAATTCTGAACAACACCTCTAGTTGATAGTATTCTTACTAGTTAATTTCTGTGGAATGAAAAATAGCGTTACATTATGGTGCCTGCACCCAGTGCTTTTGGCACCTTTGTTGCTCAGTCATCTCTTGTTAATTTGTTTTATAATGTCATAAAAATGTTCATATAATCATTCTTTCTGTTTTTCATAATTTCTGTGAAAAATTTTTCTTAAACTAAAGTCACAAACAATGGAGAGCCTACTTGAAGAAAATGAAAAGAAAAGAAAAGAGAACTGCTGCAGCAAAAGAGAGAGAACTGCAGGAAAATAATGGTAGTGTTGTACTACATTACATATATTAGAATTTCATATAGCATTTCTTTTTTATTAACACTATAAATACCAGAATAAGTTGGTTTGTTATTCTCATTATTTTATAATGCAATGATCAGAAGCCGCAGATGATCTTAAAAGTGATTCAGAAGAAGAAAGAGAGCACGAGCGAGAAGAAAATGAACGTAGAATACAAAATGAACTCTGGTTGGAGCGTGAAAGGCAAGCTCAGGCAGCATTCAAGGCTAAGAAAGAAAGAGAGGAGTTTGAAAAGAAGCGTATAGAAGAAATTGAGGTAAGATATAATGATTATAAAATGCCTTAATCATAATTATTCCATTTCTTAATCATGTGGATAATCATCTCTGCCTGTGGTCTTGTCAGAAGATTAGGCAAACAACCAGATTCCTCCAGGCATCTTGATTCTGGGCAAGTCTCTCCAACTGTCCCCACGTCTTGCCCATCTACTTGGCATCTGCTTCCAAATTGCTGCGCCATGTAATGCTTTAATTCATGTTGATCATTCCAGAATTATTACATTGCCTTAAAAAAACATTCAGTCTTGCTTTACTCAAACAATGAAACTGTCAGACTGATGTTCCAATGTTGTAATTTCAGAGAAAAATTAAAGAGGAATGGGAGGAGAGAGAGAGAAAAGAAAAAGAGGAACGAGAGGCCAAGGAAAAACAAGAACAAGAAAAACGTCTCAAGCAGGTGATGCTATTGGCCCACTGGGTTGAATGATATCCTATAATATCAAATTAATTGTTATCTGTTGTACAAGATACAATATGTTTTAAATTATATTTTCATTTATATAAAACTAAAGGAAATGGAACAAAATGTGATTTAGGATCTTAGTTTAAAAAAATTGTTTAGAACTTCTTTTTTTTTTTTTTTTTTAAATATCTTCATTTCATTAACATTCCTTAACCTATGTAAGTTCTGGTACACCTTGCAGAACCTTATCTGTGTGAATTGTATCTTTTTTAAAAAGCTAGTTAATTCATCATAGGTCGTCTTTTCTATATTCAGACTTAGTTGATAGGAGTACATTTGTAAAATGTTGGCAGTGATTATCTATTTTTAGAGATCTAGCAATGCTTAGATGTCTTACATTATCTTTTTAAATCATATTTTTATCTCTCATAAAGTTCAATTTTTTTTTTGTTCAAAAAATGGACAATTTTTGGGGGGTTAATTACCCTGTGCTGTTGGTAGAAAGCAGGGATAGAATGAGTCATCTTATAAAATACAGATGTTACGTCAAAAAAGATGATTATGTCCTACACATATTCTACGTCAATCTATGTGCATGTTAATCAATGATTTAAACTCTGCCAAGTTGTTGGTTTTCCTGGCTGACCCACGCAATGTATTCCATACTCTAATAGCACTAGGGAAGAAGGAGTAAATCTTTATTATTTTGGCTTTTTAAAAAATTTTTAATGCAACATAATTAACTCTTCAACTTTATACTTACATATATTTTAGTTATACAGCAAATTATATGTTATAATATAATATTTCTTTAGTTTTTTTTTTATTATTTGGAGAAAGAATCTTAACTCAGTCTCTAGCTTTCCAGATCCACTTAGACTTTGTTAGTTCTGAATTCTTCATCTTCTTGTCTTCATTGTTGGGTTTTTAGGACAAGCTTCTTAAAGAAGCAACAGCTAATGAAAACCCAGTAAGTATTTTTTTATACACATTTCAATATATGTCCATCAAGTAAAATATTACTCAAAACAGAAAAGTCAAAATTGAATTACACAATAAACTACTTATTACTTTGATGCTAAACATCATTTGTGTCTTTGGCCATTATTGTTTTTATTGATTAACAAAAAAAATAAAATATGTTGACTGTTATTTTTGTTATTTTACTGTACTAATAGTCATGGAATCAGTGAAATTTAAAACAAATGCATCTTTTATACAATTGACACCCTATTTTGGACTACTTTCTCTGTTTCTCTTTGGAATAAGGGATTTTAAAATGTTTTGTTTTGGATGGTTAAAAAAAAATCTTAAGTAATAAAAAGAAATTTTTAAAAAGAGTTTCTGACACAAATTAAATTGTTCACCAATGTAAAATTGTATATTTCAAGAGTGCCTGGCATAACCCTATAGCCCCTGTACACTATGGAACAGAACGTCAAGTCGATGCCTGTCCTTTCTTTAAAAAGATGGCAGCATGTAGATTTGGGGATAAGTAAGTAGAGCTTACCTGGTGTGAAATAAAACTAAAATTCATGTGTTTTGACATGCTGGTGTAAGAATTAAAAAGTTATCTTTGCTTTCAGCTGCTCACGTTTTCATGATTACCCTGAAGTCAGTCACACCATCTTGATACCAAACATGTTCTCAAGTTTTCAGCTGGAGCAATCTATCGTTGACAATTATGATACAGGTATATTTGTTTGTATGATTTCTAATTCATTATTTTTCTTTTACTTGTTGTTCAAATTAGTACCAGTAGACTGATATAGATCCAAAATTTTAGTAAAAGTAAAGTTCCCCTTTCAGACCAAGTGATCTATGGGGTAGATGATGCAAAGGTCATATGTTTCTATGTTGTTTCTATGGTCCACAGTTAACGAGGGTGTCATGTGGCCAGCACAATAACTTACCAGCTTTACTTTTCACCAAACTAATGAAGAGCTGGGTGGACTCAGAGGTGCCCTAAAGATCCTAAAAGTAAAAATCTCGCGCTTTACCAAGATTTGAACCCTGGACTCCCAGTTCAAAAGCCAAGCGTTTTTACCATTCAGCAACCATACCTCTATTTTTTTAGTCTGGTTAAAAATATGACTAAAATTGCAATTTAAAAAAATAATAATTAAGAGTTTGTTTTTTTAATTTCAAATTAAATTATATTTCTCAATATTTAGCAAATTAGCACACATATATGCAATTTTTGACATAAATACTGCACTGTTACCTTTTATACCTAATGTATAGGTCTGTTTAATCACTTTGCATTATATGGTATTCTGTATCACAGTAACACATAGAAATCCTCAAAACACTATTACTGGGTTTTTATTTTACATTTAAAATATTTAATATATTTGCCACTCAGAATAGTCAACTATATGTCATAGTATAAAACATTTTTCTTTTAAGGTCTGTCAAATGCTCATTAGTTATAAATTTAGCTGACTTAATCCTCCCAGACCTTAATCCCTAAACCTGTCCCCTATACCTAAATTCCCAAGGAACATGCCAATCATATCAACCTCCCACTATGTCTGTCATTTGAGCTAAAACATGCATATAGATACCTGACTTCTAAGAGTCAAACCAACCCCAAACAAATCAATTTTAAGGCTTGTGAAAGGCCTAGACCTAACGTTAACATGCCTGGTTCATCAAAAATGTGAATTTTGAGAAAATGTTCAAACACTTGGAGCAGATTATTGATTGGCTAATTACTAAGCAAGTTCCGCAAAATAGATCCAGCAGAATGGCACCATTTCTTAAATTACAAAAAAAAATGTAGAGTTAAAGAATACATTTTCATTTAAATTTCAATTTAACATTTTGAATAGTAAGATTAGAATTTTTTTCAATATTATTTTAATCTTAGATTTCTTATTATATAGCCAAGTTGTTCATACTGCTTTGATAGTGCCACTAGTTTGTAAGACACATTTTCTACTTTGTGTTCAGATGTTAGTTTGGAATATGACGAGAATGAACTGTACAATAGCTTCAAGGATTTTTATGAGGATATTGTTCCTGAGTTCAAATCAGTTGGCGCCATAGTCCAGCTAAAAGTCTGCTGTAACTGTGAGCCACATCTTCGTGGGAATGTCTATGTCCAATACAAAAGGTGAATTCCTTTTCTACTATGATTAATTTACTGACTCGCTAATAATAATTTAATTAACAATATCTTGCTTTCATATTTAGATTTTTACTGGATGTCTAACTTGTAAAGTGATTCAATAGTGTCAGTAAAATTGAAATCAAAGAGTTGAAATCTATGCTGCCATAAAGTGACTAATTAGTACTAAAAGTCATGGAACTTTGTATCTTCTTTCAAATTTGCCATGAAATAATTGCGTTAACTTCATAATACCTAAGCTTGTCTTTCTTCACATCAGTCAGTGAATTTAACTCATGAAATGAGACAAGTCATATTTAACTCGCTGATTTGATAATGGAATAAGTTGTTTGAAACCTTTAAGGTGGCCCCAAGACATTAAGAATGAATTTGATTTTTCCCTGTATCTTGATATTTCATTTGTTTGCATGACAGAGAGAATCTGTTTAAATGCAACGAGATCCATGCAGAATTTTTCAGATATTTCCGATTCCTTATGCCAAAGTAAAAGTAAAATAAATATTTCTAGGTGTGAAATTTAGGTACAAGTATTAAACAAAATTCTAGCTAGGTAATAATATTAAGAAAGATAGCATCCACTTTATTTCTTTAGCTAACTTCAGTCAGATATTGCAGACAGAATAAATTTTCTCTTTATGATGTATTAATTTAAAGGTTAATTTACTCTCAAGTACATTTTAAGACCTGTTCCATCCAAATAACTTGTGTCATGTCAGTTTGTTAGAAAATAATACAAATAAAGATATTATCCACCTTAACTCTAGCTAACTACAGTCTGACTTCTCTCAAGTGCGTTGATCTACATTTTCTGCGTCCTTTTCATGCATCTTTCCAGTTGAAATCTGTTTCAAGCACAATATTATTTTCTGTCTTATAGTTGTTAATGAAAGACTTTGTACTTGGTTGACAATTTATAGCTTCAATAATGTGACAATATTACATGAACAATCAAATGTTATCTCTGTCCTCAAACGTGTTTATACAAGAACTAACGTTTTCTAAAGTTCCCCTGATGTCACCTGTTAATGAACCTGTGATCTTATAGAAAGTAAGACCAGTATTTGTTTTTATTTAACTATCCCATGGTGATCATTTAGTAATAATAATTTAAAGTATGGAGTCTTAATGCTTGCCAACTTTTAATGGTACTGTTCATTATGTTATAAAACGATTGGCTGTAACTCTGTCTTGTGTGAATTGTCAGGATAATGTTAAGTGCTTTTAATTAGTTTTAGGGCTATCTTGATACTAGTAGATTAGTGAAAATGATTTCTGTTGAAAGTTTAACTGTTATGATTAATCATGGTGATTCCATAAAGTTTAATACAACTTTTTAAAAATTTTTACCTATAAAACAGTTATTCAATGTACCAGTATGCATAAATCTGCAAGCTTTTTTTTTTTTTTTTTTTTTTTTTTTTTTTTTTTTTTTACTAAAGAAATAACTCTTAATGGAACTTTATTGCTACTTAATTTTTGTTTCAGGGAGTCTGCAGCGCAAAAAGCTTTTGAGAAATTTAATGCTCGGTGGTATGCAAGTCGTCAGCTGACTTGTATATTTGTCAATATTGAGTCCTGGAAGTCTGCTATTTGTGGTAACTGATTAGTATCTCCTCCTCACTTGTTTTAGGAACCTCAGAATAGTACTTACATTATACCAATTAATTTATTTTTAAGCTATACTTTGTTTGCATGGGAAGATCTGCACTAATTATTATTATTTTTTTTTACATTTATAATAATTTTATTAATGACAACTTAAAATCTGCATGAAAGACATATCTTTTGTATTGTCAAAACAAAATTTAGGCTTAGCACTGAAGAAATGTATTGAACTGTGGTTCAGATAGGATACTGAACAAAGAAAAAAAAACTGGATAATATCAGCATAAATACTGCATCACAATAGCCTGTAGAGTGACTTTTTATATATTTCAACAATGTACCAGTATATATTTAAATTCAAAAGTACAAAAGCTGTGTTTTTTATCAGCCAAGTTGAATGTTTTACTGTAACAATAATAAAATCAACCCAAAAAGTTGATCAAGCTAATCTTTAATGATAATGTTTAACATCTTTCATTTTATGACAAAATAAAAGATATTCATGTCCATAAAATGTATAAAAGAAAATGTTTTCTTACTTTCAGGACTGGCCTCAAAAAAACGTTGCCCCAAAGGAAAGTCCTGCAACTTTTTACACGTGTTTAGAAACCCTGGTGGAGAGTTTACTGAGTTAGATTATGATGATGTTTCTACAGACAGGAGTGACCGCCAGAATGGTAAAGACAGAGCCGGCTCTCCGAGGCATTACTCAAGAGACTCTGTACAACATGGCCAGTCTAGAAGACAATCTTCTTCCTCGTATCAGTCATCAAGACACAGGTCACGCTCTCCATCTTCATCTAGGTCACGTTCTTCCTCTAGAAGGTCGCATTCTTCAAGAAAGTCAACACACTATCGATCAAGGTCTAGGTCAAGATCAAGGGACAGAACACACAGATATAACAGACCAAGGTCTAGGTCTCCAAGACAAAGAAAAGATTCACAGTACAGCCCTGAGCCACAACATTCTAGAAAAAGATATTCATCAAGAATGTCTGAACAAAACGCAAATAAAAATGAAACTGTAGCTGATGAAAAACATTCCAGAAGCAATAAAAGTAAATCTTCCCTGCTATCATCTTCACCATCATCAAATAGTGGTTCTCAATCTGACAAGCCATGTTCAGAAAGTAACTCTGACTCCAGCTCAGATGAAGAAATTGTTTATGAATATATAGAGAAAACCAAAGAAACATTACATCACTAGAACACAGACTAATTCATATTTCATTTGTTGTTGATATTTAGTGCACTAAATTATTTTAGTGAAAGTTATTTTAGACATGTATATAAAAAAAATGTACCTTCTCTTGTTTTAATTTTTGTTAACAAAAATGTTATGTTTATAAAGTTTTTAATATTTAGTCATTGAAGTTGATGACAGTTGTTTTAATACATTAAAATTCACTTAAAAAGAAGTTAATTTTCATTGGTCTTACATCTTGTTCTTGACACTGCCATGTGGAACTTAGTGAAATATGTTGGGTGGTATTTGAACAAATTAAACATGTCCAGTTGAAGCACTTATAATGAACCCTCAACATGACAATTAAACCTTGATTTCTCTATGACTGACAGTCACAACTTCTGGCCTTTTTTCTTTTCTGGTGCTGTTTCAGGGAATGAGAAGAACTATCCTTATGAACAGCGACCTTTTATTGTATGTTTCTCACTTTCTTGCACCTGGTAGTGTGCAGGTAAAAACAAACTATTCTAGCTTTTTTTTTTTCACATTATTGAGTTACTTAAAAGGGCTGATAGTATTTGAGTTTGTACAGAACTCTTATATGACTCAGTGTAGTGTATTTTATTTATTATATTTTTTTAAACAGATTATACCAGTACTTGACTGGTTAATTAGAACCCAAAGCACAGTCATTTTCTTCATTTTATAATTTATTTTTTTCACATAAAAATACTGAAGGTCTCATTACTTATTCAGTCAGATAAACATTAGCAAAAATTCTCAGTGGTCTTGTGCCTCTGTGGTGAAGTTACCTTATAATTTCAAGGTAAATATGCTGTCCTTACTATGCCACTAGTTTTATTTGCTGCCTACCATGGAATCCAAATTATTACTTTAATAGACACATACATTTTCCCTTAAGATGTCCAAAAACAATTTACATTGAATAAAAAATATAATTTGCTTAACTCATTATTTGAAGCACAAACATTTTAAATATTTTTAAGCAATTTTTTTTTTGATCAGATGAAATCACATTTATCTTTTCAATTCAATGCATTGCATATATGAGATTGTGTAAAGCAGTACAGCCTTAAGTTCCTTTATGTTGACAGATTTGTACTAGAATATAAGAGCTCCAATGGGTGCCTTATTACCTTTGAGCTTGAGTAAATATTGTGACAACATGCTAACTTCACAACAATGTTTTAATCATTCGCTGTTGTGAATGTAATTTTAGGGCAAAAGTGTTTGTCATAATGAACAAGTTTCTTTCTTACGATCCATCCTGTACATGTCATGGTTAAACAGGTCAGCTTGTGTGGTGTTACGGAAAGTAATAGATGACATAGCTTGCCATAGAGCAGGTTGTCCTTGTAGGGAACATTTTTAGTTGACATAAGTGCTGTAGATTTGATTGAACAATGAGTTGAATTGTTAAAGTTTGTTTATAGTCAAAATGGATTTTTTATACACACGTTTTCTAATTATCACATCCACAACATAAATTGTGTTTAGCAAGTAAAGTTCATTACTACTGGCAATTTAGAAACAGGTACAGGGTAGCACTCGCAGCTGTCACTTTGTCAGATCATTTTCCAGACAGATGTCAACAGTCCAAGAAATCCTAAAAACTGTCTCATAGCAATTTAAGACACCACCTATAAATCTAAAAAAATTAGCAAGAAAACTGTTTCCCAATGGATCCCAGCACACAGAGGGAAATTAAAAAAGTTGAAATACTGGCCAATTATGGGAGCATGAGCAGGAAATTAAAAAGCCCATCCTTATAGAGGAAGAAATTATTCAAGTTGAACTAATTATTACCTATAAATCAAGAAAAACTAAGCTTATTTGAAGCTATTCCTACAGTAATTTTTCACCTCCATACATGGCTCAACAGAATGAAATAACACATGTTGCAGAAATGAAAACTGCCCTTGTGGAGTGTTACCAGCCAGAGAAAGCTGCCCAAACAAGATAATGGCAACAGAACACCCCTTTTAGAAATTAACCATTATGTTAATGTAGTAGTTAGTATAACAGAACTTTCTGGACTTTACAATACAAATGTAAAAAAAAATAATTTTTGACAAAAAAATCTAAAACCGTTTGCATAAATGTGTTACAAAATATGGTAGTTATCTCCCCTTCTAATGAGCCTCTCGTGCTTGTTACTATTAATAGTGAATGTTAAAGTGGTGTATTTTTAAAAAAAAAACTGCTTGCATAAGTGATTTTGAAAATAAGATTTTTCACTTACAGAAAAGAAAAAAGTAGCCGTTGCATCAGAACTTTGAATGTTCAAAAATATTATGATGTCAGATTTTTACTATCTTTTCTAGCTTATGAGATCTAAACAGGGCGGACGGAAGGACAGACATTCCACACAAAACTAACAGTGTCTTTTCCCCTTTCGGGGGCCACTAAAGATGAACACCAACTTCAATGTCCTCAACTTTTAACAAGTTTTATTAGTACTTTAAAAATGTTTTTTTTTTTATTTGCAAGTTATAAATACTAACTAAAATATTATTCAAAATAGTTCACAGAAATCATTCCTTTGCTTGCATACCTCTATAGCAATATCACTCAATTGTTTTAAAAAAAGAAAGAAAAATGTAATTCATTATTTATAAATAAAAATTGGTCTACTTTGGAAAACTAATTAGATTTTTGAACAAAAAAAAAAATAAGTCAGATATTATTGAATGAATTAAATGTATTAACTTAATATATGATACATTGGTCTTTCTTTCTTCAAACAGTACAATTTTTAAGGATAAATTATTGAACAAGTTTAATAAATTCAATCTATTGATAAATTCAATCAATATCATCAATAGGAATGGTTAAACATTTACATCAATATATAAGTAAGAAAAGCAAAGGTATTGGTTTGATCACAAACAATGTTCTTAATCAATACAAAACACTACTTTATCCATGTTGAGTGATCCTTATTAATCAAAAATACTTTTCAATCAAATCACATTCAAGTGGGCAAAAATCATGACTTATGATGCAGTGAATGTGGATGAAGATATTTGTGAGCAATGATAACAGCTACAAGTGCTGCTGTTGATTCAATTCACTGTATGCCATAACCTAGAAAAGGTCAAAGTACAAACCCAATTGATAGGGGAAAAACAACCATCAGACAGTTTTTTCAGCACATAAGAGTTGCCATAAAAATGTACATCAACGCAGAGAGAAGTTGAATGCAATGGGCTTCATACCAATTTTTCAAAATGTTTTGTCTGAATTAAAGCATGTAGGACATCAGCCATTGCCACACTGAACTTATATCAAATAATGTAAGAAAATATTCATAAAGTTTTCTTTTTAACCAATTTCTTTTCCCATGCGTAAATACAAATTGGGCAGGTTATTGGTAATAAATAAATAAAAGAATCATGAAAAATATAAAGGCCAACAAGTTGATGTACCACACTACTCTATCATTTCTTACACACTTTCGGGAAGCATAGATGTCTGAAATGTCACTGATATATAATAACTGTTCACTAAGCCATTACTACAAACTTTTAATAATATATCCATCAGCATTAAAGTTTATATGCAAAGTGTGTGTGTGTGTGCAGGATTTTGAAAACTGAAGTATTTTCAGCAACACATTAGAATTAATCAAAGTGTAATTACAAAACAAAACAACACCCAAAACTTTGCAATGTAGACCCATGATAGTCCATAGCCATTTTATGTCTTCAGGACTTGTAAACATTTTTTGTTTAAACTCTTTATTAATGTCTTATTTATCCCAGCTGTGAAACATCATTTGGTTCATCATCCACACTTGAGAACAAATATTTCAACAATTACAATGAATCTGATTTTACTTAACACACATGCTTTGAGACAGCAACAAGGCACAAAAATATATACAACTGGTACAAATCTTTAGAACCAAGGGTAAAGGACACTTCTGAGTGTAATGTTTGTAGAATAGAAACATTCAGAAATATTCTATTTGATCACAAATAAACAAAACAAAAACAAATTGAACTTTGTGGTAAAAGTTTTAAATTGTGCTTTCCTCTGGTCTCCAAAATAAACTTTGCTGGAGATGAGAGAGTGTAAACAGGTGAGTGACTTAGTACCAAGAAGGTCATCTAATTACCAGTCATGAAGCCAAAGTCCTCAAAAAAGCCTTTAGGTTCCTCAGATTCCTGTGAAGAAAAAAGGTCAAGACATGTTGATAACAATCAAGACAACAGATAATAAATTCAATACTATCATTTCAACAATAGGTCATTTGATTCAATACAATCATTTTAACAACTGGTCCATGTCACGACATCAGTCATTTAATGCAATACAATCATTTCAGTAAACTGCTTAAAAATGTTTTAAAAGCTTTCCTTAAACTCTGATCTTATTACTAAATTGATAATAAAACAAAAACTGCTGCAAGTCAATTTGTTAATGAGGGAAACATGCCATACAGAGCTAACTAGGCTATAATTCAAAACAATTAACAATTATTATAATCTATGTAATAAATTGGAAGGTAATGCAAACACTTAAGTTTGAATATGTTTTAAATATACTTAAACATCTCCAATAATTGACATTAGAAAAATATAAATACTTACCAGCTCCAATTTATTTTTAAAAATGTACATAAATATATTTTTAAGTTTACTAACTATAAAGAAACAAGAAACACAGAATGGTGAAAAGATCAAGCTGTCAAGATATGCTCTTTGGTCTATTTTTACAAAGAATTAGAATAATGTAATAAACTAAGTCAACGCAATCAGAAATTAAAAGACTTCCCTTTAGGACATTATGTCACATTCTGACAGGTAGTTAACACAAAACAAAAACACACAATGATGTAAGCGCGGCAGAGAGGCTAAGTGCGCTTGAACTTGACTTGGCTACCTAGAAGGGGGCTCGAGGTTCGACACCCGACTCGGGCAGTTGCGTTCACCGAGCGTCTAAAGGCAGCATGGAAAACCAACTCCTAGATACCCCCTCTCCCCCCCCCCCACTGGTCCACAAATGAGATTGGACCAAAGCGCTCTGAGCATGCTATAAGCATGAAAGTAGCGCTATATAAAAGCTATAATAATAATAATAGAAACATAATATCACAACCCAAAATATCACAATCTTGCTTACAAAAGTTCCTATCACACTTAATGAAGCCCATGGTCTAGCACACTATCCCACTGCTTGGTCCACACCAATAGCACCATAATAAGACAATGAGACAAAAACGTTTGACTAGGAATGACAAAGTCAAGAAATCTTTCAACTTACTGGATTTATAAATCAAATATAAGAAAACATGCAACTTAAATAAGCTGGCTTAGCCACAAAGCATATCATCACCATCGCTGCTTGCAATAAAATAAATACTGTCTCACAATCTTAACAAAGAGTTGACCAAAGTGTACAGATGCTGAGTGTTGCAGGCCAAAGAATGACCTTCTGATGTCAGCAAGTAAATTGACTTGTGTGGGCTACATAGTCAAACACATTGACATGATTGATGAGTATCAATAAACAAGACAAAGCTGGGCCATGCTGTTAATTGGGCAAATTATTCATTCATTTCCACATGCATTTGGTTAGACTAGGAGGAAATAAATATCAATTGCATAATTGAATTGAATTTTGAATTGTAAACAAGCATTAGGATGTAAATAACTAACAACTTGATATGTACGAGGTACAAAGAAAACTGATCCAATGTGCATTGCTGAATGGACAAACTAATTAATAAGAGCAAAGTAGTTTAAATGTTATTACTATAGCTTGAAACTTTATTTTAGTTTTATATTAGTCTTAGTAAACACCGATATCTTCAAATTTAGCAAGGTAATAAACTATTTAACATTATAATTAAATTATACAAACAATATTCTTTCTTTACCAACCTTTTCTAAGGATGAAGTTAAACTGACAGGTTAATTCAAAGCATTTTTCTATGGTCTAATTCAAGGCATGTCTTTGGTTTGAGATAATAAACCACACACACAGAAACTAAAACTGATTGAAACTTTAAAGAATCTATTTTTCAAGTGTTTGTTGCTTGTTTTGATTTTTTTTACAAAGACAACTTTGTTGATACATTGGTTTTAAAAAGACTGAAAACAATTCATCACAAGCCTTTTATGAGTTACTTTGTAAGTTGTGGCATAGGGCTATTTTAGAATCAAAGCCACTTTTAACATAGAGGCAGACAGCCAGGATTTTTAAAAAAATGTTTTTTTTAACCCACAGGTAAAAATATTTATGTGTATACATGCTCACTGCCTTTGATAAGTTTATTAATATAAATATAATAAAACTTCAGGTTTAGAATGTTTACAAAACCAATTTTAATGTCCACATTTTGACTTAAAGTTCATTACATATTTATAAAGTCCACAAATGTACATAAGTTTATACACACTGACACATAAACTTAAAAAAAAAAATATTTTTGTAACAAAATAAAAAATGCACAGTAACTAAACTGTTTGGGGTTAACAAAATCAAAAAGTCATGGAATGGAAATCACATTTCAACATAATAATGCCTCTGTAGTCATGTTGGAGCTAATTGTCATTGAAGATATGCTTGAATGTTTAAAAAAATAGCCACTCCTTTACTGTCCCTTATAAAAACAAGCTTAACCGTTCTAAAATGAGTTATGGTTTTTCTTTCTCTCCCTTCCCCAGCAGAAATATGACATCACCTTCTATAAAAAAAAAAATGACCATCATTTTGACTTCTAATCATTGAATTAGGACCACTTTTATAATCAGTACTTAAATTAGCACATTAGAACTGTCTCTTATATGTTACACTTTATACTGAAAAAAAACAACAACCACATTTTGGTTTCAGGATAGAAATAAGAACTAGAAAGTACTTAAAAAAAACAAAAACAAAAGTAAATTCTATTGAAAAAAAATAATAATTTACGAGACGAAGAGTTCACTTGTAACAAGGTGTATTGCAGGGGATCTGTTCCTAGTAACACTCAGTCAGCACAAAGTATTGATGTCCATTTTTTTTAAACAACTAGAACCTTAAATAAATACTTCAGAAATAACTGAACTTGCATGTTAGACTCCTGGAATGATTTGAGGATACTGATACAATGCTGAAGATTTTCTTTAAAACATTATAAATCAAAACACACACACAAAAGCTGAAAAAAACCTGTAGCAATTCTGAATAAAAAAATTGCCAGGGAACACAACCAAAACTCTAATTTACTTTGAATATCTTACAAGTAAATACAAAATACAGCAACTAAAACATACAAGCTTCTTATTGTGCTGTTAAGAAAACAGGCAAGGATGTCATTAAAACGTATAACAGAAAAGTAATGGAATTGCTTACCTGTAGTCTATGCAAAATGCAATAGTCAACATGGCATTACAAATACAATAAATCAATTTGAAGGTCTAGACTCAAGCCAATACAAAATAGCCACCAATCTTGCCAGTTAATGGTTTTTTTTTTTTTTTTTTATCTATCCTTGTTTTCTAAGGTACAGATGTTTTCTTTTGTACTATGTTCCACCCTGCAGGAGATTTGTAGAAAGGAATGCTTTTATATTTTACAAAGAAGGACATCTTTGGCTGCTCATCATTTAGTATGATCCAAATGCTCATAGTACATTTATGTCCTCCCATTTTGTTTATTGCAAAATAATATCCCCATGAACTTTGTGTCCAGTTTATCAAGACTGATATAATAATAGGTTGAAATACAAATGACATTTACTTGTACAGAAATATTTTGACTTTTAAATAAAACTATCACTTAATCTCATGACAAGCAGTATACAAAATATATTTTATCAATGAACAGTATTGTTACAAGACAAACCCAATCAATCTGATTACTACCAAACATTGTGTCATAGAAATAAACCAAGATGAATAAATTCAGTCAGCATGCAATGCAGTTAGGATGAAAGGAGTGGAAGGTGCAGTGCTGAACAGGAAAACTTTAGCCTAAGCCATGGTCCTCGAAGAATCCCTGTGGAGTTTCCTCCTAGTGGACAGAGGATAAAAAAAATACAGAAATTGAAACAAAGAAAGTAAGATATGAGACAGGGTGTTGTTCTGTTGAGGAGTGAATTGCTAATAAGAAAATTGAAAAGAGTGTTGTTCTGTTGAGGAGTGAATTGCTGTTAAGAAAATTGAAAACAGTGTTGTTCTGTTAAGGAGTGAATAGCTGTATAACTGAACTGAGTGTTGTGCTGTTGTGTAGCAAGTGAAGATACACTGAGCCATTCAATACTAAAACATGAAGATTCAAGTAATTGTAAGGGAAAAAAAACAACTAAACAAATAATAAAAGGAATCCGCTCTTCAAGATTTGTTAAATACTTAACAAGCAAAAGTGTAGTCAAGTATACTTAAATACTACAATAAATATATTAAAAAATTATAATATATGTCATTGAAAAAAAAAATTAATAATAATGTGTCTACTAAAGTAGCTGTTAAAAATGAAGGATACATACAAAAAAACTACTGTTTATTTCTTTCCTTTTACCATCAAACTCAAAAGTAACTAATTTCAAATATTGTCATTCAAATATTTTATAATAATTTTTTTATTACAATAACATACCCTTTTGCCTAGTTAAAAAACAAAAAAAAAAAAAGGTTGTAAATAATAATTGCAATAATTAATTAACAAATACAATGCGATCCAATTTTAAACTTTACTTATTTGTATCAATATTTAACACAAAACAAAATTACTAGTATTAAAGAGAACTTCAGCTGAAAAGAGTGCAGAAACAAAAACAAAGCATGTAGAAAATGTTCAACACTTGAAAGACATGCAACCAAAGTGAACAGTGAAGGAATAGTGAGAAAAAAAAGAAAGGCTGCTGCCAGTACTTAACACACAGCTGTAAAATCAAGTTTATTTTTATATGAGCGCCTCCTTGTAAAGCATATCAGTAGATTGATTTAAAAGTTTTCTGCACTTAGAAATGCAACTCTCCAAATTAGCTCTGGAGGAAAGTAAAAAATGAAAGACCTTTTGCTGGTTGATAAAAAAAACAAAATGAGTAAAATATAAGAAACTAGTCGACCAGCGGCATAGCATATGCCGCTATTTTGCAGGGCCGGCCTTAAAATCTCCTGAAATTGAAAAGTATACAAAAAAAGTCCTGGAAATTTCTGGAAATTAAAATCTTTTGATAACGCACACAAATCTCCTGAAATATATAGACAAAATTGTCATTTTGGGGTGTCATTCAATATGGAAAACGCCAATCCTAAGCGCGATAAAAAAAACGGCATTATGCAATACCCATAATTGTGGAATCTAGTGAAAGAAGCTTTTCGCGCCTCGAATTAATGAAGAATTACTAGAGGTCTACAATTCTCAAAGATAGTTTGAAACATTTGGAAATTCTTGCTATTGAGCGTGATCTATGTAGGAAACAGAATTCTTATGATATATTGTATGACTTCGCCAAACAAAAGGCTCATGTAGTAATTCTGTGCGTAGTAAAGAATGAATAAAATGCAAAGATGAATACAATACAATTTCATTACAATACATTACAGTTTCTAATACAAACTCTTAATTTTCACTTATTATACAAATACATATCCCTACTCAAACTGGGCCCTGTAAAATCCCTTTTGCATTGGGCCCCACAATGGTTAAGTCCACTACTTGTTCTCCGCCCCCCCTTTTTTTTCAACTCTAAAATTATGTGGGGTAACTCTAGTCCGACCGACTTTCAGAAATAAAAGAGTGATCTTTCCATTACTTGGTGTCCAAACTCTTGAGCCGTGAAGAGAATTATATATATATATATATAGATAGTCAACCCACAGCGTAAGATACACACTATTTTGCAGGGCCGGACACAGGCCACTACAACCTATGCGACAGCGAGGAACCCCACACTTTCATAGGACCCGCGCTAATTCTAGGTGTATTAAATTAAACCATTTTATAACTTAAACAGATTTCACGCTGCCGCCTGATTTACCATTCAATATGGGAAATGCCAATCCTATGCACAATAAATAAAAATGGCATTATGCATTACCTGTAATTGTGTTATCTGGTGAAAGAAGCTTCTCACGCCTCAAACTAATGAAGAATTACTTAAGGTTAACAAGTTATATATATTGATACTTTTTTTAAAAGACAATCCTCATTTAGGAAGCTGATGACTTTATGTTAAAATTCTAGTTTGGTGATATAGATCAAGACATGGCAACATTAAAAAGACAATAGTCTAGACTAGAATACAGGATCTGAACATATGGAATAGAAGATTCTAGTTTGGTGATAGGCTTATAGATCCAGGCTTAGAAAACAGTGCGCAAAATGTTACTCAACCTCTATTTATTTAGTTTACTCTACGTGCAGAAATACCTGCTGAGGATAAGATAAAATAAAAGATAAAATAAAGATTGTCTAGACCTCCAGACCAAATTTAATTTTACAAGATAATATTTTGGAAAATTACATTGATCAAAACATTTTCTTTTTCTGTGTAGCCAATTGTCTAGTAATTTTTTTCCCAAATATATACTACACTGTCAAATTTCTACAAAAATTGTGAGAGCCGTTTTCAAACTCCATGTACACCTTTTTCTATCCGTGAAGAATTTGCAACTTTAATAAGAGGATTCCTAAAAAAAAATTATTATTTCCCAGATCTAACTAAATTTGATGTCATTTAGGAAAGTTTGGTAAAGTTAGAAGTGAAAGCCAGTACCTATTGAAAGGGAATGAATCCAACACAGAACCCCAGGTAATGAAGCTTTTCAATGAAATGAAAATCAAAATTGTATCCACTCTAACATAGTAACATATATAAAGTAATAGAAATAAGAGTTTACAAATTAAAATTAAAACAAAAACTTCACAAACAATGATTATATATAAGGGTATTTAAAATTTTTTTAAAAATGCGAAAACTGATACACACTTTCTACAAAAAGTTTCTTCTATGTCTTATACGAAAAAGAAATATTTTGAATAACAGTTGTATAGATATACAAATGTTATATGTATTTTTAAGATTAAAAAATAGGCCTTAATAATTCCATCATATTTTTACTTTACTTAAGTCATTGCTGTATTTGTTCATCACATTTCAATGATGCATCCTCAAAAATTAACAGCCATTGACTCCATAACTGCAGCCTCATTGTAAAGGGCCTACTGTTTAGACTACACAAGATAAACATGTGCCAAAAGATTTACTCTTCAAATTTGTCAAATAAATCATACATTTTACCACTTTACTTGATTTTAAATATTTTCATTGTTGAATTTTTTTTTCTTGGACATTATTTGTACAGCATTGCAGATGAGATTATTTGAGTGGATAATTGTTTATTGGTACCTAATAACATATGAAAATATCTGTTTAAAATACCTAAACAATAACTTAACTGTGTGCTATGAAGGTATACAATATAATTTTAAAATTCTTAAAAGATTCTTGTAGAGACCCTAAATGTATTTTTTTAAACTGAAGGTAACTTTTTGAGGAAATGCATTATCAATTTTCTAAAAGTATATTTGCGGGACATCAAAGTCCTCTTTTCAAATACAATACAATGAAAACAAAAAAAGGTTGATATGCATGGCAAATGATTCAAAATAATACCAAAAGCAAACACAAATGATCAAACTGGATTAAAATAATGTAAGATTTCAATTGACTAGAAATAAACAGTTACCCAAACACAGGCTTGTGATGAATCTATAAAACACTTCGAAGGAATTTGACTTGAAAAATAGAATCAGCTCGAATCATACCTTAAACAGGTATTCAACAATTTTAATTCAAGTAACTTACATGAACATTAGACCAAACAAGTCTATCTCAACCAGTGTGTGCATGATTGTATAAATTAATTGAGTTGATACATCTAAAATAGTAATAATTAGTTTCGCAAGACAAGTTTTCAACAAGGCAAGCTTTTTTTTTTTCAATTTATATTTCACTTGAGAATAGTATTACAGAAGAGAGTTTGTGTGACACACAAAGTAACAACAAACTATCAGGTTTGCAACAAGGCAAGCTTATTAAATTTATATTTCACTTGAGAATAGTATTACAGAAGAGAGTTTGTGTGACACACAAAGTAACAACAAACTATCAGGTTTGCAACAAGGCAAGCTTATTAAATTTATATTTCACTTGAGAATAGTATTACAGGAGAGAGTTTGTGTGACACACAAAGTAACAACAAACTATCAGGTTTGCAACAAGGCAAGCTTATTAAATTTATATTTCACTTGAGAACAGTATTACTGGGGAGAGTGTTTGTGTGACACACAAAATAACAACAAACTATCAGATCTAACATACCAAGTAAAGTGTATATTAATGACTTCAAAACAAAAGAAAGATTTCTTTTCTGATATACCACCATACATGTATTAACCTATTATTATCTCAGTATGTCCTATAAAAACCTTTTATTCATATTATTAAAGTAAATGTTAATTACGATATTTAGAGTTGAATAGGCCATTTTGGAGCCCTTTACAAGGTTAGATATTATATATATAGCTCCTCCTTGGTGTTAGAAGATGAGCACATTTCTCATATCCTATGGACTCAAAGATGACTGTAAAGTCCAATCCTCTAGGTATTATATGTCAGTGCTTAATACTTCTTGGGAGCCCTATTTTATAATTTATGTTACCTGTGGATAAATCCAGCCCTATAATTGTTAGATTATGCCCATTAGACTGATTTGAGCAAAGCTGTATGAAGTTGTAGACAAAATTTTATTGTTCTTAAAAAAAAAAAGAAACTTGTTGAACTTTAAAGAAAATCTATTTATTAATTCTGCTAAGCAGCAAGAGTGAAGTTTACATTTGATACATGTATTAAAAATGTATTTGAAAAATTACTATATATATATGTTTATACAAATAGAAGTAGCTGAGCATGCTCATACTTTTTTTTTTTTTTTTTTACATTTTTATATATTTATTTATGTATTGTTGCTAACATGCGTCTTATAAAAAAGCTAGTGCAGTTTCATTTACTTTTTAAATACAAATAAAACAGCAAAGATCAAAATGATCTTTTATATATAATTTGAAAATAATAAAAATTGTGTAAAATTGAAATTTACAAAAAAAAAAAAATTCCAATGCTGAACACAAGATGCAAGTAAAATGTATAACTTTCCCAATACCTGACCTACATAATGCATGAGGTAAAAATAGGGCAACCAATGCTAGTACAGGCCATATTCTTTAAGGGCTATTTCAACTGCTTCATCCTTTCAAAAGAAAGAAAGAAAAAAAAAGGAGGGAAAAATATATGCAAACAAAGGAAGAAAAAATGTATTAGTATTAGAGTTTCCATTTTAGAATTCTTTTGAAAACTATATCTATAAGTAAGTTCATTCGAAACAAATATTTTTCAATATGAATTTTTTCCCCCAATGAACTGCATTAACTAAACTATGACAACTTCATAAATAGCTCATTAAAATATTTTTCAGATTTCTAATTTTACCAGTACCAGATTCGAAATTTCAAGTAGAGAAATGAATCATAATTAGGCCATACGTGGATGAGTTAGAAGCTTGACTGGAGCTGCATTGTGCCTGCTGAATGCCTAAGAAAGGCAGCATGAAAACCTCCTCCCCCCCCCCCACAGACACACACTCAGCATTTTCTAGCATGAACTATGCACTATACAAAAGTAATTAAAAAAAAAAAGCATCTTTGTTAGTCAAAATTTTTTTGAATTAATGTATTAACAATACTAGTCTTCCAAGTTTCCACCCTTGCATTTTATTATCTATCTTTATTCAATAGATGCTAAGTATACAAGTAATAAATAGCTTCAGTTTGAATTTAAACATTTTCACCTGTAACAACAGAAAATGGAATAGAGAAAAAAAAAAAGCACCAACACATGTCAAGAGAACAGACTTATGTTCACCCATTGTATTAAATCATGATTTTCTGTTTCAATCCTAACTTGTTGTTTTTTTCTCCATTTATTGACATTGACAATGCTTTTTTTTTTATTAAGATTTTTAAGAAACTATATATCACAATATTTACCCAATGAGATTATATATATGAAACTAAAATATCCATTTTTATAAGAGTCACTCATTCTGTTTGAAGAAGAAATGCAAAACAAATATAATAATATTTTAGGTTGTGGTTAGCGTGTATAAAGGATAAGAATGAAATAATACAATTTCTTTAATTATGTTTTCCTAACAGATTTTCCTGATGATTTACAAGACTTGTTCTATAAAAAACACAGTCATGTGTACAATAGTAACAGTACAAGGTATTAATCGACATAAACAGGAAAATGATGTATTGCTAGAAAAATGTCAGGCATTGAACACAACATTGTTATCAAGACTGACATTTCCATGGAGAGACAATGATGGCCTAAACTGACAAGAGTGAGACTAGCAAGTGTCAGTTCATGATGCTGTTGGACAACACACAAGAACTGTACAAAGTGAGCTGCTTGCATAAGAACAAACAAAAAAAAACACCACACAAATATTTAGATATACCAAATGGTGAGAGCGAAATGTGAACAACAGGGAAAATGAGGGCTCACGTTTAAAGCTTGGGTTTATATTAACCCATATTCTACAAGGATTTCTTGAAGAGCTTCATCCTTTAAAAAAATAAAAAGAGTAACTAAGAAAAAAAAGACAGAAAAGAAGACAAAAAAAAAGTTTCATTTAAAGAAAAATGTGTCTGTCTTTTGACTTACCTGTCTGCATAAATGTTATTAGTAACATGTGATCCTTATATAGTATTTAGTACCATCCTATGACTAAGTTAAACATTCACTACAGGTTTTATACTAGAAACTATGAAAAGTTTAATGTTAAATTTAAATCATTTTGTATATTATTTAAACAATTGTAAGTACAGCATTTTTAACTGAAATTACTTTCTGCACTCTAGTTTTGGTTGCACTCAGACATGACTAAACAATCAATGGGTTGTGTTAATGGAATGATGTTAGGAAGTGCTGAGATGGAGAGTTTGGAAAAACCAGAGCCAGGCTTGGAGACATGTTAATATGTGTGTCAGTAGATCATACATGTGTTAAGTGCATTGGTCACCATCTAAACAAACATAAAGTGGTTCATAGAGAAATATCAGTGCCTGCTTTCAGGGTTGATGTTACCCTTTGAAATAATTTTTAAAGCAAATATTGCAAAATTTCTTATAGAAAAATCTGAAGATGTATTAATTGCTGCTTACTTCTGCTCCTTATGGTCACTGATATTTCCAACATTAGTATCAAATAAAAAGTTGATGTCACCACAATTTAAACTTATCTAATTCTATAAGTGCTAAATAAATAAATGTTTGGAATTAAAAGTGAAATATAGTCTTAGCAGCCTTAAAGGTAAAGAGCCTCTACGAAAAAAGTTATTTTTACATTTTTGATTAGCAAAGAATGAAGAACTAATTTTCAACCTATTATTAAGGTCTTTTGATTCCGTTTGATCATTGTCTAGTATGTGCTTCAAATTGGTATGTGTTTTCAAATTACAAAACACTGGTTCTGAGTTTGAACCTAGAGGGGAAGTACCAGTAGTAATAATCTTTCAAGAAAATATGTTTGTAACGTACAAAACAATCTATCATTAGCCATGAAGAAGACCGATTTCATATTCTATACTTCTTACTGTATCAGGTAATAGAATGAGGTCATTTACCAACACACATTTTATTACAAATATTTTTAATGAGCTGCATATTTTTTTTAACAAAGCTAACGAATGGTTAAGCAGTTTTAACATGTTCTTGAAGAATGGACAAGGAGTGGCTAGCACTGACTGTATTCTGATTTCTTTAGAATTGTCCCCATTATAATAAATTTCTTAAACTCTGGGCACATCCTCTAATGCTGGGAAATACAATCCTGAACAAGTTGCAGCTGTGAAATTCAAAACCACTCAGCCTAAACTGTTTTTCTGGACATATCCTTCAACAAAAGATAAGGTTGTCGATAGGCCTCAGGATAACACAAGTCTTAATATGAGATGACCAACAAGAGCAGAATTCTTCTAAATAGCCACCTACTACTTTTTAACTTTAAATATTTCTTTTGCTTAGCTTATCATTGTGGTGTATAACCCGAAAAGTTAAGTGCAATATGAAAGGTAGTTTATGTTACAAAAAATATATTAGTATGACATGTAAGCATCCGTTATAACACATTGTATATTAGATTGTATGAGAAATATTTTACACAAGAGTCCGTCTCCATTAAGAAACATTATTGCATAAATAAATGCACCTCTGTTTAACAAAGTAAGACCTTTCCAAAAGAGAA
Source organism: Biomphalaria sudanica (assembly GCA_036873155.1). Taxonomy (NCBI): domain Eukaryota; kingdom Metazoa; phylum Mollusca; class Gastropoda; family Planorbidae; genus Biomphalaria; species Biomphalaria sudanica. Next base: position 439,478 of record JAZGLO010003187.1, on the reverse strand, counting down.
ACAAAAAGGACTTCATTTTTGGAAGCAGTGTCACTACACAAGAAAAAATGTGCTTTTAAAAAAAAAAAAAAAAGAAAGTTATAGGCTCTTATAGCTGGCTGGTGGATCAGCTTTAGCCATGGAGAGAGAAAATATCTGGAATATATATTCTGCTGTAAAGGGTCACTTACTGGTCACATAGTATAACCCATATAATCCACATCTTGGAAATCCATCTGTTGGATAAACTTAGTCCTGACTACGGGTATTGGTGGTTTGCATAGTAACAATTATTATGCTTCAGTGTTAATATATTTACAATTCTTATACTGTGTTGTCAACAGACATTGAATAAAATGTTGATAGTCATAATTTATTTAAAAAAAAAAAAAAAAAAAAAAAAAGAGGATTTTCTGCCTATTCCACCATTACAGTCTTAAGTGCAATTCTGGTGGTTTCAAATTTAAGGCCCAAAATCTCAGCAAATAATTTATGACCCCCCTCCCAATAAATTTGTTATCAACAGTAAGCACACAACTTTTATGGGGTAGTTTTATCTTCACAAAGCTATTTCTATAACTTTCCGTGTACTGGGGATGTACTGATTTCAATCAAAAGTGTTGGAACACTTGAGAAAAAAAAATTCCACAAATGGTTTAAATATACTTTTTAAAAAGGCTGAAATTGATTGAATTCATGATCCAGTTACTCTCTTTTATATTAGAATAACTATTTCCTTTACTCTCTTTTAGATTACAGTAACTATTTCATTTAATCTTTTATTATTTTCAAGGGCTAAACAAAAATATATTTTTAATCTCTTTTTCACTCTATCAGTTTTACAAAAATGTAAGAACCATTGTTTATTAGTATCATTAGTTTTGATTGTAAATAAATGAAATGTATACAGTTGAGTTTGTTAATAATTTGTTTATACATTAATTTCTTATTAATATCAAATTATTATGTCATAAATAAAATAAAGGTTATTTCTTTAAACAAAAAATTGCTTCAAATTAAAACACCCATTTAAGAAGTAATAAATGCCAAGTTTGCTATAAATTTGTTCACTCCCTACCTCATTAGTAATCACAATTAGACCAGGTTAAAATTTCAATGTATTTGAAGCCTCCTACACAAATGGTGAAGATGTCATTTTTTTTGCAGCTAACATGTTGACTCACTAACCATGTATTTTATTGAGAGGCCACCTCACCTTAAAGCTACTCAAAACTAGATTTGCTTCTCAAACACAAATAAATGTCCCGTGTTCTATACAAATCAAAAGATGTTATGTGCCATTGTCAAACCCCAAACCTGTGCATCACATTTGACTGAAATGTTTAATCATCATGCGCAGGTTAAGTGCTCATTACATTCTATCTACAAACCTCCTGGAGCAAATCCTGGGCTGCAATGGCTTTAAGAACATTTTTCTTGCTGGTCTCTTGCACTTCCCCCCCTAACAGAAACTCATCCAACATGAAGTAGGCCTTCTCAAAATTGAAGATGATGTCAAGTTCACACACCTGCACATTGCAAGAAACCAATCGATAAGTAAATAAAATCTAATTCTATGAAGTCTAGGATATAGCTGCATGACCATTACACACATTTTGTAAATTTTCCACAAATGTAAAATTTTGATAATTTTTGTTTTAACAACAAAAGAGAAATGTAACAGTAAAAACAGTGCTGTGATTGTCTACAAGGACAATAGAGGAAATGAGCGTTGATGGCAGAAGAGGAAACCAGTTAGGAAGGATGCTTGATGGGCACTTCAGTATGATGAACAGGCATTCTAGCCCAGTTCAGAGTCAGCATATATATTTATATATCTTCTTTGGGCAACCACAACAGAGAGGACAAGGAAACAGTAGATCTCTATCTCTGAAAATGTTAAATATTATAAGGGGACAAGGTTTTGAAAAAGAGATCTCATTCATGGCCAGTATCAGGCTATTCCTAGTATGGGAACAAGGAGACCCTTAGACACACTGCTGACTTTCTTTCATGTGCTACAAAGGACAAAGTCTCAGCATAGTCACAAGAAAGAAGGGTTTCTGATGGTGATTGACGTACCAGCATGTTAAAAAGTATGTACTGTCTCACCTTTCTTCACATTTTTTTAAATAATATAAAGCTATTTAAAAACATGACAATATGTAGATACTTACACTTCCAAAATATTTGTCTAAAAGTTCTACATAGCGATGAATAACTTCAAGTGTGAGTAGCTCATTGTCATCATTTTCAATTGCACAACAGAAATACAAACTGGCATATCTATTGATAAGAAGTAGAAAGAAGTTTCAAAATAGAATTATATTTATAAAGATCATAAAAACTATATTTATATCATTATCTATTTGTACAAGAACACACCTAGTGAAAGTGGACTATTTGAAAATCATAATCCTTTTTAAGCGCAGAAAAGACACTGATCTAAATCCAGGGGTATCACAGTACCGATATATTAATCTAAACATGGAATTTATGGGTAATATTTTAATCAGGCATTTCCTTGAACTGAAACTACAAAAGTTGATAAACATGACTACAATTAAGCTAATGCTAAGAGTATGAGGTAGACTTTTTTTAAGTTTCACAAATAAATTTTCTTTTTGCTAGAATGCCTGACACAGCCCTCAATTTAAAAAAATCAAATTAATCCTAAAATATTTCCACAAATAAGTTTGCTTTAGATACTCAATATTGATATTATAAAAGATCTTCAACAAACAGTTTATTATTGGAGTAATTTGATCACAAAAAAAATATAAAAATCCTTCGTTACCTTTACCTAATTTACTTTAGATACCGAAAACCAAATTGCTTTTCTTGTAAAAAGTTGACTAAAATAATTTTGTTGATAACACAATACTATACATAAATATGACTTCCCTCCATGGGCGCCCATGAAAGAAGAATAAAGTTAAATCTCCCTATGATGAAAGGTATCTATGAAAATCTTAAAGACATAACTATAGTAGTTAACATCTCAGGGGCTCATGAACTCATTTGATCCTTAAAAAAAGTTTAACGAAAAAGACAGTACTATCAATTATATTGTGCTGTAAAGTTGAAATGAAAAAAAAAATGCACTTTTATTATGAAACCTTTAATGTTAAAATAGAACAATTATATTTTGGTAGTACTTTACCTTTTATAAACAATTTTTAAATCTTTCCATTCTAAAAAACTGCACATCTTTGGCTTTCGGGCTAAAACAAGTGCTATTAATTCTCTAGTTATCTTCTTCTTTGTCCTGTCTGGGTAGGCAGTGAACCATTTCTGGAGTCTTAGTTTGCCTTGTCGACTAAACAATAGCATAAACTGCATCTATTGAGATAACAATATATAAGACACTACAACACTATGGAAATTACAAACCAACAGATATTTACTTTATTTAGAGAAAACCTTGAGTTGAGACACCAACATCAACTCATTAACAAAATCAAAGTACAAAACAGCAACCAAAATCTTAAAAACAGTAACTAACTAGTCTAGATCTAAAGACTTATTAAATTTAATTAAAGATTAAAGTTAAACTTAACATCTCAATTTAATTAACAGACTAGATTATGACTAGATAGATTTAAGGAAGATTGTCAAATTTTAGCTTTGGTATTTCTATTTCTAGCTAGAGACTAGCTACTATTTACTATTGTTACAAATGAACAGTGATAGGTAGAGGTCAACGTATGACCCCAGCGAGATGGCACAGCAGCAAGTGTTCTCTGGAATCTACATGTATAAACAAAGGCAGGATGTGATGTGTCCTCACGTGTTGTTCCAGGGGACAAACAGATCTAAGAATGGGGCAGTTACTAATGAACAGTGACAGATAGAGGTCAGTATGTGTGACCCCGGCTTCATGACACTGCATCAGGTGTTCTCTGGAATCTACATGTAAAAACAAAGACAGGATGTGACGTTTCCTCACGTTTTGTTCCCGATGATACTAGCAGTGTTTGTGCAACTTTGGAGGAGCGATTAGGAAATCTATATAAGCCAGAGAGTTAATGTGAAAGTTTGTCGTGAGTGAGCCGTTACAGTCGATACAGACGATGTAAGACATGTGCGGCTCTAGTGGAAGACAAATGTGTACGACTCGATGCAAGTTAACTAGGGTAGAGTTAACTGGCTGGACTACAGTCGTTAAAGTCTATACAGCGAACTACAGTGGACTTGAGCCGTTACAGTCGATGTAAGACGTGTGCGGCTCTGATTCGGTAGACTTGAGTACGACTTGGTTCAGCTTTGGGAGACCTGGAGCGACACTGGGAAGTGTGTCGTTGGTCTGTTCTGTACAGTCTTCTACGCTACATGATACAGTAACAAATTGTTAGAGTTAATAGTCAATAAAGTTATATGAAGCTGAAAGTTTAGTCGTCAAGTTCTTTACAGTGTTTTTATTTGTGTGCCTACCAGTACATCTAGCCAGAAGATTCAGAAATATGTAACACTATATTTATAATTATATAATAATATAATACTAACTATAAACTACTACTTTGAGTTTGAAGAGTGACTAGATCTAGATCCTCTCGGCAATTCCAGTACCACCTCATCGTGGTTGTCGGGTGAACATTCCGGTATAAGGAGTGGCTAAGAGTATTGGTTGCTTGCCGCTGATGTATGAGCAGCCGGCAAGTGTAAAAGAATACAAAGGGGTTATGTCCAGCCCCCCCCTGTGGGGCCCCGGGGCAACGGTGAGTAAGAGACCTAACGGGTTCTCCGAAAAGAGGATAGCGCTGGACACCAACTCGAGGGTTGGTCGGGTTCTCCTGGAACTCGGCTGATTCGCGGGTCTCTCTTTGGGCAAAGACTGGACTGACTGGCGCGGCCTTAACGGGCTGCGTCGGGCGGACTGGTTGGCGCCCACGAGCTAGGCTCTAACTAGCCCGTCTCCTGTGAGGTAGTAGAGGAACGCGCTTCCCAATAAGCAGTTTTGATACTGGGGATATCGAACAATCCTCACACAACCACTCCTCTCGTAAGCGAGCTCTTGCCATACGGAGGTGGTGACCAGTGGAGCGGACTTCCCGCACCCAAAGATTCCGGACCCTCTTGCAGGCCCTTTGTACACTACTTTCTAATCGGCAATAACTAAGGCCGCCAACGGTCTTCGACTTCTATGCAAACATGAATATTACACAACAAACCAGAAAACCCGGGTACGAGCAGACCCAAACAGGCTCCGTCGCGCGGGTAGTGGGCGGCAGGCCAGACAACGAAAAATCCTCTACTACTCGCCCCGTGGTTCCGATCCGGCGGAACCTGTCGAACCACGATAAATTAGCGAAGGTTCCCCCTCTCAGGAAAAAGCCCTCTTCCCAGGCTACACTGCATTCGTTCTTCCCTCGGAAGAACGGTAGCCAAGGTGTGGCTAGCCAACCACACCAACCTGGTGATCATGTCCCGCATCAGGTCAAACCTACCATTACCAACCAAAAGGCCCAACCGACTATGTCCAACGAAGCGAGGACCATCGGTCCTCCAAAACACCAACCATTACAACGGTTTGTCGCTTCCAGTCCTAAACCCTTAGGGAGCGATAAACTAAGCCAGATAAAGATACTTCAGCTCAATATCTGTGGATTGATACCCAAGGTATTAGAGCTCACAAAACTCCACCACGAGAGGGCAATAGACATCGCGCTATTGCAGGAGACTTTGGTAGGCAAGAAACGAAGTAACCACATTAGTGGCTACACGGCTTATACATGTAAATGCAATGAGTGCCGTGGACTCATCACGTATGTTAGAAACGGCATGACAGTTTCTCAAAATCCTGGCCCTCAAAGCGGGCGTACAGACGCCATCTCGCTGGACATTTTCAAAGCTGGCAGAAAACTCACGGTAATAAATTGTTATAACCCGCCAAAACATGAACTTGCCATTAACCTCGGCAATAAAAATATTCTAAACAAAACTCTATTAGCTGGGGACCTAAATGCCAAGTCTCCTGCATGGGGCTATGACACAACCGACACCTCTGGCCAAAAAGTCCAAGAAATTCTTAACACTACGAACCTATTTTGCTTGCAAAATAAACATAGTCCGCCAACACTCCTACATACAGGCAACGGGTCTCTGTCGAGACCTGATTTAACTCTAATCTCTGCAGATCTAGAGGGGAAAACCACAATTAAAGTGCTTGAGGATGTTGGAAGTGATCATAGGCCCATTGAAATCACTATTGCTCTCTCAGAGGCCAGGGGTGTAGCCACTAAACGGCCAAGAAAATGGAGCTACACTAAGGCTGACTGGCCAGCATACGGGGCGGCCGTCGACTCCGCCCTGTCGAGTATCGCGGTGGAGGAAGGGACAGTCGACTCCAAATACGGCGAAATCACTGCAGCGATTTTGGGTGCGGCTAGGAAGCATATCCCGCGGACCTATCCCGGCATACGGCATAGACCCGCCTGGTCCCGAGAATTAGATCGAATAGTCAGGGCCAGGAAACGGGCAAGGCGCAGAGCACAAAGGAAGGGGACACCCGAATGCCGCAGGGAGTTCAATGCATTATGCCGGAAGGCCAGCGAGGTGGCCCAACGTGTACGGGCGGACCACTGGAGGGATGCCTGTGCCGGGCTGGATCTTCGGGATACTTCCAAAGCCTGGCGTCTTCTTCGCAATCTTGAGGCCAAAGATTCGGCGCGTACAGCCACCCCATTATTGTCACCCAGTGGGGATCGAGTGGCAAAAGATCAAAAAATGGCCGACTTGCTAAATAAATATTTCGCTTCGATAAGCAAGTCCGAAAAGAAGACAGCCACATCTATAGCCCTTAACAAGGAGCGTAAAAGGCTCGAGAGGGAGCCGGATGGATCGAAAGACCTGGACACGTGCAATGCGCCCTTCTGCCGTGCTGAGCTGGACAGAGCGATAGCTAAGTGTAAAAACAGAAAAGCTCCGGGGCCAGACAAGGTTACTCCTGAGATGGTAAAACACCTCGGGGGTATGGCGAAAGACAAACTCCTTGAGTTTGCGAATCGGACCTGGGTAGAGTCCAGACTACCCAGGGCCTGGCGCTGTGCTACCATTGTTCCAATATTAAAAAAGGGCAAAGACGCGACTAACGTTGAGTCCTACAGACCCATATCCCTGACCTCCACTATCGGCAAGATAGTAGAACGGATGGTCAGCGAGCGGCTCGTGTGGAGCTTTGAGAGTGCCGGTATCCTAGCGCCAGAGCAGGCAGGCTTTAGGGCAGGCTTGAGCCCGATCGACCAGGTCACAGTATTCATGCAGGAGGTGGCCGATGGGTTCCAGAGGTCCGAGAGCACATATGCAGTATTTATAGACCTAAAACAGGCTTATGACCGGGTGTGGAAGCAAGGCCTCTATCTTAAGCTTAGAGCCATGGGCGTACACGGGCGGACCTATAACTGGATAAAACAGTTCCTAACTGAGAGGAAAACACGAACACAGTTCCAGTACTCTCTAAGTGGGGAAAACACCCCAACTAGAGGGTTACCCCAAGGATCCGCCCTCTCATGTATCCTTTTCATGGCCTATCTTAACGATTTGCCCAGCTCACTCCGATGTCGCAAACTGCTATATGCTAATGATATTGTCCTCTGGTCAACCGGGAAGAAAGCTGACCAACTTCAGGCAGCATTACAAGCCGATCTCCATACCATCTCCTCGTATTGTTCAAAATGGCAGATACGAATTAACGTTGCCAAAACGACCTGGTGCCTGTTCAGCCTGGGAATCGACATTCTTGGAGCCCCATTCGAGCTTCAACTCGGTGGGCTGCGACTCCAACGTGAAAACACGCCAAAATATCTAGGAGTTACACTAGATAGAAAGCTCTCAATGCACTTGCACATCCAGGACGTTGAAAGAAAGGCCTCGGAGAAGTAAGGGTTACTCAGAAAGCTAGCCAGTACCAAGTGGGGCGCCCGAGCTGACATGCTACGCACTCTGTACACGGGGGCTGTCAGGTCCCAAATTGAGTACAGCCTGCCCGTGCAGGTGTACGCAAGCAAGACGGCCCTCGAATCACTCGATCGTGTACAGGCCCAGGCTCTTAGATTCATTTGCGGCACCTATAGAACGAGCCCAACTTCCGCTGCAGAAATCATGTCCAACGTGGCTCCTCTCAGCCTGAGGAGAGAGCGCGCCGTGCTAACGGCCCTGGAACGCTACAAAAGGGGCGAACCAGGGCTACCGACCCATACTCTAGTCACTCGGTGGAGAGTTAAAAACCGGATTAAACGGACCTCATTTATGCACTGCGCTACAAATTTGAGTGCACAAGCTGGTCTCTCCACTGACCGGGTCCCAATCCGACGGATAGGCACGTGCCCGCCCTGGAGGAGACAGCCCATCCCTCCCATCAATCTAACCATACACGGGTTGGAGGGGGCCACAAAACGACACACACACCCGGACTTACTAAGGAAAATGGCAATGGACACATTAAAGACCTACCCGGCCAACGCCATTTATTGTTACACAGACGGGTCGGTCATGAAGGACCCCGTAAGAGCTGGGTATGGGGCCTATATCTGCTACCCAGACCTCGAACCAGACAAGCTTTCAGGCACATGCGGCCTCGCTGCATGTAGCTTTGATGCTGAAATCTCGGCAATAACATATACACTCAAATATCTGCTCCAAAAATTGCGTGAAAACATAACCGTTGCGACTACCGTTGTAATGGTTACCGATTCCCAATCCTGCCTCCAAGCCATGGCTGGCTTAGGGGGAAAGTCCGAACTGGTGGAAGAGGCATTAGGCGCCGCAAATAACATCCGCCTATTTATTGGAGCTGTCATCTTCATGCAGTGGGTGCCCTCGCACTGCGGCGTGAGGGGCAATGCCGTGGCTGACGCTCTAGCTCGAGAAGGAGCGCTGGCCGTGCCCACTTTCGAATCACCAAGTACGTTTAAACAGGCTACCACAGTTATACGAGAGTGGGTGCATGAAAAGTGGTTGAAATCCTGGGATGACTCCAACACTGCCAGGGGAGTCTGGCAGCACATGCGACGCCCAGATCGAGAGGACCCGTGGTGGAGGCTAAAAAGGTCGGAACAAACAATAATAGCGCAGTGGCGCACGGGACACTGCCCAATAGGTGCGTACTTCGCCCGGTTCCGACCAAATTTTGATGCCCGTTGCCGACACTGCGGGGAATCAGAAGAGACGGTGGCGCACGTCTTGCAAGAGTGTCCGCAGCTCCGCGAGCTGCGGGAAGACGTATCCAGTGGTTCATTGTGTTTGTATGGAAGCTATGAGGCACTACGCCAAACAGCAGAGTTCCTTACCAGGGCACTACGGGAGTCCTAGGTCTCCCTGCCTTGTCACCAATTGGAGTTCATCTCAGATCTAGAGTCTAGACTTAGAGTGACTTAGACTTAGAATAGTTAGAATCTAGAATATGACTATAATGTTTATAAAGATATTTAAGAGCAGTGAGATTCATAACAAACGAATATTCACAACATAGAAGATTTAGTAGTACAAGAAAATGGAATTAAAAAACTATTAGCCAACACCAAACCAAAGAAAGCGTCTGGACCTGATGGTATTCCAGCTAGATTACTCAAAGAACTAAGCAATGAGCTAGCCCCAGTGTTCAAAATACTCTTTCAGGCATCGCTTAACCAGGGCAGAGTACCAAAGGACTGGAAAGAAGCTAATGTCATCCCCCTATTTAAAAAAGGAGAAAAATCTGATCCAGGAAACTACAGACCAGTATCACTTACCAGCATCACATGTAAAATACTAGAACACATAATATGTAGCAATATCATAAACCACTTAGACAAACATAATGTCCTCACCCCATACCAACATGGCTTTAGGAAATATAGATCATGTGAAACACAACTAATAGGACTAATTGATGATTTTTCAAAAGGTTTAGATAATAGTGAACAAATAGATGCTATCTTACTAGATTTTTCCAAGGCTTTTGACAAAGTTCACCACCATAGTTTGCTTAAAAAATTAAAATATTTCGGCATTAATGGTCCACTGCATCAGTGGATTAAAGACTTTCTGATAGGGAGAGAACAAACTGTAATAATAAATGGCTCTAAATCAACACCAATAACAGTAAACTCAGGTGTACCTCAAGGAACAGTCTTGGGTCCACTACTATTTTTAATTTACATAAATGATTTACCAAATTGCATTAGTTGAGGAACAAAAGTCAGTTTATTTGCATACGATTGCATAATATATAGAACAATAAAAACAAAACAAGACACAGATATTTTACAAAGAGAATTAGATGAATTACAGAAATGGGAATCAAATTGGAGCATGTCTTTCCTCCCAGAAAAATGTCAGTTGTTAAGAGTAACAAAAAAACTAAAACAAATTAATTCCACTTATCTTATTCATGGCAAACCAGTAACACAGACTGAAAACGCAAAATACCTAGGTGTTATAATAAATGAAAAACTGTCATGGAATCCACATATTGATGAAACTATAAAAAAATCCAACAAAGCATTAGGGTTTATTAAAAGAAATTTCTATAAATCAAATAAGAACATAAAACTAAAATGTTATTTAACCTTGGTTAGGCCAATAATAGAATATGCATCCACCGTGTGGGACCCCTCAACTCAAGAAAACATTAAGAAACTAGAACAAACACAAAATAGAGCAGTGACATTCATAAACGAATATTCACATTTGACTAGGGTAACACCATTAGTAAAATCACTAAATTTAGAAAGCCTTCAGGACAGAAGACTCAAAAGTAAAGTAGCAATTATACATAAAACACTGAACCATAATCTTCAAATACAAAAACAAAATTTAATAAAATACTCCTTCTTCCCTAGTGCTATTAGAGCATGGAATGGGTTGCCTGAGCTAGCCAGAAAAACCAGTGACTTGGCAGAATTTAAGTCATTGGTTAATATGCATGACTAAATCATGCATGACGCGTAGGACGTAATCATCTTCTTTTTTGAAGTAACATCTGTATTATATAAGATAAGATAAGATAGACTAGATCTAGAACTGTCACTAGACTGTCAGTACACAGTGTCATTGTGGCTTAGATCTACTAGTGAGTACTACTTACTTAGACTTGTTACTTAGCTCTACACTCCTACAGACTCTACTTTTTTACTACTAGATTAGATAGTACATCTACATCATCTACTTGTAACTTGTATTGACTATTTTACTATTGTACTAGACTAGATCTAGATCTATCTAGTTATAATAAGAGTAGCCTACTCAGCTACTGTAGTAAGTTACACTCACACTGACTGTGACTGAGTTTACTGAGTCTGAGAGTGTAACCTACACTACTTAATTAACCTAGTTATAGTGCCAGTGCTAAATCTATATAAATAATATAATATATTATAATAATATAACTTAGACTATAATCTAGATCTAACAGCATACCATTTTATTTAAATAATGATATTTATAAATAAGAAGATAACTAAATAGGAAAAATACACTTGAAGACACAGTAGTAAAGCCTTCCTGCTTTTACGTCACTTTGTAGGCACGTCCGATTACCCAAAAGTAAAATCCGTATGATTGTTGCCAATTATACAAAATAGATATTAAGATCTAGTAGATAGATTATATAGTGGTCTAGAGTTTGCAAAACATAATTCTATATTTTATAACTAATATGAAAATTACTTTTTTATTGATGTTAAATAATTTATGTTATAAACATTTCGATCTAGATCTAAACTAAAGATACCTAAAAAAATTATTGATAAGAATAGTCTACCTTGTAAACTTTCGGTGAATAGAGAAGACAATTTTGGTTTAGAATATTACTACTCTTTGACCTTGTCAATTTTTTAAGAAGATCGTGAACGTTTGATTATCGGACCGGGTCACCGGGAGAGGTGGGGTGGGGTGCGATTTGTATTATTTTTATTAAGGCATTAAAGGGTGTGAGACACATTATAATATGACTATAATGTTTATAAAGATATAATTTAAGAGCAGTGAGATTCATAACAAACGAATATTCACATTTGACTAGAGTAACACCATTAGTAAAATCACTAAATTTAGGAAGCCTTCAGGACAGAAGACTCAAAAGTAAAGTAGCAATTATACATAAAACACTGAACCATAATCTTCAAATACAAAAACAAAATCTAATAAAATAATCTGAAAGACACAAAAATAAAGGCACATTCCTCGTCCCATATGCTAGGACAAATTTGTACAAATACTCCTTCTTCCCTAGTGCTATTAGAGCATGGAATGGGTTGCCTGAGCTAGCCAGAAAAACCAGTGACTTGGCAGAATTTAAGTCATTGGTTAGTATGCATGACTAAATGCATGACGCGTAGGACGTAATCATCTTCTTTTTTGAAGTAACGTCTGTATTATATAAGATAAGATAAGAGTGAAACGTGCGTGAAATAAGAATGTCAATTTTCACCAATGCTGTTACTTTATTGGTAAGCATGCTGCCTGGTCGTGTGGTTCTCATCTATATGCGTCTGGACCATTTGTCACGATGGTCTCGAGTTTAAAACCTGCCCGCTACCACCCACCGCCGTCCTGCAGGAAGATTGAGCTAGGACGTAGGCCTAGTAATCTTCATTTCTTAAACAATGTCCGAAACGACAGAATAATCCACATAGATCTATAAATAATGGATCTATACAACAATCGATGAATGACCGATATAAACTAAGAATTGTTATATATGGTATGGTTTTTATAGTATGTCTCATGAAAATCATGTGATAGATTAAGGCCTATCACAGAGAGGCCCAACCTTTTTTGGGCCTGGTGATGTTCATTCGTTGGCAATTACATATAAGACAAATACTAAACAAATACTTTGCACCAGCATTCTCAGCCCCAGGAGACAAAGACATAAATCAAATAAGAACATAAAACTAAAATGCTATTTAACCTTGGTTAGGCCAATAATAGAATATGCATCCTCCATTTGGGACCCCTCAACTCAAGAAAACATTAAGAAACTTGAACAGACACAAAATAGAGCAGTGAGATTCATAACAAATGAATATTCACATTTGACTAGAGTAACACCTATAGTAAAATCACTAAATTTAGAAAGCCTTCAGGACAGAAGACTCAAAAGTAAAGTAGCAATTATACATAAAACACTGAACCATAATCTTCAAATACAAAAACAAAATTTAATAAAATACTCTGAAAGACACAAAGATAAAGGCACATTCCTCGTCCCATATGCTAGAACAAATTTGTACAAATACTCCTTCTTCCCTAGTGCTATTAGAGCAATGCCGTTTTTTTGTTGTTGTTGTTTTTTATTCTTGCGTGGGACACCCCAAAATGACAAGTTTGTCAATATTTTCAAGAATTTTAAAGTTTTTTTCTTTGTTGGCTGAGGAAATTGAGACACATATTCTTATCTTATCTTATATAATACAGACGTTACTTCACCGAGCTCTGCCTACTCCTAATCGCTTATAACGTAGGAATTCCACAAACCAACGCTAGCATACAGAACACCTGGCAGAACTTTAAATACTAAAATAGCTTCAGAAATTTAGAGGCAGGCCAATGTTAACAAAGCTCGCGGGACACAGACTCAGAGAAAAGGTTTTTCAGAGGACTTGTCGCAACTAGGTCTATTGGACGTCTAGATCTATAATATAGATTTACATAGTCACGTAAAATACTGCACTAATCGTACTTCAACTTATTTATTATGTCAGAGTAATTGAGATCTAATAATAGCAAAAGATCGATACGTTTAAAAAACAAAGCGAAACTAAAAGGTACAGTTGTTGTTTTTTTAATCATTAAAAGAAGGTATCGTATTCTAGAGATCTGATCTAAAAATCTTTATGATAATAATTAGATTCTAGATCTACATCTAAATCTGATCTACATCTAGTCTCTAGATTTATCTAATCTAAATCTAGATCTAATATGCATTACCTAAACTCTGAATTGCAATATATTTCCATACTTTTTTTTATTCAGACATAGTTCACATAGACAGCCACTTTGTTTTTAGTGAGTTACAATGTTACTGTAAATAATGTAATTAATGAATGCTACATATTCTAATTCTGTGTCATAAGACATAAGACTCTAACTAGACTTAGAATTATCTAGATCTATCTATATTAAATAATATTACTGAGTTATTAACTTAATTAAGTCAATTTAGTCTAAGTATGAACTATGAAAGTATGATCATATGATTATGATGATTATGAATATGGTTCTATGACTTTATGACTCTATCAACTCTATGAGTATGATTTATCATAATTTATGATACTGATTTAACTGATAGATCTATAATCTAATATTTAATATATCATATGATATTGATAATATACACACTTACTAAACATAACTTACAGTTACATAGAGCTTGTCCCATGCCATCAGCAGCCATGTGAACTAGATCTAGATTTTACTAGATCTATAAGTATAATATATTATATATATAATAATAATATAGACTAGTTACTAGTGAAATAGATCTAGTAGTAGAGAATAGCCATAGAATGTAAGAATAGTAAGAATGTAGTAAGTCTATTAGTCTATAATTTCTATAATATTTAATATAATATATAGTTATATCTAATAGACATATTAAAAATATTATAGACATATATATAATTTACATAATTTAGAATATCTATTTCTAGATCTTGAAGTAAGTTTGAAGCTTTAGATGAGACTGAGGCTGAGGGGCAGACTGCCTATATCATATAGATCTGACTATATCGTCAGTATTTGGGCATTTGCCTGATTTGGACAAATGCCAGATGGGTTGGCATCCAATGGACCGATTGAACTGTTTTCGAATGGGCCATGTCCAATTTTGAATGAAAGTTCCATAATTCCATTATAAAGGAATTTATAGAATCATCATGATGTAATTAAATTTCATTTTATTTCTGTTGATAAAGATGCTCTACAAGATGATGTCATTGATGATTTTGACACAAATGATAAACGATGTGTCAGCTGGTAGATCAGGGATCTTCTTATGCTTTGTATGGGGATATATTAATGTGTACATACATTAGCAAGAATTTTTCATCTTGTTTCCTTTTCAACTATTATAAAATATCTCTCTAGATGCTTTTGTAAACTCTTTTAGTAATATCAAATAATTTCAAAATCATGGAATAAACCATTCAATTTTTATTAAACTAATTAAGGGGTTGAGCTGGTACAGTACATTTTTCATATTGAGATTTCTTAATAGCCTTCCTACATTTTATGTTACTTACACTGTACATATAGCATAGTATGAGAACGGGATTTAGTAATTTAATGATAATGCCATGGCTGATTTTGACACCCAGTCTGCACTTATCTACATCTATATACATATTGTTACGAATCTCACTATCCAGGCTCTCTGCAAACTGCACCATACACCACCAACTTACAGAACTTGACAACTCAGGGCTCCAAAGTAACGTAACACTTTAATAGTTGAATAAATAACAGCCAATACTGTACAATTGGCAGCACGTAACACAAGACTGTACAAATATCTTTCCGATAACACCATACCGCCGTATCAACTCTTGCACTGGCCTCTCCGTCTCGTTCCGGGCTTGCACTGGGTTCAACAGTTTAGGACTGACTTCACACACTAGGCTCGTTGTGTCGGACTCGATCGCAGACCAAGATCAAGACTCCGTTCGTCTCAACTGTACTTGACAGTATTCCGCACTGAACCGTCGTAATGCTTCGTACAGAACCACACCGTTGAACTGTGCTGTAGTCGACCGGACTGTATTGAACCGGGCTGTAGTGGACCTTCTGTCGTGAACCCTCTCTCGTGAACCGTCTTGACTGCGACACCTCCGCTCTTTATATAGGGTCCCTACTGGCCTTCTAGAACCGGACAGAACATCGCTCGACGTTTCTAGCTTCGTCACATGACTACATCCCTCGTGACGCCCCTTAGCTCTGTTCACGACGGCAATCCTTCCCGAACCGTCCTGTTGGCACTCGACTCGGCTGACCTTCGTAACTCGTCACGGTTGACCGCTCATCTAGCGCTGGCCTGGGACGATTTGCGTTTGCTGACTACACTCATACCACTACCCCCATCTGTGCCACCACCAGGTTTATAACAATATTATAATTATTATATTATAATAAACATAATATTATTAATATTGCAATATGGCATATATCTTAAATCTATCATGATTAGATCTATTCTAGATTCTTCCAGAATATTAATTATAATCTATTTTATATTGACTCTAGATAGTGGATTCAAGTCCAGATCCTATGGAATAATTAAGATAGTAGATCTAGATATATATATATAGATCTACATGAGTTACTGAGTATAATCTACTATACCTACTCAAAGTTTAGCAAGCTCATTGATTGAAGCTGGAAAATTCAAAATGTCTCTGTATCGCAATGCAGTTTGGCTTGTGAAAGGCCTTAAAGAATATACTAGGTAAGAATTAGATCTATAGGTATATATTATAATAATTACTCATGATTCACATATAATCACATCTCCAATATTATGCTCTTAAGAGTCACACTATTCATTTGTTGTTATTTTAATGAACGCATGAAAATGTGTAATTTAACCTTTAATACTAGGAACCAACAAGAGCTTTTCAGTGTTTTTTAGCACGCGCACGCACACAAGCGCGCGCACACACACATACACACACGCATATACATACATACAATATTTCTGCTTCTTCTTCTTCTAGCCAGCTTTTTGCTGCTGAGCTGTCAGCTCTTTTGCAGACTGTGCCAAAGAAATATAGTGTGCTGTTTTCTTCAGTTGTTCAGCACTGCCGTACAGGGTGTTGGTTATGTTGGGCTGTAGTGGTAGTAGGGTCTGCCTAAGGTGGATTAGGAAGGAGAATTCAAAGAGGATATGGTTTACAGTTTCATAAGGGTGAGCGCAGCGTCTACAAAGGGGAAGTTGTGTGGAATTTATTTTATTGAGATGGTAATTTAACAGAGGTGTGTGTCCTGTCCTTAGTTGGAAGATTGTAGATTGCTCTTTGCGGGGGAGGAAATTAATACTGTCCAGTTTGTTAGGCATGTTCATTTCTTTGTACATGGCTCTGCCTTGTGTTTCCTGTTGCCCATTGGTTGAGCCACTCCTCTTTGTGGTTGTTGATTAACATTGACCTAACATTAACCAGCTCTGGTTGTTCCATAGATGATCCTGCCTTTGAAAGCTTATCTACCCTTTCATTTCCCATATATGATGCCAATGTGTCCAGGGATCTACTGTAATGTGATATTTATGTTTAATTTTGTCATCATCTGATGTATTATCACTATTAGTTTTGTCAACTCTCTTGGGCTTTTTGAGGTGCTGCTGTTAAGTGCTTGAAGAGTGGATTGGGAGTCTGTAAAGACAATATCTGATGGTGTTTGTATCCCTTCATATAATTTGTTTTTGACTGTCTGCAAAGCTATGGTAAATGCCTCAATTTTGGCTTGAAAGTTTGAGCAGTAGTCGCCTCAGGGTGCACTTATTTCAAAGTGTTTATTTTTGCGGAAGACCAGGAAGGCACCAAGACCAGCATTAATGGTGGCTTTCAAGGCTGATCTGTCGGCGTATAAATGGTTGGCTGTTTTTGGATAGCTTTCAATTGTTTTGAGCTTGCTTACTTTGAGCTCTAGTGGATTTGATTCTTTTGTTAGACTATTATTTTTAAATGTATAATGGTTGGTTGTTTATAGTTAAGTCCAGGTCCAGGAGTTATGTTAGAGAATCTGGTAATTTTTCTTTGTTATTGGGTAGATGGTGTTTTAGGGCTAGTTCGTCTGTAAGTTGTATCAGAGTTCTTTGCTTTTTTTTCTTATTTTTCTGTGTTAATTTTTTATTTGGATGGTCGTCCTCCAATCTTCTGTATCTCTCAATAGCTTCTAATGCTGCTCTGTTGTGCCTTAACTTAAGAGGTTCAATATTGGAGTCTATCTTACAGGCTGCTGTGGGAGTAGTTCTCATACCTCCTCTGATTGGAAGCAAGGCTTGGTTTTGGATTGTGTCTAAAGATAATTGGTAGGTTATGTTGGTGGCTACTTGTATGGAGAGACAGTTATCTATGACAGATCTGACATATCCAGTATATAACTGTCTTAAGGTTTTCTTTTCAGCTCCCCAGGATGTTCCTGCTAGGTGTTTTATTATGTTTAATCTTTGTGATGCCTTTTCTTTTAAATCTGCCATAAAGTGTTTTAGTGACAGACTTTGGTCTAATTTTACACCAAGAGATGTTGGATTTTCTTCTTTTTTTATTGGCTGTGAGTCTATTTTTAGAAAATAGTTTCTTTTTGCTATTTTGTTGCTGTGGCTAGAGATTGAATAAACTGACTTTTCTTTGTTTATTTCAATTTTCCATAATTTTGAAAATGTGGAGATAGTTGTGAGGGCTTGTTTAATTTGGATCTAGTCAGCACGGGATATTTCTCTGTAGTCCAAATTAAGAGGTCATCTGTGTAAATGAGGTCCGGTAGGTCATTCATGAAGATTAGAAAGAGTGTGCAGCTAAGGGCTGGACTTTGTGGTAGGCCTTCTTCCAAACTTTTTTTTACTAGAGATGTCACCTTCAAATCAGGTTTGGATGGTTCTGTTTTTTAGGAAAGCCCTGATCCAGCTATACATTCTTCCATGGATGCCCATTTTTTTCCTCTTCAAAAATAGATCTTTTCTCCACACTCTATCATAGGCTTGTTGTAAAGCTATAAAAACTGCTGTAGTGTGTTTGTTTTTGTGAAACCCTTCTACTGTGTCCTGGATAAAACGAAAGAGGTGGTCTTCTGTTCTACTTGCTTTCTTGAAGCCAGCTTGTGCATTGTAGAGTGAGCAAGTGCTTTCTAGCCACCAATAAAGTTGGTTATTGATAATTTTTTCTGCCATTTTGCAAATGTTTGATGTTAGAGATATTGGTCTAAAACTTTTTTGGGTCTGTTGGTTGTTTATTTTTCTTTAAAATGGGTATTATGTTTGCAGTTCTCCATTCCTGTGGTATGTCTCCAGTTCTACATGTATGGTTGATAAAGTTAAGTATACAGTTTTGTCCTGTGATCCTAGTTCCTGGATCATTTCATTTATTTTATTGGATCCAGGAGATTTTCTTAAGATTTTTTTAGGCAGTATTGAGCTCATATAGAGTGAAGGGAGTGTCAAAGATATGACAGTTGGAGCTTTTTCTTCTCTTTTTAGGATATTGCTAAAGGCCTGGACCAGTTGTTTTCTTGGTTGTGACTTATTGATGCTAGCAAAGTATTTATTGAAAGTTTCTGCCTTTTTAAGGTTTTCTGATATTAGGTTGTCTTTTAATGGTTGGGTGTTTATTTGTTTCTTTCCTGCTAGCTGATGCAAAAGGGTCCAGGCCTTTTGACCATTCTTGTTAGGTCTAGTTGTATATATATTCAGGATAATATGCATATTAGTTGAAACAATGTTATACAGTTATTTTCATATACTTTAGCTATTTTTTAAAGTTATGTATTTCATATACCGGTACATTATGCACATCTATGACAAGATTGATTAAAATGTGTGTTGGATACATGATGTATTATTACGTTCTTAAAGTTCTTGCATTTTTAATGAATTAAATGAGTTACTTTATACAAAAAGTTACAGTTAAGTTTCAAAAATGCGTAGATCAAAGAGATCTAGATCCATTTTACTTAGTAATCAACAATGAAAGGGCGGGGTAAGACAAATTTGGCTGACCTGTGTAAGAGTAGATCTAGATGTATCCTTGACTATCAGATGTGTTATTTGTTCGCTAGACAACTCAAGCCTATTACGCACAAGGAAAAAAACACATGGCAGCCTTTTCATCTTTTATAGCAACTACTTGACAAAGCCTATCGACTATAGTGACTACACACTAGACTAGCCCTAGAGCTATCTGACCAATTCAATACACACTGGTCTACTGTCCAACTTTTAGTGTTCCACTCAAGTTCAAGCTTGTTTACTTTTGGGCAGAGAGGGAGGGGGTGGATGAAAGTGTTACATTTTTTTTTCTAGGGTTGGTTACCCAAATGCTAAGAACTAAACTGTAAGTGCAGTCAGTGTAGTTCAAGAAATCTAGATCTCATTGACATTATTGCAGACTATAGGCCAACGCTTTGGTACCTTCTATTAAAGGTTTAACTATCTGTTTTAGTTGAAACTATTTAAAAAATGGAACTCTAGTTTCTCCTGTTATTAACAAAATACAGTTTGGCGCTAATGAATACATAAAACCACTAAATATTGACTTAAAATGCTTCAGATTCCCACGAAAAACTAACTGAAACTAAGCACAGCGTGCGATGTAAACACAACCACCACGTGACTCAGAAGAAATCTGAAACAACCCCATTGAAGATTATTGCATCCTAGCCCAAGCCTCCTGCAGGATGATGAAGTTGGCAACGGGTTTGAACATGTGACTACCGAGACAACAGTCCAGGTTGCATACCACATGACCAGACATTTTCCAAAGTAAAAAGTGCTTAGATATTCCAAGTACATTGTAAGGAACAACTGGTTAAAATGTCCTATTCATTGGTAGCATGTCTATATACAACTAGAAGGAAATTAGAAGGCTGACACACTCGCCAAGAGTGGGAGAACTAACTCACAAATAAACTCTGCACTCTATCCAGAAGAATTGAAGAAATTAATTGTTAATAAAATAAATGAGAAATGGACGAGCTCTCATCCAAATCACAAGAAAGATGACGCTTACTATAAGCTATCCCGACAAGACCAACGTTTAATCTTTCGACTCAGGACCGGACACAACAGAATGCGACAACACATGTACCGGAAGCTCAAAATTAAAACCAGTGAAATCTGCCCATGTGGAGTATCACCAGAGGATGCCGACCACGTCCTCCAAAACTGCTCTCTTTACCAAGAGGCACGTATAAGACATTGGCCCCAAAACACCCCAATAGAAAGAAAACTATATGGAGAGTTCCCTGATTTGGAAACCACTGCGCAGTTCATCTCATGTATTGTTCTAGTCATCTGAACACTCCAACATAACAATGAGAACGAAGAAGAAGAAGAATCGGTAGCATGTGATAGTTTGCCTGCGTGTGCTAGGTATTCCAGATTTCATTATTTATTGTAGCAGGCATAATAATGAAATCTTTAAAATGCCAAGGTTTGCCTACATTGACATTTAAAAATTTTTTTTATTAAGTTAATATGATTACATTTTTCTTTTTGGCTAATTACTTTATATATTATATTTAACTAATAAATTCATTATTCTATTATATTGTAGAAGCGGCTTTCAAAATGCAAGCAAAAGTTTTAATGCCTCAGACTTAGATGTTAACATCAGTCAGCGCAGTTTTATGATTACAGGAGCAAACAGTGGCATAGGTAGAGCAACTGCTTTGGCCATTGCTAAAAAGGGTTTGTATTTTCTAATTGATTTCTGAGACCTGATTCAGGTGATTAAGTATAAAAACAGGCCCTTGTACATTTTTTAAAATTCATATTTGATGCAGGCCACTGCATATTTCATTATGGGTGTATAATTTGTTGATTGCAATGACCATGTCATATCAAGAAAAATAATATATATATATATATATATATAGTAACGTTGACCCTATACATCACAATAAGTGCTTCATCATCAAGATGCTATCACTCTGTTGGTAATGTTTGCATCAGAGGCTATACCTTCATTTTATATCTTGACTTTTGTTTAAGTTCTAATAGTGTTAGCTAAAGTCAAGCTATAATTTTCTACTCTGTCTAGAACTTTAAAGCCACTTTCAGTTTATATCCAATACATTTCCCTTTTATTACAGATCCTTTACTTAAATATCCTCCTCTACTGCTGCATTAAATGGGTTATCCTTCTTTTGGATCTCATCTTGTACATATTAATTATAGTCTTTCATTTAAAACTATCAAAATCAGTTTTTGAAGCATATAATATAGCTTTTCAACTGTCTTAATGACCCTAGCAGGGACAAGAAATTGCAAAATATCTATAATGTATTATAGACGGGAGACAACACTTTGTACAAATGAGTTCTTACATTGGGTTTCAAAATGTACACATCACTTTAATGACTTTGTGTTTAGTTTAATAATTATTTTGTTGTGGTCCACCCAGGTGGCATTGTGCATATTGTTTGCAGGAACCAAGAAAGAGGTGAGGCTGCCTTAAAAGCATTGAAAGAGGAATCTGGAAATGAAGTAATTAAAACTCCTTTTTTTTGAATATGCTAAAGAATTTTTTTTTTAAATGTTACAATATTATAATTTAATCTTATTGTTTGAACACAAATTAAAATCATAATTGAATTGTAATATTTTCTTTTAGAACATATATCTACATCTTTTGGATTTGTCCAAACCAAGAGAAATAAAATCTTTTGGAGAAAACTTTAAAAACAGTGGCAGATCTCTAAATGTTTTGGTAAGCCTTCTAATAGAAAAAAAGCCTCTAAAGTAGTTTTTTTTTAGTCTTGGTTAGTTTCAAGTGTTTAAAGATTATAATGTAACCCAAACATTTTACATGAAGTTAAGAACAAGGACAACTAACTGTGTTTAAATGAGACATTACAATCCAAAAACTTGTTATTTTAATTTGATATTCTTATATAGTCCCAGAAAACAGTTTTTATATAAACTCAGCCCCCCAAAAAGTTAGTTCAAACAGGGGCAAAAATCATGCATATATAACTGTTATTTTATTTGTGTGTATAAATTTCTGAATTCTTAAACTGCTGCATCTACAACCAACTGCATCAAGTAGACTTCTTTGTACTTCTTAATTTTTTGTTTATTTGTATTTGTTAGGTATATAATACAAAGATTTTACTTTTAAAAAGTCTTATCAATTTAATTCATTTCAAAAAGATAATTTCTGTTTTTATATCACTTGTTTGACAATAAACAAATATTTGTACTGATTAATTAGAAAAAAAAAATTTCTGTCTATTTTATTTAGTCTCAAAATGATGGTAACATAATGAATTGGGCCAGGCTTATATAATTATCAATCATCTTTTTTTTTTACATCATCTGTTGTTTTTCTTCAAACCAATTCACAGAACTTTATTATTTCTGTCAGTCTTACTTTTGTTTCACATCTTGGTATCTTTCTCATTTAGCATCTGGCACCATATAATATTCAGACCTTGCAATCTTTAAAACTGATGATGTAAAGGTCATCTGTTTCTATGGCCAATGGTTAATGAGCCAGTTATGTGGCCAGCATAAAGACCAATCATCTTTACTTTCCCCAACTAATGTCTAGTATCCATCAGAGTTGGGTGGACTCAGGGAAGCATCCTAAAAATTCAAAACCCCAGTCTCCATCAACATTTAAACTGGATAATCTTTTGTTTGAAAGCCAAGCACTCTACCACTCAGCCACTTCTCTAACAATCTGTCCTCCTTACACAATGGATAGTGCAGGCTACTTTAGTCTTAGATCACCAAATCAGACCATATTAGGAAGAAAATAGTAACATTGCTTTCAAAAAGGGTTACTGATTATGAAATATTGTGCTTAAAAGATCTATATTATTTTGTCGTTTCAGATAAATAATGCTGGAGTTTTAGGGGGTGATAAAAGGGAAGTAACAGAGGATGGACTTGAAACCACTTTTGCCACCAATACATTGGGAGTTCACATGTTGACCCAAGAACTTCTGCCAGTGTTGGAGAATGGAGAGGATCCAAGAGTGGTATGAAACTGGTCATTATGATCTAAAAGAAGTATCTAAATCTAAACAAAGCTCTAAAGCAATCTTCTTGAGATACACAAATGTTAAAAACTTGGAAGCTGTACAAAAAAATGTAATTAAATTTTCAACATGAACACATTTTTCTGTCTAGTTAATTCTTGAGTCAGTATAAAAATAGGAGTTGACATTTTTGTATATTGAGTGCTACATACAGCAAAAATATCTGTACAGTGAAACTTGCAATATATGCTAAGTTTGTGTAAGTAAATTTACAGTTGTTGTTTTTTTTGACAAATCATTTCACTAATTGGTAATATTGTTTAAGTTAGTGTTATTGGAGTAATCATGAACTAAACTTTTGTGTTCTTTGTGTTTGTAATCATGCTAGTACTTGTAAACCTGTAATCGTGTTTGTATTTATATTGTAGTTTGTTGGTCGTGACCTGTCAGGTACTGTGTTATTGTGAGTGTTGCATATCAGTAGTGTTATATTGGAATAAAGCCTTGTGTATAAGGTTATAAGTTGATCCAGTGTATTTCAGTTATTTCTTTTAATAAGCTTTATCTTAGTTTTCTGTCCTAGTACTTGAATATATCAGTTGTGAGTTTAATAAAAAAAATTAAAATAAACAACAATTTGTTTTGATTGTCCATTGGATTTTATGACTTCAAGGCAGCCAAATCATCCATCCCAATGGTGCTACAGCCCATGGAGGGCTCTGGCCTGCTTCAACACATCCCTCCATTCAGATCTCTCCTGGGCCTTTTGTCTCGCCCTAATCCCAGGCTGTTGTAGATCTCTGCCTCCACATCATCAATCTATCGCATACAGGGTCTGCCTTTGGGTCGCCTGTCTTTTGTTTTTTTGCCTGTATATTTTCGCTCCTTTGTTATCTGACATTATTTCAAGATGACCTGCCTAACATAGTCTGTTCTTTTTCTTTCTGTCACTATCGGTGGGTCATCATACAATTGATATATCTCATGGCAGTTCTTCTTCTAGCCAGCTTTTTGTTGGTTGAGCTGTGAGCTCTTTCGCAGACTGTGCCAAGGAAAAGTAGTGTGCTGTTCTCTTCAGTTGTTCAGCACTGCCGTACAGGATGTTGGTTAGGCAGTTAAAAGTTAAGTAAATTATTTCAGAGAAAATATTCCTGCACCTATAAGTTTGTCTATCTATAAAGACTGTCTAGTTTTAGTGTTTTATGCCAGGTCTCAGTTTGAATACTTAAAGACCATTCCTGTCTTTCAGATGTACATTGCTTGTTGGTACATTTTTAATGTTTGAAGAGTATAGTATAATTGTGTCTCTTGTTTATTTTTTTGTGTATCCAAAATAATAATAATTATGCTGAAGAAAAATTGATTGTAATCTAGCAATGTTTCAATTGGATGAAAATATTAATCATATCTTTTTTTTTTTCAATTCATCTTTATTCTTAAACTTCCAATCTTTCAATCACTTAATCATGCTGCTAATTTTAATTTACTTTAAATAAACTTCATGAAAAACCAAGTATGCTTCAGCTATACATATTTTCTTTCCTTTCAGATCATTGTATCATCTGGTGGTATGCTGGTGCAAAAGTTAGATTTAAGTGATCTTCAGTTTGAGAAGATGTCCAAATTTGATGCCACCATAGCTTATGCACAGACAAAGAGACAGGAAGTTGTAATGGCTTCAGTGTATGCCAAGATGTATCCCAAAGTGCACTTCTCTAGCATGCATCCTGGATGGGCTGATACACAAGGTCATTGGTCTGATGATAAATATATATATATAACATCAATGATTAAGAAATAAGACTAAATAATTATTGACATATCAATAATGTTTCTTGTATCCATAAAATATGTTTACTTGTGTTTCAATCAAAACAAAAGGTCTTTAATTTTTAGTGTCATGAAAGATTAGAATAAAAAAATTTCCTCAAAATACATTTTTAGGTAAACTATACCTTTGACTGGAAATCCCACAGTTACAATAGTACTTTGCCCACTTTTACCATTTTGCCCATCTGAGTGAAGCTTTACATTGATTGTCTATGATAAACTCATTTTAAAAAATACTGTTGTTTTTTTTTACAAAGCTTATATCAACTCACTCTTGTTTGTCTATCTGGTAAAAAGTTATTTCTCCAACACCCAAGTTCGGATCAAGCTGAAATTTTTTACAATTATATCTTTTACCTGACAACACTAGAATCAATAAAAAAATATTAACCAATTATAGTAACTGTTGGTAATTAATTATTTTGTTTGGTTGAAGAGAAAGAAATGGTACTTGATAGAAGTGGTGGTATAAGCTGAATTAATCCCCTTTATAGGTCACTGCTTTAAAATAACATAAAAACAAACAATGCATAACTAAACAATCTGTTATAGTCATAAGAACCTCACTAGAGGAGGCTTGAGTCATGAGTTTGAATTCAAGTCGTTCCCATTTTTCTTTTTTTTTTTTTATGGTAAAATTAATGCAGATATCACTTTCTCCTCTCCCCCCCCCCTTCCCCATCCAATTTTCCAAACTGGTCCAGATAAGTGATAGGATTATAGCATATTGAGAAAGCTAAAAGCACAAAATTGCACTAAATAAAAACAATTGGTAAAAATATTTCTGAATAAACAGATTTATTGTTGTTGGTCTAGATCTATGACAAATTTAATTATGTGACTGATCCAAACTAATTGATACAATGACGCTTTGTATAAGCTTTGTTTTTTAAAAGGGTATTTTTTTAGGCTTTTCTTGTTTTCATTAAAGACGAGGAAAAAATAAATACCAACACAACAACAAAAAAAAGATTTAAAAAAATGTTCCATCTTTGAGCTTAATGTCATTAAGACTTCAGAATATTACTAGCTTTTATCTTTAATTATATTTTGGATCTAGAATCAAATCATTGAATTCAAATATATGACATAACACAATTAAGGAAAAGAAAAAAAAAGTTCTGGTTTCATTAAAAGAATAAGATGTAAATTTTTTTTTGAATACTCAGGTAAAAATAGATAAAATATTGTTTTGAAATAAACTTAAGATTTCTCCCATTTAATAGTTTGATAAAGATTTTTTAAAAATTAGTAGGTGAATTTAGACAACTTGTCCAAGTCATTTTTTATGTAGCGCAACCAAAAAGATTTCGTCATTTAGTGTATGCTAGCTCCTTCTTTTTCTTTGTTCTCTAGTGTATGCTAGCTTTCTTTCCAGCCTTTAATAATGTAGAGAAAATAAATAGATTAATTTATTAGTCAAAAGAATTTAAAAGTTAAAATGAATTTTACAAAAATATTTCATCTCAGGAGTACAAACATCACTTCCTGGATTTTATAACAAGATGAAGGATCGACTCAGAACGGAAGATGAAGGAGCAGATACTGTGGTGTGGTTGGCTATTTCACCAGCTGCAGTCAAATATGAGAGTGGGTTATTTTTCCAAGGTACTCTTTACTATTATTCTAAGAATATTTTGTATAGTATTTTTTTTTTTACATAACTGTGTGATAACATTTGATAAATTCTAAGTTTCTTTTTGTTTTATGTTTTTAACATATTTTTATTTTCTTTACATCTGTTTTAATAAGGAAATTGTTTATTTTTTTAGATCGTAAACAAGTACCTGCCCACTTGCCTTTAGCTTGGACAAAGTCTAGTTCTGAAGAGGAAACAAAGCTTATTGACTTATTGAATGATGCAGCTACAAAATTGTAATCCTCTTGCCATTGTTGATACTTTTTGTATTTAATTCAGTTGTGAAAAAAAAATAATATTTTTTAATATCCATTTACATATTTTAGATTGTAAATTATTATTTTCTTTGGATCTACAAATGATTTGACATAAACCAATTAATGAAAAAAAAGTTTGGTTCCGGTTTGATAAAACCTGTTGCCTTTGTTTATACATTTTGTATTTGATTTATTAGCTAGCTATGTTAGGGTTACAATGCATCTTTTGTAAAATCAATGTGTTGTATATATACTTTGTCAGCATATTTTTTGGTATAAACTATTTATGTTATATTTACTTTTTTGTAGTCAATAAAATATTTTGTTTACCTGTATGTAATTTTGTTGTCAACACTATAGGCTGTCATTCCCTACTCTCTTAGCAGGAGATATGTTTGACATTATATTCTTGCTCTTTCTAGAAAGAATACTCATAACAAGTATAATATAAAGTTTCAAAAATATACCTAAAAATAGTTTTCTTTTATTGTTCACATCTGTACAGTTTTGGGACACCCGAGATGTAAAAGACTACCACTATTTGAATCTTTGCTTCAACTTTTTACTTAAGTAACTATCAACATGTTTATGCAAACATGGGTACTACTTAACTACTTATTTTGAAAGTTTGTCTCACATTTGGAATGAAATCACGAAGCTCCAATTTTCAATTTTTTTTTTGTGAGTAGCTCCAATATAGTTGAATGTCACTAATGTAAACATTTTTTTTTTAAACACTGAATCAATTTAAGGCGCAGTGGCTAAGTGGTAAAACGCTTGTCTTTTGAACCGGGGTTCAAAGACTGGATTTTCAATTTTGGGATCTTTGGGCGCCTCTGAGTCCACCCAGCTCTAATGGGTACCTGATATCAGTTGGGGAAAAGTAATGGCGGTTAAATAAAGATATATGAAATCTTAAATCTTTCTACACATTTCTCATTTACTCTGTTGTTGCGTGTGACATTGAGCAGCATTAAGAATAGCATTGAACTATGTGAGCAAAGTTTCGTTTTTAAAAAAAAAGCCCAGGTGGGAATCTTGGCTGTAAAATTTCATCATTATGTGTCAGAATTTGTTGATGGTCAAATGAAGAGAGATAAGAAAAGCCTATTTTCCGATTATGGTTCTTTTATAAAATAATAATATTGTTAAAGTAATTGAATTGAGATCCTAATGACATTTAGTTGCTACCCAGAAATGAACTTTGCAGACTCCTTATTTCTGGGACCATTAATACTCAAAACTGTTAATGTATGTATGTGAAAAGTTGTGTAGGAATACAGAAAATTTATGTGTATTTTTGTTTAAATGTTAAACTATTGGTACTTTTATCAAGGATGGTTTGGGAATCTGGTTAACTCTTGGAATATCAACAAGTACATGGTTGTCATCTGGTAAACACTTATCAACACAGCACATGGTTGGGAATCTGGTAAACACTTATCAACACAGCACATGGTTGGGAATCTGCTAAACTCTTGGAATAGTAACATAAAATATGGAGTGTTTTTTCAGCTTGGCTGAATAGATTCTTATCTAACCATGAGAAAACTAAAGATTTTGAGGTTGTAACTATGGGGAGTGACAGAAGAGTTGAATTCAGAGATAAGAGACAGCAATTTGTTTGTAATTTTGAAGCGAGTGTATTTTATTTAAATTGTTCAATATCTTATTATTTCCCTTGCACTTCAGAATCTATCCACATTGCAATTGAAAGCTGTCTATATTGTTCATCAAAATTAGGTTCATTTTTGTTGGAAGGAAAAAAGTTGCTCAAATTTGTTTCAAAGTTCTGTATTTAAGCAAATAATATGCCTGCGACTGTTTAGTTGGACTAGCTGTCTGGGGCTACAACCTAACACCAACCTTTTAACAGTTGTGCATCTAGTAAACCTTGGGGTCTGATTCTTTGTCACTCTAGCATCATTGTCATAATGTCTTTCCTAGCAGTAACTGAATAGAGTACACTCTTCATTGAGATGAAAATTTAAAAATAAAATAAAAAGATTTATCCCCAACCCTACTTCCTAGCAACAAGAAACAAGTCAAGTTGTGAGCTGAGCTGATTTATTTGTATCACTTTGATGATTCATTGAAACATATAACAAAATGTTGAGTTTGTACAAACATTGCACAACATGTAGGAAAACCAAATGGATCAATGAATATAAATGTCTGGTTTGTCAATACAAGCAGATGATCAACAACACTGATTTGACTATACAATAATTAAATAGGTTTGATTTCAATGGAAGTAGATTGTAGAAGATGGGCAACAATCATTTAAATGCTAAGGTTAAAATTAATTATACAATGATAATCAGAAGTAGGAAATTGTCTTACAGTCTGCAGAATTGGAAAACTGGCTTCTACAAATGTTTCCAACAAAAATAGTCATTTGTAAAAGTGAAGCAACCATAAATTAGGTAACACCTTAAATGGCAAAAATAAATAAATAAAAGTTTATTTACTGATGATTTGTTTGCCAGACTAGATCTCCAATGAGGAATTGTGTCAAAGAACTAAACAGCAGCCCATTGAAGTAGATATCCTTCAGAGATGCTGGAGATGAATAGGCCACACCCTTCACAAGCCTGCATCCAACATCACAACAAAGCCCTCACCTGGAACCGCCAAAGTAAGAGAGGGGGGGGGGGGGCAGAAATTCATGGCACTATGATTTGGAAGCAGATGCCAAACAGATAGGCAAGATGGGACAGTTGTAGAGTCTCGCCCAGAACAGAGACACCTGGAGGAAGCTGATAAATTATTCAGCTGAAATTAGTTGATTTACTTCTACCATGAACAGAGTTGTAAGGACATCTTTCACTTGCTACTGAATTGAATATCCTGCAGAATTGTTTTTTCACATTGTGTGTGTGTGTGTGCTTGACTTCATTAAAACCTTTTAGTTGACAGCTGATGTCAAGAAAATGAGTGGAATTACATAAACAGGCCAAAAGCTAGTTGGCAATAAGTGCTGTGTTTTTAAGAAACAAATTTACATGTATCAGAAGTATTTACATGTATCAGAAGTATTTACAATGATTAGGAGAAATCATAAAGTATATTTGAATTTGGCCTTTAAAAAAGCTTTTTTTTTTTTTAAAGTACTTTGGCTGTCATAAAAAGTATAATGATTTCCAAACCTTTAATGTTTTGTTGCAAAAATATTTCAGAAAAAAAAAACAAACTAGGAAAACAAAATAATGACATTCATAAAACAAACTTTGGTATCACATGTTTTTGTCCTTGTGTAAAAAATAAATACATTAAAAGAAAAAACAAAAAGTTGAAAGTAATTCTACAATTCATTTCTTGAAAAATATTTGGAATGAATGGACTATAGATTGAAGCCTCTACTTGAATAGGTTCAGGTTCCACCCAGTTCTATCAAGAGCATATTGATAAACACCATATTTACTTCAACTAAATTATAAAACCTGAACAGACTCAACAGAAGGAGCAAACCTTATTTCATTTAAATATAAAAAATATCGGATCAGACGTTTCTTAAGTTCCTCCTCTTCATATTCTACATAAAAGCAAAGGAAAGAAGAAATGTTGATGAATAGGTGTTCCATTATCTAGGCCATCAAGCACCATCATTAAGATGCTCCAGATCATACAGCAAACCTTTTTTTTTTCTTTGGCTTCTTAACTATTGAGTTAATAATGCTCCATGTAATATTGCTTTTTAAATTCAATAATACTAAATTAAATACTTCATCAAATGAAACCTTCCCTCCCACCAAACAAAAAAGGGAAAAATAATTCTTCTAGTAAACATAGGGAAACATTTTTCTTATAACATTTTGTAATTTGAAATAAAACACAAAGAAAAAAAAATCTTTGCATATGAAATATGAACAAAATTAAACATTCTGAAGCAGCACAAAAAAAAAAAAATGTAAACATTTCACACAACAAAAAAAAAAAAGTTTGCAACACAGCATTTAGACTTCTGGTATGCAATATGATGAGGATAAAACTCTCAATCTACCATACATGGTAAACGATTTTATTTGGGCAACTCAAGCAAGTAAGGCATGCAAATATTTTTTTGTTCGTCAGATTTTCTCCTGAAGAAATTCAATCATTCAATCTGACTTTTTAGATCAGATAATACATTGTATTATGCTTTTTAGTTTTGTTTTGTTTCAATAAATAACATTTCATGACTGCAAAAACATGTAAAATCAAATGTCATATGAACTTTCATTTTTGCATCAACTTTGGGACATTGACCAAAAGCAATTTATTTTGAAGTCCAGATGACAGTCATTCAACTGAATAAGATAGTGAACAAAATTATAATACAAAGATAAAACATAAAAAAACAAAATTTAAAAAAATCTCTTAGTTCTTAAACGCATTTATTCTTCACTGAATCTCTCCTCATTCAATGTCTCCTTAGAAACATTTCAAGTAAATGCTGTACATACTATTTGACAAGAGCAATAGCAACATGTTTGTGTGGTATAGAACTTAATGTAACACCAGGCTCATATCCCACATCTGAAATGGGGAAAAAAAAAAATTTAGATTATTAATGCAAAAAGTTAACAATGCAAAACACAAAAAACACTAATATAGGGAATTTTTTTGTTCAAAATTTGTATTGGAACACTAGGAGTTAAAAAGAAGAACGTAAAGGTTCTCCTTTAAGACCTTTTGATTTATGGGAGGCAGATGAGGTTAAACTCAAATATTTCTGTGGTCGATGGTTAACCAATGCGTCATGAGGCAAGCACATATTTCAGGTACCCATTAGAGTTGGATGACTCAGGGGAACCCTAAAAAAATTAAGAATTTCAAAATCCCAGTTTTCACCAGGATTCATCAGAACTCCAGTTGAAAAGCCAAGTGTTTTACCACTCATCCACCATGCCCCTAGTTTTAGTTGAACTAGAAAGTGAGTCTTTGGCTTTAGTATATATGAATAGTAAATTTAAGTGAACTTTGTTTTGAGTTCAGTAAGTTAGCCTAAGTAATCCACTTTCTTTAAAAGAAACTTGAGTCAGAGATTCACTAAAAAGTAAAATACAATTAATTACACTGACATTGTCATTTTAAATAATATGGTCTAGTTTATAAGCTGATTGAAAAAATTCAAAGAATTATACCATTAGATATTACCAGCAGACCTGGACAAGTAATATTATAAAACAATTTTTTGGAATCTTAAAGTCCTTAATTTTAAAGTTCTAAGATTTTGATACAATTTAAACAAAGGCTAATTGAGGGAGCTGTTGTGGTATAATTAATTTTCAGATGTCACTTTTTTTTTGTTACAGTAAGAGATACATAGTGAGGCTTAGAACTATATGTAAGAGATACATAGTGAGGCTTAGAACATTATGTAAGAGATACATAGTGAGGCTTAGAACATTATGTAAGAGATACATAGTGAGGCTTAGAACTATATGTAAGAGATACATAGTGAGGCTTAGAACATTATGTAAGAGATACATAGTGAGGCTTAGAACATTATGTAAGAGATACATAGTGAGGCTTAGAACTATATGTAAGAGATACATAGTGAGGCTTAGAACTATATGTAAGAGATACATAGTGAGGCTTAGAACTATATGTAAGAGATACATAGTGAGGCTTAGAACATTATGTAAGAGATACATAGTGAGGCTTAGAACATTATGTAAGAGATACATAGTGAGGCTTAGAACATTATGTAAGAGATACATAGTGAGGCTTAGAACATTATGTAAGAGATACATCGTGAGGCTTAGAACTATATGTAAGAGATACAATGTGAGGCTTAGAACTTTATGCAGAAGAGATTATCTCACCTTCATGACTCTATCCTTTCCTGTAGTCAGGAGAATTTTTCTAGTCTCATCCAAATGCATATGAACAATACTGTGTTTCATATCATGGAAAGTGGCATGCGGAGCTTTCCTAGATGTATACAGAAAAATACTTTTTCAATTCACTGTGTCTTAGTTTGACTTAAATGTGTCTTAGGATGATTTATATATTAACTATGGATTAAAATAAATTATAAGCTAACACTGGATAAGGTAAATTTCTAAACTAACTGCCGCTAAGGTTGATTAATGGACAAAATTGCATTTTTACTTTTGCGTAGGACGTAATCATCTTCTTTTTTGAAGTAACGTCTGTATTATATAAGATAAGATAAAAAGTACCAAATAAAAAAAAATAAAAATCTTTAAAAATTTCAATGACCAATTGGAAATTTCTTTCAAAAGCCTTTGCTGTTGTATGCAATGCAAATGTCACCTAAAAGGTCAAGAGCATGTGGCTTCCCAGACTTGTCAAAACAAAATTCAAGTTTTGGACAGGCAAAAAAGAATGTGACATGTACCATAAGTCAAAGTTTAGACTGAACAATACAAAATATGACCCACAGGAAAATGTTTTCTTTTGAAAAGGCCAATTTATTAAGACTTTACAGAATCTTGGCTGAAAAAAAGATCTTGAAGCAAGGGCAGTTTTAAGATTTTAGAAACGTTTTATTTTAATACATTGATTTTTTTTCTGGAACAAGTTTTGTTATAGACACAGCTCAATGTGATTCCAAAAAAAAAATATTCTTAAAAAGGGAGCTTACTCTTCTGGTGTTATTGCATCAAAACAGCTGTCACACACTCTGACCTCATATTCATAGCCCATGTTGGGGATAGTTGACAATTTGCTACAACAATTGTTACACAGAGCCTTTCCACAGTTTCTACAGTGGTGCTGGAGACAAATTCAGAGTTGAAAGAAATTATACAGAATTAACAAAAATAGTTTGCATGTCTGCTCAAAATCTCTATGACTCAAACAACAACTCATTTCTTATTAGTAGGTAAATGCGGGGTTTCTGTACCAAAGTCAATATGAAATTCCAGAAGTTTTCCAGGTTTAATAATTAAATT
Organism: Biomphalaria sudanica; assembly: GCA_036873155.1. Lineage (NCBI taxonomy): Eukaryota > Metazoa > Mollusca > Gastropoda > Planorbidae > Biomphalaria > Biomphalaria sudanica. Next base: position 405,192 of record JAZGLO010003187.1, on the reverse strand, counting down.
AAATTACCATACTCATGGTATATGAAATTCTGTCATCACTTTTCAGATATAATAGATTTTGCGCAAACTCAGAAACGCTACCTTCGTATTTATTTCCGCCACAATGGCCCATCCACTGCAAAGGTGCCGAATTTTTTTTAAGCCGTTTTTTTTTTTTAGATCTGCAAAATTCCAAGACATTCAAGGAGATATTTTAAAATTCCAGGAGAGAAAAAGCTAAATGTGGCTCATCAAAAATGTCTAAAACAGATTTTAGTAGTCAGCAACAGAGACCCTATGTCGAAATAAGACTTGACCACTTAATGAGGTTGTGACAGAGCGCCGCATGAGGTTTGTGGAATATGTCCTCTGACAGAATGAATCATGAATACCAAGAGTTGCATAGAGGCCAAAACAAAGAACGCGCAAACAGGGATATCCTCGTATAACTTAATGCCACATTTCATGGAGGGTCTAAGAGCAGTGGACACTGGCTGGGAAGAAGCTGCCAGGGACAGATCTCTATGAAGACAGCTTGCTGCCCAATGTGACAAACAGCTGGGGAGGATCTAAATCTAAGCAAGTCTAAGTAAAGATATGCATATTTCATATATTTATACAATTTTTAGATTTGTTAAAACAAATTTTAAAAAAAATTCTTATTTAAAAACTTCTTGGCTTAATTCCCAATGCCTACACCTTGCTAGTACTAATTGTCATAAAATGATGAGTACCTGCCGAATACCAACTTTTCTGTCTGACCACATTTTACGAAAATTCCAGAAAAAAGGTGAGTCACACCTTTGACAGACATCACTTTCTATCCAATCAGGTGTCTGGAATATTCCAAAACATAAAATTAATTTATAGTTTTAAACAAAAATACATGACATACTGATAAAAATAACTGTTTAAGTTAGGCTTGAAGTAAATTAGCTTTCCCATGTACACACAGTTCTGGTGAATATTACATAGCCAAATGTACCAATTGCAACATAAAGCATGTTAAGCTAAGGTAAAATGTCTAGTTGGACAATATTGCTTGTTACTATAAAATCTACAGACCTCCAGTCTTTGGACATCCATGTCCCAAATGCCCAGAACACAGTCATCAGAACCAGACAATAATTGTCGTGTGGACTTTGAATGAGCTAAGCCTTGAACCTTGTCTCTGCAATATAAAACAATTTAATTCCCTTAGCAAAGCAACGGAGATGAACTTGACACAGGAGTTCCCAAAAAATAACCACATTTGAGAACCATGGACAGAACATATCATTAATAAAATAAAATTATCAGCAATATAAAAACACTTTCATTACAAGTTAAACAAAATTGTTAATACTATCAAACATAGATTAAACAAAGTCAAAGGCACACATAATCGTTTTAGATTCCTGAGACTCCTTGTGAGCCTTAACTTCGCAACTATATCAGAAGTTTTTTTTAATTACCTATCTATAACATCACTTCTTGAAATGTCATTTAGATATTAAGACTTTTGCAAACAAACATCTCAATATAACCTTTAGACTAGAATGTTTCAAAAACTTTTTCAGGAATGTATTATAAGCATGAGTGGTAATGCTACATTGGTACAGCCTTTGATTGCCCTGCCAAATTTCTTGTATTTAAATCCTGATAAATACTACTATTCGAGGGCATTTTTCACCTCACTCAAACATCTATTGGGTAAGCTCTGTTGCACTAAAGCTTTCAATGGGACACTTTAAACAGTTATAATATGTCTTACTTGTGACCTTGCAGCTCAAATGCTGTTCCCTTCCTGCCACCAATGTCCCAGACAATCACAGACTGATCAAAACTTCCACTAAATAACAACTGTTTGTCAGGATCCCAGGACAGACATCGTATACTACCTGTAACATAAGATATACAGCTCATTGACAACTGGAATTGAAAGGTTCAAAATTCACTGACAAATAAAAGAAAAGTTCTTATTTCAGGCCTTGTGATCTTTAGGGCAGATGATGTTAAGGTCATCTTTTTCTATGGCCAATGGTTATCAAGCAGGGTGTCATTCGGCCAGCACAACGAACAACCGCCTTTACTTCCCATACTAGTCAGGTAGCCATTAGAGATGGGTGGACTCAGAGACGCCTTAAAATAACAAAATTCAAAATCTTAGCCTTCACCTAGATTCAAACCCAGGACCCCAAGTTTGGAAGCCGCTTAACCACCCAGCCACCATTTATAGCTTGATGTCAAAATGAATTATGTTTCAAATAAAAGAAAAAAAGCATCTTACATAATTGAACATATTGGTTAGTCTACATTTAAATCAGAAATAGTTTTACTTTTCAAACTTGTTAGTTTTGCTTTATTTAATACCCCTTCACATAAATATTTAAGGACTTAAATTTGCTACTTCTAATTAAAAAACAAAAACCAGAATAAAGCAATGACTGGATTGTCATGAGAACAACAATGTTCTTCTTATGTCAAAGTTTAAAAAGTTCTGTAAAGGTGTTCTTGAATTCAATGAAGAACAGAAAGAAAAATTAAGGAAAGAAGAAAAAAAGAAATCTAACTCCAGTATATTTAACATATTTTTTTTGGCATGTCAGTGCATAACAAAACTTCGAGTATAAAAGGGAAACATTACATATTGAAATGAGGTAAGACTATTGTATGTGTGTGTGTGCGCGCTTCATGATTCTGATTTTAGCCCAAGGTTTATGGAGCTCAATACAAATGACAGATAACAAAGATACTTTAGTTTATTAAGTCATAGGACCACACAACATTTATCATGTTAGCAGTGCAGTACATTGATTCATGCCTGAATTCAGCAAGTGATATCACAGTCCCAACTGACAAGTTATCAAGCCAGTCTAATACCAAAGTACAGCTTGGTGCAGTCTGATTATACAAAAAAATTATTTCACATATTCTGCTTGGCTGGGTTTGATAACAAATAATTTTAGAAATGTATAGGGTTTACAGTAATTAAGTCAGTGGGAAGGCATTTAAAATGTGATCAAGATAACATCAAACCAAGTTTAGTCATCATCAAGCAATCAGACATTTAAATTTAAATAGAATTTTTATCCAAACTAGCCACAGTCTGTCTTATTTAAAGTATCAAGACTAATAATTGCCCCAGTTTCATACCAACACACCCAATTTGTCAATGCCAAGAGTTAAGGTGTGATGCTGATGAATGGTGTGTATCAAATATAGTACACACTGAGTCACATCTGTACAAACTACAGAAACAGCACCTAGCACTTGGAGCTCTTTACCAAGTTATCAGAAAAGCTAAATGTGTTCCAATTCAACATTCATCAAATATACAAAATTGGCCCATTTAATACATGACTGCATAGTAATCTAAAGCAAAAGCCTGTCAGAGAGTGCTATGCCATAGAAGTGATCTGTTTCTTATCTGTCTTTCATGTTTTCCAAATTTAATAAATCAAAGGTTATAAAAAATTCAGGATTCAATAACTCAAATTTGTGTGATTATCAATTACAAGAGTCTTTTTTCCTGCTTGAATATTATTGAATTGAAGATTATTACATACTAGCCTAAAACTTCCAGCACGATGGCGGTGAATTGCGATGGGTAGGGTTTCAACCTGTGACCATCAAGATGAAAGTCAACAAGCTTTTTTGAGTTAGGGTTAGAGTATGAACAAAACTGAGTCCCAGTAGAATTTTTACAGTTAAAAAAAAATAAGTACAAAGTTACAATAATTACTGTGCATTTTGAAATTATCATTTTCTATATACATATAGACAAAAAGTAGTATTAGTTTTTAATGATATTTAGACAACAGTGATTTTAAACAAAAGAAAGAAAGAATGAAACTGAGCAGCCAGTAAACCCAGAATAACAACTGATGGTGAAACATCTTTCAAGCATGAGCATTTAGTTATTGAAACACAACTGGGCAAGTGTGCAGACAAAAAGTGCCAAAAAAACAAAAGATAAAATCCTATGAAAACCAAGTACAAGCAAAAATAATAAACAAAACTATTTATTATTCTAGAAAATAGCTTTTGTAAAAATGAAGTTATGTATTTTATTTAATAATAATTTTATGTTATATATAATATTACTAAATAGTTCTATTTCCAAAAGGTATCTAATTGGGGGAAAAAAAAGAAGAAATTTTGGACAACAATTATTATTGTTCAAATGTTATAAATAAAAATAAAAAAAATAAAGAAGATCAAGGTAAGAGGAAAAAAAATTAAATCATGGTGTGAATTCTGCACCTGCAGAGAATTAGTAGCCACAATTTTACTGTTCAAATGTGTTTCACTTTTCTATAGAAAATAAAACAGGCATAAGATAGCAGCTCTAGTGTTGTGTTAAATTTGTTTCTGCATACTTTGTTTCATCTATCGGTCTTATAATATTAAATATACTGTGCATATAGCTCAAAGCTGAAAGTTCTCCCAGAACAAAAAAAGTCACCACAGATACAGACAAATGATAAGATCATTTAAAGAGTACCAAAATAAAACAAAACATGAAATAACCAGGCTTGGATGGAGTGATGATGTAGTGATAGATCTGCAACAGTATATAGCATCATAGATTTTTTTTAAAAATCAAACAAATAGATGATATAAGTGGTGATCAAGATTACATTGACTTCTGCTACATAGGGATAGCTTCATTTACTCTTTACAAAAGTGTTAGATGTTTTTATTGTCATTCTGATGAAATGATAATGAATTGTATTATTTTGATTTAATTACCAAAGCAAATTTATTGCCCATTATTGAGCTTGTCAAAAGGTGAACTAACTTGTATAAGCCTTAAAAAAACACTATTTGGCATGGTTATTAGCAAGATAAAAGAAATAAATTATTTGGCACATCAAAACTTCCAAATTAAAGCATAATTTGTTTAGTAAAAACTTCTGTAAATTAAATTATAATTTTATTTTCTTAAACTGATTCTTATACAATGTATATGAGTACATCAATCTCATACAATCATATATGCATGGTATGGTTTGGTCTAATATCCCAACATATTTATGTCTGTAGGTTGAAGAAAATAGCGAGTCTATAACACTCAAATGTAGAACAAAACAATCATGTCGGCCAAGGGATTTTCTATATTTTTCAAAAAAAAACTTTTAGTTACTGTGACATGAGGAGCTAGTTAAATTAGAAAATTTTAGTTGCGATATATATAAGAATTAATATTCTTTCAAAACTTTCTTGCTGCACAGTTGATTCAAATGCCTGTGTATTCAATTCTATATTTTCTTAAAATGCTTTTCTAAATTTTTACTGATAGATTTTGTATATCATTGTCTTGTAAAAAGATTAAATCTTTATTGTTTCTTTTTAAGATAATATCTACAAATAATACACAAAAGTTTTTGCATCAGAAAGCTTTATTTAAAAAGGATAAAATTATTTCACTAAATTCTGTTAAAAGTTGTACTTGAAAAAAAATTGAAATAATAAATTAGCATAAGACTACAAAAATTAATCTCAATTGAGAATTTAAAATTTTAATGTGTATGTTCTTTTCTTATACAATTCAATAAAAACAGAGAAGCCCCCTTTTTTTAAAATTATTTCAAATTAATGACTTACTACTGGAAATATATAAAGCTTTAGTGTAAAAAAAAAACAGTATAGTTTTCACTGTTTCTATTCAAATGTATTATTTATACCATGTTGGTAACGATGGAGTACAATGACCATTCAATTTTAAATAGTCATTTAACTACAAATTCTAAGATTTTAAATGCAACAATTTAAGAAGCACATTCCACATTTTTAAGCTTAAAAAAAAAAGTGAAAAATATTTTGCAAAAAGCAGTTGGAACTTAATGCCCAATGTTTTAACTGTACATGGAGGCAAGCTTGGATGTACAAGGTTTTTCTTACATTATGTAAAGAAAAATAAAAGGAGATTAAATATGTTTTAACTAGTGTGATTGAAAATTGTTTTAACAATATGTTGAGAGCCTAAAGGTGAGTAATAATAGCATAAATGTCACTACTATTGTTTATTTTTTACTTTAAAAAAAATGTGTAAAGTTGAATTAAGATTTTTAAAATTTTTTAGTCTTCAATTTAAAAATATTTTTTTTTAACTTCCAAAATTTTTTTTTACTTTTTATAAAGTAGTGTTAGGTAAATTTTATGCTGACACTAAGGGTAATGTGAAGAAAGCAAATTGTTTGTGTTTGTTTACCAAGACCAATCAACAAACGCAGAATGGACAATCCAGGGGCTGGAGTTTTTGACAAATCTCTTCGAAAATTGAGGAAGCTCACTGTGAAAAAATGGGGAAGGGTCATTTCTATAGAAATTAATAGAAGCTTAGTATAACCTTTGACCTCGCCAAGTGATCATTTATTTTAATGTTCTTCCTTTCAATTCATAGTTTAACTAAAAAAAAAAAACTGCTGATAAACACATGGATTTCAATAAAATATAGTAGCACAAAGCTGTGTTAACTAAATATATGAAAGTGTTTACACTAAATGTGATCATCACTTAAAACAAGACAAATCTTTTGCTCTATAAGACAATACTTTTTGAAAAAAACTTTTTCTTCAAACAAGTCATAAAATTTATTTACATAAGCTAAATATTAAAATCTTTAAATCATCAAAATTCAGATAGTCTTATCATTTGCAAAGCACTCTTGCGATTCCTTGGATTTCACCAGAAGGAAATAAAAAGGAACAGGTAACACACACACAAAAGTGCATTTCAAGAACCCGTGAGTTGAAAGGTAAGAGGTTAAATGGTCAAAGAAAGTACAGGATCTAAACAAAATGTAATCAAGGATTTCAAGCAGTATTGTATTATTGTATTAAGTGACAAAAATAAACTACTAGATTTGAGTAGCACTGAAGATCTATGTGGCAGTTAAGTTAATATGTAATTATAAACAAGAGGCTCTAAATATGTCAGGGTAGTTTCAGTGGAGATGCAGATTAATTACATTAACAATAAATATGAAATATGAAAGAAAACCAATAATCTGGTCAAATGACTTGATTTCTAATTTCATTTTTTTTTTATTTCATGTGATAGTACTCATACCTAACCCTAAAAAAAAGTTTAATCAATATTTTTGGGTGTTAAACATTTAATTTACTTTTCAATTAATTATGGTTTAGCATAACATACAATACATAAATGAAAAAAAAGAGCATGCTGAACTGTTGCAAATCCACCAAATGAACAAGTCAACCCTGGCATATTTTATTAGTAATATTCTTTGTCAATAAAGAAACTGATGGGGTAAGACTACAACAGCCTGCCCAGAGATCATACCATAAGGTAAACAAGCAAATCCTATTCAGCTAATAAGCCTAAAACTATGAAGCAAAATGTGTTGACCAGACCTGCATGTCCTTTGAGAGTAACAATAAAATCAAATGAGGAGTCCTTCAACTTGAGCACTGCTACCTGGCCAGAGTAATCTCCTATAAACACATATTTAGACTGTTCATCATATCTGAATTCAAGTCAAGGCTATAACCGTGTTCTGGACAAAATAGTTGCTCTTATTATTAAAGTAAAATTGACAAGTGGACCAAGGTTAAATTCCCACAAATAGGAGTTAAGACTTTCATAGTTATTAGTCAGACAGAAATAAAAAAATTTGCATAAAAAATATTTTCACTTTGTAAGATTGTTAACTTATTAACATAAGCATAAAAAGATATTTTTTACAGTTTCATAATGGTGGCTAGCTGGAAAATTTAACAAATAAAAATGCTACCAAGAACAAAGGATACTCTAAACACAGACACATTGCATTAGCTTGATAGCCACAAAACCTGCGCCCAGTTTCAGAACAGTGCCACATGAAATATTTATCTTTTCCACAGCTAAGTACAGACTCCCATGATAAACAAAACTTGACTGAAGTCACACGACTTTGGTGAGCTGAGAATAGTAAAATATATAAATAAATAAAAAGAATCATATCAATAACATGAATTAGACAGTGCTTAAAGAAATTACTTTAATTCACGTTAACCTAAAAGCCAAACTTAATGCTTTTTTTAAAAAATCATTTTATCCTATTTCTGGCTGAATTGTAAACATCTTGTTAGTAAGTAAAAACTGTTGCTTAGCAAGACAGAGATGAAAAAAAAAACATATCATTCTTTTAAACAGATAGGACAACAATGTACATTTTGACAATAACAATAATCTTTATTATCCATAAGGAAATTAGTCTTACAATTCGTCTTTTAAACTATAGAAAATGTAGCTAACTACTAGTTATGTTTTTGACAAATTATTTCAATCATATTATTATTTAACTCATTGCCTTCATACCACTCGTATTTTAACACACATTTAGCACTACAACTAGTTAGCACACTAAGCACTTATGCTAGTTAACACATTAAGTACACAAGAATAAAAATCACATCAAGCTATACCAATGTAATCTCTCCGATGTATGAGTCTGTTGTAGTCTTCTGTAATTTCAAATTCCTGTAAAAAAAAAATGTTTAAAATCTTATTTTTACTAATGATAAAATGTACTTATTTAAAATAATTGATATGCATTACAAAAAATAGTCTCATACCATGATGATATGTTATCCCAAATGAACAACTTTACAGACTCCTTTGTAACATTTTAATTTTATTTTAATATAAAACACACACACAGTTTACACACACATAAACAAAAGAAAAACAAGCAATTGTAATTAATGCTGAAGAATCAACATCTGAATTGATACTAACCAAGCATCAAACTGAATTTACATTATACATACAAGGATACATATTAATACATATAAGGAAATCTGAAACAGGATTACACTGGCATTGGGCCTTGCTGTAACTATAGCTTTGACTATACAACCCATGGCAACTTTTCTGCAGGGAACAGTTCCAGGGAAAGAAGAAAAAGGCAGACAAAAGAAGGGGAAGAAAAGAAATGAAAATGCCTGTCAATGAAACTCTAATCCTACAAAGACAGAAAAGAATATAGTGAGATGGTCTGGTGCTCCAAAGGTCTGAAAGCCTAAAGAACAGATGAAGATGAATAACTATTTTGTTACAATTATGTTTAAGTAAATTTTTATTTGGTCCTGAGAGTCCAGTTCATGGGTTTCTATGCTGATGGCTAATGATTGTAATAGGGTTGTACTATGCAGCCAACAGAAATGGTTTACATTCTTCCCTGCTATTGTTTATGAAATGTATTACCAGTGGCTATTAAATATGCTTTCTTAAGTGAATGTGATATTATTAATTGGCATTATCATGTAGCATGAAGTCTTTGCAGTCAAGAGATTAGTTTATGAAACAAAAGTACAGAATATAAATCCTGTTTGTTTTGTTTTTAATTAAACTCAGGACTAATAAATTTATTTTTTGTCAGCATCTAAAAAAATTAATGTGGCAGCATTACAATATCCTTGGAAACATATATACATGGCCTTCGCCAGTCACAAAGCAGCTAGGGATCATCTCAAGGAAATAGATGAATACTTGGGCATTAGCTATGGTTGGAACGATAATGCCAACACAGTCATCCCCCCCCTCTCCAGGCAGCTGATCTATCCAAAGGAACAGCAAGGGCTGATTCAGTTTGGGATCAGTGGCACCGTAGGCTCTGCCAGGGTATATCATTGTAAACTGCAAGAGGGTCCAGCTGCAGATTTTTCCTCAGGATTAACTTCCAGAGCCTTTCCCATGTTTGGGTATAGTTCAAGGCAGCAGAGGTTTGAATTCAGAATTTCCCTTCTCCCTAGTAGGTAGGCAGCAAGGCTAACAATCCCTTCCTACATTGGAAACAATGACCATAGAAATATGGTATCAGTCCTTTGTCTACCTTCTCCACTTGAAAGTAATAGGATGTATGCAGAACTGCTTGACCTGAAAACCACTGCCCAGTTTATCTTAGAAATAGGGTTATCAGAACCTCTCACTTGTTATGAGAATGTAGAAAAACCAAAGCCTTGCATTATGACAATTATACATTACCTAAAATTTCATTAAGAACAAACATCTTCCTCTGAATGTTTAGCAGGTGCACAAAAGTAGTTTATGATAACAAAATAAATGAATGTGTATTACAAAAATAAACCTACAGATATTATACCATTGTCTTGTCCAACAAAAAGCCTTCTTGTCTCTGGGTTGTAATTTACACAAGATGCCTCAGCTGAAAAGAATTCAGTTGAAAAGATCATTGAACTATCTGTATATATCATTAAAAATTCACACAAAGCAATCCCTTATATACTTTACACAAAATGTATTTCATTATTAGTACCTTTCCAATTTAGTGTTGATGACTAAAGCAGATCAAAAGTTAGCATTTTAAAATCTTTTTGAAATGAGGTGTTTTCTGCTGACTTATAATGTTAAATTATTATGTAAACATAGCCAATACAATCTTTTGTCAATTAAATTTACATGAAAAACAATTAAAGATAAGAGTTTCATAGTTTGTTAATCTTTGTTTTGGTGACTCAATTTTTTTCTTTGAAACTAGAGCCAAGAACCCAAGCTAATGCAAAATTGGACAAATTTTTTACAGAAATTATAACTAAACATTTTTTTTACAATTGATTTTATCATTAAAGCTCCTTCAGGACACAATACATAATTTTTTACATTTTATAATTCCAATATCAATCTTTAGGCCATCCATTTAGGCTTATTAATACTACACAATTACAAATTTCTATACATACAATTCAATAAGAAGAAAAAAATGGATTTTTTTTTCTCTTTTACACTTACATGTCATTGAATGGCAAATACTTGGCCAGTATTGACCAGAGTCTCTCTTCAGCCATACTCGAAGAGTTCTGAAACAGAAAGCAATAGATTTAAATGATTAATTCTCAAACTATTTTTTTTTAATCCTTGCTATAAAAATACCGATTAAATTCAAATTTCACCAAAAAGTTACAAAGATTTTTGTTGAAAGGGGTAGAATCCAGATCTAAATAATAATTATGAGTCACATATTTTTGTCAGTACCAACTAAACAATTGTGCTTGGCAATTTAGATTATATGATATCAATCTAGATACATCTATAGAATATAGCTTCTAGAACTTGCATATCTAGATAATTTTTTTCCCTTTAATTTTTTTTTTTTTTTTAACAAATAAAATAACTCAAGACAAACACATAGTTCAGATCTAAACATTAGATTAATATCACTAATTAGAGTCAGAAACTTAGTCAACTTCACTTGAACTGAGTGTCACTAAGACTGTTGTGTTAAAGGGGGCCTGAATAGGTGTTCCACAAACAACTGGAATAATGAACTATTAGGCCACAACCTAAATTAATGTCTCTGAAAAATAAGCAAAGTGTTCCGCTAAATACTCAGAATGTGCGAAGTGTTCTATTAAGGAAAAATTTTGGGAAACACTGTCTATAGTAACAGTCATATATGTGATACTGATGGTATAGTACCTATTTTATAAATTATAAGTATAGAATCTCTTAATCTAAAGTAAATATATAATCTATACAACAGTAACTTGTAGTTGTAAGACATTCTAAAGTCTAATCATTGATTGATTGATTCATTTTACAGTTTACTTTTGTCTCAGTCTCAGTCACTGCTTGCACTAGTTATTAAAAACAGAATCTAGCACCAAGAAAGACCTCATCCTTTATAGCTAGACATAATAACCTTATTCTAAAGAATGAGTATAAACTAGATCTATATAATAATATAGTAATTTTGGTAATATAGATCTTACTAATCTATCTTCTTTTTTATTTAGATATCTTTTAATTTACTTTTTTTTAAAGTAACTGTCTCAGTCTGTTATATAACTTTATAAGATAAGTCATCATAATGATAAGTCTTAAGTCACTGTTGAAGAAGATAAGGGCAAGGGAGAATGACCTCCTCCTTATTGGTTTAATTTTAATGATTATATATAATATATTATATAGATCTAATAATAATAATATATACAATAAAAAAATATAATATATTATTAATTATATATAGCATTATCATTATTAGTTATAATTATAGGATTATAAAATATAGCGATCTAAGTTCTAAGTAAGGATAAAGTCAAGGCGCATATAAAATAAAAATAGAAAAAGACATTAACCAACCAGTCGATGACCTCTGGAATTTCATTAAAAACCATCTTAAAAGCATTATAGAAAATCATATACCAACTAAATACACATCAAACAAAATAAATAAATGCTGGTTTAATAATAGACTAAAGAAGCTTTGTAAACAGAAGGAAAACCTATATAGAAAATTTAAAGAAACCAAGGCAGAAAGAGTTTACAAAAAGTATATAAAAATTAAACACCTAACCCAAAAAGTAAGCAGACAGCTGCAGAGTGAATACATAAACAATGTAATATCTAAAGATAACAACAAAAACCTATGGTCATACATTAAGTCTAAGAAAATGGAAACAACAGGCATAGCGCCATTAAAAGATGAACATAACATAATACATAATGATAATGAAACTAAAGCAAACATCCTAAACAAATACTTTGCATCAGCATTCTCAGCCCCAGGAGACAAAGACATATTTCTTAATTTGAACCAAGTAGACAACATAGAAGATTTAGTAGTACAAGAAAATGGAATTAAAAAACTATTAGCCAACACCAAACCAAATAAAGCGTCTGGACCTGATGGTATTCCAGCTAGATTACTCAAAGAACTAAGCAATGAGCTAGCCCCAGTGTTCAAAATACTCTTTCAGGCATCGCTTAACCAGGGCAGAGTACCAAAGGACTGGAAAGAAGCTAATGTCACCCCCCTATTTAAAAAAGGAGAAAAATCTGATCCAGGAAACTACAGACCAGTATCACTTACCAGCATCACATGTAAAATACTAGAACACATAATATGTAGCAACATCATAAACCACTTAGACAAACATAATGTCCTCACCCCATACCAACATGGCTTTAGGAAATATAGATCATGTGAAACACAACTAATAGGACTAATTGATGATTTCTCAAAAGGTTTAGATAATAGTGAACAAATAGATGCTATCTTACTAGATTTTTCCAAGGCTTTTGACAAAGTTCACCACCATAGTTTGCTTAAAAAATTAAAATATTTCGGCATTAACGGTCCACTGTATCAGTGGATTAAAGATTTTCTGATAGGGAGAGAACAAACTGTAATAATAAATGGCTCTAAATCAACACCAATAACAGTAAACTCAGGTGTACCTCAAGGAACAGTCTTGGGTCCACTACTATTTTTAATTTACATAAATGATTTACCAAATTGCATTAGTTCAGGAACAAAAGTCAGATTATTTGCAGACGATTGCATAATATATAGAACAATAAAAACAAAACAAGACACAGATATTTTACAAAGAGAATTAGATGAATTACAGAAATGGGAATCAAATTGGAGCATGTCTTTCCACCCAGAAAAATGTCAGTTGTTAAGAGTAACAAAAAAAATTAAACAAATTAATTCCACTTATCTTATTCATGGCAAACCAGTAACACAGACTAAAAACTCAAAATACCTAGGTGTTATAATAAATGAAAAACTGTCATGGAATCCACATATTGATGAAACTATAAAAAAATCCAACAAAGCATTAGGGTTTATTAAAAGAAATTTCTATAAATCAAATAAGAACATAAAACTAAAATGTTATTTAACCTTGGTTAGGCCAATAATAGAATATGCATCCACCGTGTGGGACCCCTCAACTCAAGAAAACATTAAGAAACTGGAACAAACACAAAATAGAGCAGTGAGATTCATAACAAACGAATATTCACATTTGACTAGGGTAACACCATTAATAAAATCACTAAATTTAGAAAGCCTTCAGGACAGAAGACTCAAAAGTAAAGTAGCAATTATACATAAAACACTGAACCATAATCTTCAAATACAAAAACAAAATTTAATAAAATACTCTGAAAGACACAAAAATAAAGGCACATTCCTCGTCCCATATGCTAGGACAAATTTGTACAAATACTCCTTCTTCCCTAGTGCTATTAGAGCATGGAATGGGTTGCCTGAGCTAGCCAGAAAAACCAGTGACTTGGCAGAATTTAAGTCATTGGTTAATATGCATGACTAAATGCATGACGCGTAGGACGTAATCATCTTCTTTTTTGAAGTAACGTCTGTATTATATAAGATAAGATAAGATAAAATAAAAATAAACAAAAAATCAAATGAAATGATTATTGTTGATTAAAATGATCAGTCATCAGAAGTAAAACTTAGACGATTAGTAAAAGACTAAAGAGTAACTCAAGTGTCTAATAAATTATAAAGTGACTAAAGTAAACTAAAACTACTAAAAGTAAAAGGTAAAAAGTACAAGTGAAAATGCTTTGAAAAAAAAAAAGAACTGAACTCACTTATCATCACTAACACATATAACTCCATCCTCTCTAGGAATTATTATGGCCTCGTTAATAGTGTCTGGACATCCTTCAATTTTATTTAGCAAAATGGGTTTTCTTACATTTCCCTGTCTCCTCTCTTCTGGAGTTATTTCCGCTGCCATCTTGTTAATGTTTTTGTCATTGTTAGATCTATCACGTGATAAAAAGTAAGAGCGATAACAATAGATATTTTAAAATGTGGCCTAATATAAGATCTATATAGAGTTTTGTAGCTGGATATTTGAAAGTTTGACTTTGGAACAGTGAATGTCTTGAACAAAGGATTTTATAGATTTACTAGTCTTCTTAGCTTTAAAAAAAATTAAATGTGCCATAAATATAATTAGATCTATAGACTACATACTACATCTACTATTTGGCAACCAGTTTTCTATTGGCGATGACGTAGCTGGCCAGGGGATTTCCTGAGTGTTTTGGCCCAGAATGGGCTATGCATTTAAAATCTAACCTAGATCCTAGTAGAAATGTGATGCCCAAAATACGGCCCGTGGGCCAGATCCGGCTCGTGACGTGGTTCCATCCGGCCTGAAGAAATGTTGACACAAAGTGTAGAAAATCCCCCATCCAAAAAGAAAATGTTGACAAATGTATTTTTACCTACGTTAGGGCCCTCAATTTTTCTTTAATTAATTGGTAAAATGACCTTTAATATTTGGACGGTTAGTGAATGGAACTCTGAATGTAGAATCTACCAGAAAAAATGAACGGATCTTTACTTTTTTTGTGGAATATGATAATAAGCCAACAAATTTTATTTGTAAAGAAAATGAGTCTGTTTTAAGAAGAAAAACATGTAAACGGCATTATAAAACAAAATATGGCGACATTCTTGATTTAAGCCGCGAAAAAAAAAAGTTTAACTACGCCTACTAATTGGAGGATCGATGATAATATTTACTCAAAAGAGAAAATGAGTCTTAGTAAAGCTAGCTACAACGTTGCTCATATTTTAAGGACGTAATCATCTTCTTTTTTGAAGTAACGTCTGTATTATATAAGATAAGATATCAAGCCATTTTCTGGTGCGTGAAAAAAAAAAGTTCAAATATCCAATTCATTAATGTGATGGTTTTAAATCAAATAGTTTCAAATTCAAGTCAATTTCAATTCGCTTTTTTACCTTTTCGTTAAATTAAATTATAGAATTGCTAAAGCAATGATTTTCTTGGCAGATACAGGCGACTAATAGCTCAACGGAAGGAGCACTTGTTCGAATTTGTCCTAGCATATGGTATAAGAAATGTGTCTTTTTCTTCGTGTTTTCTGGGTAGCCTATTTAATTGGGTTGTGTTTTGTATTTTGTATTTCTTAATCACGTTTCAGTGTTTTACACACACACACACACACACACTTTTCTTTGTTCTTTGTACAGTCACATGTCTAAACCATAACTATACATTCATACCTTATTTATAGATGTACCTTACTATAGTGTAATCAATGTTCAATGTCTTTTAAGCCATCTTAACATTTTAGTTCCCCAATATATGATGAAAATGTGCGTATAAAGTTATTGGACAAATAAGCTATGTAGGCTACTTAATTATGAGATTAGCCCTACTGTAAAACTCAAAGATGGAGTGACTTCTCCATTATATATATATATAAAGGAACTAGCTAAATATGTAGCTGAGCGTGTGTTAGTTGTTGTTTTTTTTTCAAATTACAATAGTAAAAATTATGTTTATTTTATGAGAGCTGGATTTTGTCACAACAATTATAATGTTCCTACCAATCGTTTTTATTCTTGTGTTATTATAAAGGATGACATCTTAATCTGTTTTGCAGGTTTAATTTGATATGTTTATTACCATCTAGAGTCTAGAGATCTAGCGATTCTAACAAATCTCTGAGATTCCTAGTTGACGACTGTGGAATATTTGTTGTTCCGGGGTTTTCAGAAAAACAAAGTATTTTCAGATTAGATCAGATAGTTAGGCCAACCTCTCTTCAAAGATTAGACCTGATGGTTACATGTCTTTAATGATTAGATCTGTTGGTTACCTCTCTTCAATTATTAGACCTGATGGTTATTTTTCTAGAAGTCAAGTTAGGCAATTGTATGAATTGCAATTGTATCAATTTGGATCAGTCATATAATTACCGTGGTTGAATTTTTGTTATTATAGAGCTCCCGAACTGAGGCCATCAGATGTGTGGTGTGTACTGTGCACATCTCCATCAACAAAGGGGGGAGTTAAATAAAACCTGTCTAGCAGACGACACTAGAGCCATTCATCAAACAGCGATCTATTTTGTTTTTTTTTGGTTTAATGTGTCACGTGTCAAGTAATGATGACGCTCCTTTAAGTCTGCGTCCAACAAATTTAGACAATAAAACAGCGGCATTATTTTTATTTCTAAAACGACTGTTTAAATGCATCGTTGTCCCACCAGGCTCATGCATGGGCCCACTGAATCCATCTAAAAACCACTCAATCGAACTAGGTGACATGGCAAGACAACTGATCGGAATTTCCTGGCTGATATATAGGCCTACTTTAGGATCTAATAAAAGAAATAGGCAAGAACGGATCCATAACTTTTGAGCGAAAAAGAAGGGTTTTTAAAAAAATCTTAAATTGAGTAAATTTCAATATATCCTAATCCTGGCCTTAATATTTATATATTCGCAGATTGGCACACACGGGCCTACTTTGAAGTATAATAACCATAGACATAAAATATAGGCCTATAATTTAAGTCATTGGTTAATATGCATGACTAAATGCATGACGCGTAGGACGTAATCATCTTCTTTTTTGAAGTAACGTCTGTATTATATAAGATAAGATAAGATAAGATAAGTCTATGATTTTATGTCTATGATAGTAACATACATAGTTAATCTTTCTTTTATTTCAGTAAGAACCATATATTTATACTATATATATATATATATATATATATATAATATATATATATATATATATATATATATATATATATATATATATATATATATATATATATATATATATATATATATATATATAGTCTATGGTAAGAACGAACACGATTGATCCAATGTTCTCCACTATATAGATCACCCAAGCATCTTTCCCTTTTTTTTTTAAAGATGAATTAAGGCAAACATTTAGGCAGTGGCGTAGCTAGGGTGGGGAGGAGAATTTGAAAATCCCCTAGGCTCCCACTTAAGGGGGCCCCCAAATGAGTGTTTTTTACATTTAAAAAAATATTACGCAAAATTTAGGGGCCCCCAAGGAGGTCAAGCCCCCCGGCCCCCAAACGATGGAAAATTCCTAGCTACGCACCTGCATTTAGGTAAAAAAAAAGTAGGCTACATAATAATTATTGCTTTTTTATAGCGCTACTTTCATGCTTATAGCATGCTTAGAGCGCTATATGGTCCCATCTCATTTGTGGACCAGTGTGTGTGGGGCAGTGGCGGACTGGCTATATGGGCATTTGGGCAAAAGCCCTGTGGGCCGGTACCCTAATGGGTCGGTAGGACCACAGTAATCATCTTTTTTTTTTTAAATTACGTCTGTAATGTATAAAATAAGGGCCGCAAGGATGCCACTAAGGCACGTATTGAATTGTTAAAGGTTTTATTGTATTCTCTTACAAAATGATTCATCTGATTCACTGTATGCACGTGTACAGCTAAAACAACTATCGATACATTATCAAGCTTAACAGAATGCTTTTGAGGATAGGCAGACGGTAGACCTAGAATTGGATGTCCATTATGCAATATACAATTTATGGGCCAGATGAAATAGAAATGCCCGGACGGATTTTGACACCCAGTCCTCCCCTGGTGTGGGGGGTATCTTGGAGAAGGTTTTCCGTGCTGCCTTTAGGCACTCAGTAAACACAACTCTGCTCGAGTCGGGTGTTGAACCTCGAGCTCTCTTTATAGTCAAGTTCAAGCATACTTTAGCCTCTCGTCATATTGTTAGTTTTATAATCAATGGCGTTGCTTGTGGTTGTCCTTTGGAAGTGCAGGCCGCACGAATTTAAGCGACGTCGTAAAATCATAAGATGGGGCATAATAATAAGGATTTAATTTATTAAAAAACATAATGTAGGCCACTGGCGGATCCAGCCCCCCCCCCCCACTCGGCCGACCTAAGATAAAGTAATATGTGGCGTAATTTGCCTAGGCCCTACTCTCCCGATTTTGGAAATTTATACAATACACTGGATAATGTCAAATACTCTAAATTGTACAAAAATATGAGCTAAAAAGAGTTTAGAAAATTTGATTCTGCATTACTAAAAAGTAAACAAAAATTAGTATAGCACTTTTAAAAAAAACATAGTCTACCAAAATGTCCTTTATTTTATATACACCATACTTAGGTGTTGAGTAATGATCAGGCTACCGTTACATTTTTATTGGTTTCGAACTAAAGAAAGCGCAACGCGGACTAGATAAGCTTAAAAAAAAATGATAGACCAGCTCAAACACTTTTTGGTAAAGTGTGAATATAGATTTAATGATTGGGAAACAAAATTGGCGAGACGTCATTTACCCATTCTTTTTAAGTGTTTCACGGGTAAGGCCTACAATGCTAAAGTTGTTTAAAAGTAGCCGTGTGAAGGGTTATGGGAAAAAGTAAACGTAAAATAATTCTAGAGTGTCTGAAGAATACGTTAAAGAAAACCATCCACTTTTCTTGCATAGCTCTATATGACGCCAACAACCCACTTCATCAAACCACCATGCCGCTGTTGATTTTGTCTGTCACGACGGCATGTCACGCAAGGGCCGAATGTCAACATTTCCAAATCAAAAGTTGACATCTTGAGACACTTCGTTAGTTCTCAGCCCCCAAGAACACAGGGACGATAACCAGGCTACAGATATTTGTTTTTGCTGCTTACATAGAGAAACTAAAGATCTAGCAATTACACTTTTGACGTTGTTTTTTTTTCACATGACGAATTGTTCAAGTGGCGGTACTTTCTATTGCCTCTTTATTTGTTAAATTGCAACTTTGGTTGTGTGGATTCTGATCACGTGAGTAGGATTATAAATTAGGCCTATAGACAAAACTTGTGTACACACATATCTAGCCTAATATATAGTTATATTTCCACATTTTTAGACTTCTTTATTCTAGAATTCTCTTATCTTCATCTCATAAATTACAAACGCTCCTTCAAAAGAAGATAATTACATTCTTATGGAGTCCATGTGATTGTCTAGCCGTACATAATGTTTAGAGACTTAAAAGTCATTGGTTTTCCTGGCTGATTCAGGCAACTCGTTCAATGCATTCATTGTAATAGGGAAGATGTACGTGTACCAAGTAGTCCTAGGATATGAAGTTGTATATAATATAAATAAGATGTAGACCTACAAATGTGTTGTCACTCTATCACTGTCACTGGAAAACTACAGCAACTACTTCTTCATGCTGTAGCGTCCATTGACATTTAGAAGCGGGAGGGGAGGGGGGGGGAGGGAATAGCAAACATTTATTGGCTCAAATATCCCATCAAAAACTAAAACATTGTCCAGACAATCTTATCTTTTTTTTTTATTTAACATCTAGCTAGTTAATCATTTAATATAATCCTATTAATAAAAGACAAGAGAAAAATGGAATTACAAAATAATGAAGAAGAAAGTCTTAGTTCAAAATTAATTTTAATAGTTCCAACATTTTCGTAGATCTGCATACAATAAGCCAAAAACAAAGGCAAGTAAAGACTTCTGGTTATATTGCTGGCCAAGTTGTTTGAAGTAGGCTAGCGAGTCTGTAACTATAGTGATGTGTAAGTTGATTGAAGTGTCTGTTACTACAGTGATGTGACATTAAATCCTTCTACACGCAATATTAGTAGGATATTATTTAAAAGAGCTTTTGTATAGTAGCACATTCTTCCGGCTATGACGTCGATATACTCAGTACGCTCTGCGCCAATCTTTTGTGTGTGGGGGGGGGGGGGGGGGCTATCTTGGAAAATGTTTTGTGTCTCCTTGAGGCGTTCATCAAACACATCTCGAGCCCTCATCCACACTTTCCAATTTTTCCTACAAAACTCTTTAAGTTTTTCTCACAAACACTTATGATAGTAAAACATGTAAACTATTTGTATCAATAATTAAATCTAGTATCATTTTTTAAATGGGTAATTTAATATTTTTGTTCTTCGTAGGGGATACCTGCTTTGAGAAGCAAGAACAAAAGCTATAAAAGCAAGTGAGTCAAGACCTACCTAAGGTAACCAATATAGATCGATTTCGGCTCTCCTCTCCCACTGAAAACCTCAAATGTTCTCGTGGAGAAAGGACAAAGCAGACATTTCCGGGGAGGAGCCTATTTTCCACGTCCGTTACCTAGGCTACACAGACGCTTACTTATCCAGCGGAAGTGGCTGCACTTCCAGGCCGCTGTCCACTTTATGGGACAACGTATCAGAGGAGAAACAACTCCACAGAGTCGTCGTTAAAATGGGTCTGGCAGGCCTGGAGCTCAGATATTTGGATAAATCTATCAAAGACGAGAAAAAGACATTTCACATGGAACACATTTCTTACTGCGCTGCGGACAAAAGCGTCAACGACCGACTCTTCTGCTGGATCTACAAAAATCCGACGACTGAGCAACTGGAAGCGCATGCCGTTCTGTGCAGCTCTAGGGAAAAGTCTCAGACAATGGCGGCAGTTCTGTCCCGAGCGTTTCACCTCGCTTACAGAGACTGGAAGGCTGAAAGACTCAGGGAAGAGAGAAAAAAGGCGCACAGCATCAGAAGACTTTTACTGGTGGAAAATTTTCACTTACACCTGCCAGAATTTCCCGCTAATCAAAACTTGCTATCGTCGAGTCATAAAAAGTCTGGCAATAGAAAGGTAGTTAAATATTAAAGCTAAGAAAAAACAATGACTTCATCTTAATGCCATAAATGCATTGTACGCGATATTATTTTTAATGTTTTAACGAACATCCTTGAATACAGCCGCATTTGATGTTGGTACAATTTACGGTACCGGAATATATGACTCATTGTCATAGGCCTACATTACCAGTACAAGAAGCCATTACTGGTAAATCAGGCATTAAATTGTTTAGAATTGGTTGCTGTAAATGTATATCATTCAAAGGGAAACAATCAGAAAGACTTGCATTTTGTGCGGAAGGGAATAAGCTTTCTAAATATTCCATTTTTTGTAAGCACTTATTTTTAAAAAAAAATGTTCATAGTTCATTTTTATCTCCCTTTGTCAAAATGTGTGATTTAAAAAAAAATGCTTTAATAAATTTCCTATGACTTTGAAAAAAAAAACTATTTTTTATTTGGTTACGGTACTTGAGTATCTGGTAGTGGACAAAAAGACCTTTGTCTCATATTGCCAGGAGCGGACTGGCTATATGGGCAAACGGGCAAATGCCCGGTGGGCCGGCACCAAATGGGCCGGTGAGGTCGCGACCAAGGAGGTTATATTTAGATGGAGATGGCGGTTGCTATCAAATGTTCATTATCGGTTGAAGCCAGTGGGCGCCATATTGGTTTACTCAAAACATTCCATCCGTTTTCATTAATAATAATAATAGACGCCGCTAAAATGCACTTTAACCAAAATTTATATAAATAATTAAATGGCACTAACAACATTAACTAACTCACTAAAGTTTAGTCTTTAGTGACTAAAAACCAAACTAACCGATGAAGCGATATCCCGTTTTCTGGTCGTCGTTGCGTACAACCGTATGCCGAACAAGAATGCATTTGTAATGTTTATTTTATTCTTTACACTGTGTTTTTAACGTTTTAAAAGATATTGTTCAATGTACAGATATTTAAATAATGTCGTGAAATATTGTCGAACAGATTTCTCAAAAAAAAACAACAGACTACACGTTTTAATTTGAGTAGACCAAGATGGCTGCGATTTGGCTTCAACCTAGTGACGTCACGCCATCTCCATCTAAATATAACCTCCTTGGTCGCGACTAAAACAAATATTTTTTTTTTTGTATGCAGGCAACTTTTTTTTTTTTTTAAGTGCCAGCAGCAAGACACTTTGAAAATTAATTTTGTTTGAAATTCAACATTAAAATTCAACAACAATATAAAAAAACTTTACACTCTACAAACTGTACTAATTATTATTTGCAAAACGTTAGACTGCGCTTTTTGCTATGTACGAGCGGCATGGGCTTCAACACTGCTTTGATGTCTTCGAGGTTGTGTTTGGTCGGATCATTTTGCTGGTCGGCAAGTGAGTTTGATGGCACTTTCATTTGTTTTAGCTCCTTCCCTCCCCCGTCTTTTGATAGTTGCATTGACAATGTTATAAAAAAAGTGAGATGAGAGAGGTTAAGTTAGAAAACATTGATATAAAGCAGAAAAAAAAAGGCGACAGTTAGCCCTTTAACAATACTTAATAGAAATTAACTGATACACACAGCCGCGAAATTGCAAACCACCCAACTCCTTCACAGCTCACACATATGGGTATAGAGTTCTTCTTTCTGCCATTTGTAAAGGAAAAGTAAACTTTGTTTTTGTTTTTTATTAATAACATAGATCTAAAAATACTGCACTAAAGGCTTACAACACACACACAATTTTACTGTTTGAAAAAAAAAAGATCTAAATCAATTTTTAGCGGCCCCCGAAAGGGGAAAAGACGCTATTAGTTTTGTGTGAAATGTCTGTCCGTCTGTCCTGTTTAGAACTCGTAAAATAGAAAAGATAGTGAAAATCTGACACCATAATATTCTAAACCATTCATTAAAGTTCTGATGTAACGGCTCCTTTTTTCTTTTCTGAACGCGAAAAATCTAATTTTTAAATCACTTATGCAAGCAGTTTTTTCATAAAAATACACCACTTTTAATAGTAACAAACATTGGAGGCTCTTTAGAAGGGGAGACCGTCATTCACCATATTTTTAACATATTTATGTAAATTAAATGGTTTGAGAGTTTTTGTCAAAAAGTCTAGTACAGTCACCTGTATTACTACGTTATGTAAGGTATGTCAAAGTAACTGCTACATTTACACACAAAACTTTTTTTTTAAAGAGAAAAAATCTATTTAGTAAGCATATAAGTTGGGTCATAATTTAAAACAACAATTAATAAGTAGTTTTTCATATTATGGCAATGGTACACTTTACTATTGTTTTAATATTTTTTTTTACGAATAGTTTTTTTTTTCCTTGAGGATTTGAATAAGAGATTGGCCCTTTACAAAACAATTTGATCAATTATATATTCATTATAAGACATCAGTTACGCCATGTTCAAATCTATCGTAACATTCATTTTCACCTATCCTTTGGTCAGCTGGGGCAACACACAATATCTGTCAACCTTCTTTCTCCATTCTTCTCTGTCAATTGTCTTTAATAGAATTTCATTCTGATGTTCTTTCTGAAAATATTGAAACCTGCCTTTTTACCTACCTGGGTGGACCACTTCGGGGGCCGATTTTGAGTTTGTGTTTCCACAAACTGTCTTTGTAACCTTGTTGATCTTTAGTGTATGCCTATTTAATGGTAAAGTTATGCTTAGTATGAAGTTATTAGTGACAAAAATTCTTATAACAATGATCTAGTTTTATATAGCGCTGTCACATCCGATATTTAATGAAAGGAGATTTATATTTGAAAAAAATGGGTCATGGTATATTCATATATATTTCGAGTTTTTGAGAATGTACTAGGATGAAGCAAGAGTTTACATATTGAAAATTCTAAATTAAGTGAATGTCTCTCTAACCGTTCTGAATTCTTTCATCTTTTAATGGAATGTGTTGCCTGAGTCAGACAGGAAAACCAACGACTTAGCAGAGTTGAAGTCACAGATCAAAATGTATGACTAAATTGACACATTTAATGCATGGGAGGGTATAGATACTTATTTTTTGAAGTAATTTCTATAATATGTAAGTAATACCAAAAAGTTTCCAAAACATTTAATAATTTATTCATTTCAAACTCATTAATGCTGCTATTGTACCATTGGTAGTGTTCAGATAACATACATGTATAAATAAAATTCATTACGTCATCCTAGTCATCTAGTTTTCCATGCTAATCAAATTTTATACGCTTAAGCATATGACACATAGATGTAGCTGGGGGGAGGGGTGAATTTCAATCATCACTACATGCTGTAGACCTTTACATCGCCCTTTTGAGGTTAAAAACCCACCTCTTCATTAAAACAAAAAAATAAAACGATAGTCACCAAATTCCATAATCGTAGTCAAGGGTTTTGATGTACCCTCCCCACCCCCTCTTTCCAACAAAAGAAAAAGCAAAGCTACAATTACTAAATTTCATGAGCGTAGCCAAAGAGAATTTGTTGTTACCCCTCCCCCCCCCCCCTGCCAATAAAAAAGGAAAACAATAGTTACCATTTTCTACCAACCAGTCGCTGGGCTCTATTGATTAAAGTGCAGTGAATAGCACATTTGGTTTTTGAATTCTTTTAGCAGAAGAGTAGCAAGATAATGTACTGTAGACAACTCAGAATATGACTTTAAATACTGGAAATATTGTTTGGAAAAAAATCCTCCCCCCCCCCCGAAAAAATGCCATATGACCTGCCATTTGTAAGCCGGTTTATATGGTAATGCCCGGGCCGATTTTGATACACAGTCCGCCCCTGCATATAGCGGTACTTTACAGTCCATCAAACGTGGCGTTTTCACCAGAGGTCAATCCATTTCATAACATCTTCAAAAATTCATAGCTATCACAATTTTATTTTAAAGTGCAAATATTTTGCAAGACTTAGAATAAACATAAAATTCTGAAAAGGAAAAATGTACTTGGCGTAAATACAAGATCCATTAAGTATATATAATCCTCAGACATATCAAGTCTTGTTGAATGATAGTGAATTCATTGAAGGGGAAATGTTTGTAAAATGTTTGACGTGCTTCGGATGTTCCTTCAGAGTTGAAGATAATTTACTTCCTAGACCAAACCTCCCACAGGACAACGGGGGATAAGACCGAGCTGAGTTAAAACCTGGGACCATCGATACGTCCGAACAAAAGTCCAGCGCACAAACCTCACGACCAGGCAACTAGGTAAGGGGAAAAATGGCTGCACCTCATCATGTTGCTGAAACTCGTATATAGAAATAGAGAGGGAGGCGAAAAAGCAAATGAATTGTATTTGATAATTTTTGTTTTCTAATTCCTTTTTAAAAAAAAATTATTAGCCTTTTTATTTACATTTTTTTAAAATTTCGACTTTGTTTTGCTGACTAGAGAATATAATCGCCCCCCCCCCCCCATAAAAATTTTTTGTCATGCTCGCAATATTTGAGAGAGAGAGAGAGAGAGAGAGAAAGATTTTATCCAGAAAAAAAACAACAGTATCACCGCCACTTGATCGATTGTCAGAAAGTAAAGTCACAAACAGCTTTTTTTTTTTCACAGACAGAGTGAGCGCAGAGAGTTGTTTGTTTTTTGGGTTTTATTTTTGCATGTAGGCGCTCGCTAACTTCTTGTTTTTGTTCTTTATACTGTCTTGGTATTGGTATTAGTGGTGGAGAAGCAACCAAACTAACAAAATGGGCACAAATGTTATCTGAAAAATGTCCACCTAAAATAATAGATTGTATAGTATTATCCTTATGGCAATATATTGTTATACCAACAACCACAACTTCTAATAACTGACTGCTTGGGATAGTGTTGAAATCGATTTAGCAATAACTAAACGCTTTGTGCAAAAATTAACTTTGTCGCTGCCAGTCGACGTTCGATTTGCTAGAAATAATTATAATAATGACAAATTATGTTGTTTCTTTTTATATCCGCTACAACATCATCATCAAAGCAAAGGCATTCATACAAACATTGTGCGAGAATCTACGTGATCTACTACTAGCTACCAAAACAACGACTGCCACTACCACGACAAGATGAATAAAAAAAAGAAGTGGCTACTCTGTTGAACCAAATGGTCTTGAGTTTGAATCCTGGTTAATTTTTAAATTGTCTGCTAATCCATTAAGCACCAAAGGTGTACCCAAACATGTTGTGCAAATAAAAAATATGTGTGCCCTAGTAAAAAAAAAAAAAGGTACGTTCCCCTTTCAAACCTGGCAATCTATGGGGCAGATGATGTAAAGGTTGATTCTGTGGCCGACTGTTAACGATGATGTCATGTGGCCAGCACAACAATCAACCACCTTTACTTTTCCCCCCAACTAATGTCAGGGGCACCCATTAGAGCCATGTGCCCTAGGCATGTGGATGTCACCAGAGGGGCTTCACGACTTCAACCACCACTCACAAAGTCATGGGCTAACTTGACAACTTTGACCAAACAATTTCCTCACAAATTTTGTTTCATGGAATTGTGTGTGAAGTTTGAGGAGAAAACAATTATTTAGGATTTCACTTGGAATGTAAAGCATTTGTGAACATGTTAATTCTTAGCTTGTCCTGCATAATTATGTAAAACATTCAGTTCAATATTTGTAGACTTATGCTTATTTTGTATGAGTTAAATATAAAACATAAAGACTTCTCTGTTATCTTTATATTCACATAGCCACATTCAGTTTATTGCATACATGTTATGAAAATCATAAATTATTACTACGTTATGTTTCTAACATTACACATGATACTGGTAATAAAAAACACTTTGTCAACCAGAAAATAACATGCATTCTGTTCAATAAACATACATTGTGACAATGGCACAAGGTATCAGTTCATATTGATATAAAATGTAATTTTTTCTGTTAACTAGTTTTTCTAGCTCAAAAAAAAATAATTTTTAAATTCAATCTTAAGTTAGAATATTTCACACATTAATCATTCATTGGGAGGAAAAGGGGGTGGGTGGGGGTGAGAAAGGATAAATGATCTACATCCTGTTCCTACCAATGCAAAAACTCAATTACAAAATATAGGCAGAATGCATAAGACATTAACATTTGGTAATTCCAAATCAAGAAAGTTGTATGAACAGTAACCTATAGAACAGTAACAGAAAAGTGTTTAAATATCCTTGGATACACTCTTATAACACTAGCAGGATTGCTATGTATATGCATGGAATACTACCTTTTAATAAGCCAAACAGCAAACTGTCAGTGGGTTTAACAGTGATATTAAAAATACAATTGAACTGTTTATTAAGAAACTAGTTCCTAACAGAATTCAGCTTTTTCTAACACAATTATTAATTCAACAGAACAGTATGAAACCATTACACAAGAAACATGGAAGTCTTCACAGAGAGAATCATATGACTTACAAATTGTAAAATTAAACAATCAATCTAATTAGAATCTAGCAAATCTTACTTTTAAAAATGAACATGTTTATATACAAAAGTCACAGATTCAATATAAAAAAAAAGAAATAGAAACTTGCATTGTAAGAGATATCCTTGATATCAAACTAGAACACACCATCACTCACATTTAGTTCATTCACTTATACTCTCAATTAAAAGAAACATGTTCAAATACTTTCATTGATAAGACTTTCACCATTCCTTCCAAGTGTAAAGCACTTTTACTACTTTATTAGTTTTTTTTTTAATTGACTATTGCAAAAGAACTATCTGTTAGAATTTACCTGACCTAAAGAATGCACAATGATCAAAATGACCGAAAACCACCAAGACTGACAATCGTAAGAAAAAATCCAAAATTGTCTTAATAGAGTACAAACTCAGGAAATTCTGTTTCCTAGCCAAATCATCCCATCATTAGGCCACAACAAAATTATTGTATACCTGAAAGTTACAGTTTCAATAATTCATTTCAAATAGGTATTTCACATTTCAAAATACTGAGCTCAGAATGTCAAATTAAATGCAAATATTTTTTTAACAGATCCAATGCAACAAAAAAGGATAAAGTTTAAACTATTAAATCAAGATAAGCTTTAAACTGTTAAATTAGCTTAAGTCTCTGCACACACATTATTTATAATGCCCCCAATAAACAAAATAGTATAAACATCAGAATGTTTTCAATTGTAAGAAATACTGTAGTAAGATTTAGATTTTTACTTTTCCCAAAAACAAACAAGTTTGAAAAACAGGAAAAAAATAATTTTCTTATAATTCTGTCCCTATCATGGTACTCCTAATGTTTATAAAATAATTGGCATTGCCTTTGATTCTGAATATTAAGGGTAAGTGCAGTACTTCACATGCAAACCCAGAAAATACAACACTTGCATAAAATAACCATAAAAAAAAAATGCATGTGTTTGCAATAAAAATATTCAATGTTTCATAACTCCAATACTGTCCTCAATAAATACTAGTCTCAGAAAGTCTTTGTGAAGGAATGTTTAATGACAACTAAATGAAAGTCAACCTTTACAACTTGAAAACAATGCTTTCCCTCTGTGGTAAAAAATGTTGAATCCTTGTCTGTTGCTCAACATTTCCCATGTTCTGAAAACAAAAATAAAAATATTCTTTTTTTTTAAATAAAAAAACAACATAACATTTAAAACTGAGTGTTTATATTTCGCTACTATAAAATGTGCTGTTGATGTATGAAAGGGTTTAGTTGCTAAAAAGCTGCAAGCTAAATAATATGAAATGTGTTTCTGAAGTGCCAATCGGAATGTTTAATATAAATAATTAGAATCCCTGCTGACCTCTTATACATTTTCAAAACTCTTATTTTCAACAAGCTTTAATCAAAGTTATATATAGTAGAAGAATACATAACTCACACCCTGCAATGTCATTTTTCTCTTAACATAATGTACAACTGCAGAACATTTAAGATTATCAGAATTTAGAAATAATTCAAATTGATTTCAAAATATGTATTATTTTGTACGTACAACTTAAAAAAAAAAAAAAGAGACTCACTTTGCATCTTGCTCTGCGCTGGCTTTGATCTCCTTAAAGTTACCAGCGACATGAACCACACCATAACAAGTGATGAGGAGAGCAAAAATGCATTGAAGGAGAATCTGTTGGCAGATTAAGATTTTTTGTGTCAGTTAATAGAGAGAGAACTGGTGCATGAATGGTGAACTACAAATGAATTATAACTTTCTATACACTTTGAGAGCTTTAACAGTTTTTATGACACATGCATCTAGATACTTCATTTGTTTATAAACAAAATCATTACAAGTATTTCTGAGGGAAAACTATCATCTGCTGATTTATTAGAAAATGGACCAAGTCTGAAATGGCTAAGCAATATAGCCTGATTCCATATGACCACAATAATGTCTACATACAAGGCCATGCCAAATGTAAAGCTTAATGAATGCACTTTTTGTCACATTGTGAATGGATCAAAAAAGGGTAATTAGTAATGACTTAATCCCTTGTGGAGGGAATAGTTTTATTTTTAAAAAATTTAATCAATCTACATACACAATTATAAATTGATTAACTCTAGTATATTTTATTATTAAAAAAAATAAATAAATTTGAAAGTGACACTCTGGGAATGAGACCTGACGGAGGTTTAAGTAACTTTTATAGCTTTCACAAAATTTTTATTGAGTGCCGAAAAATAAAAGTATATTCCAAACAGAAAATCTTTAATACTATGCTGCTATAAATATTTAGTATAAATTATATTTTAAATATTTAGTCCTAACTACATTCTACCAGAGTTTTCTATTCCAAATGATTAAACCAATATATATATTGGTTTACAAATTAAAATATCTTAAGAAAAAGATGTTTTAAAATGCTTTCTTCAAAAGGTTTTAATCCAAATTGTTGCATACCACTCTCGCGAAAACAGTCTACATTTGATAAGGTCTTATTAAAAGATGAAACGACGTCTTTTACTTAAGATATTTTAATTTGTAAACATTGCAAACATTAATATCTACAATAATATAAATAATATATATATATATATATATACATATATATATATATACATATATATATATATATATATATATATATATATATCTCTCTATATATATATATATATGACAATGAATTAATTGAAATACTTACATCAAGAGGTAACATGGTAAACTCTTGCTCTGTTAATCTCAGATATGTACGATCTAGATTAAAGAAAGATTTATAAAAATTAACATTTAAACAACTCAATTAAAAAAAAAAAAGGAAGATCACATATGATTGTTATAAAGCCAGTGCAAAACAGAATTTCCCTATAATGAATTGCAATAGTTGGTAGAAATTTTACCAATCTCAGGTAAGAAAATCCAGAAGAATCACACTAGCGGAGACATTTTAAAATGCTTTCTTCAAAAAGTTTAAATCCAAATTGTTGCATACAACTCTCGTGAAAACAGTCTACATTTGATAAGGTCTTATTAAAAGATAAAACAACGTCTTTTACTTAAGATATTTTAATTTGTAAACATTGGTAATATTCAGACACGGATTAATATCTACAATGGTTTGACGATGGGTTGATACTCCTAAATACTAGATCTAGTAGCCTACAACTTAATTGTAGATCCATATTTATGATGATCCAAAAATATATTACGCTTAACTAACTAAAAAGATAACCTTAAAAAATGATTTGGCATCCCCTAACATTCGGCCGCCTGCGTGCAATGCACACATTGCACAATAGGTAGCGGCGGTCCTGGATTTAGCAATGGCAGGGGAGAGCATACTTTATATAAATTATTTTGGGGGCAAAGGGAAGTAAATCTGCAAACATTTTTTAGTTAATTAAGTTTTTTTTTTTTGTCAAAATAATGTTAAATAAACATGTATTTATAAATTGATTGTCAAGTGTGTTTTGTTATCTTTTAGATACTAAAATGTACTGATTATGTTTATTTAAATGCTTTGAACATTAAAAAAACATTGCATAAAAATACATGAACAATCAAAACAAAATTGTTTGATATTGTAGCATTTTTTAAAATATGGTAAACCTTATTGATCACCCCTTATAACTCTGTATAGGCTTAATGGAAAGCAAGATAAGTGTAATATATATGTTCTCCTTTCAATCCTGAATCCAAATATAAACGTCTTGCTTGGCTAATGCACCATGGGGCTATACAGTAGCCTTAGTTCCAGAAGCACCCCCATTCATGTGTATGAAGTCAAAATAACATGCTTTCATACCAGTGTACTTTATCCACTAGTAGGAAAACGATCTTGCACAGGAATACAAAAAACTATATGTGTAAGAAAATTGAAAAATGGATTGCGCACAATACCACAGTATTTCTGTACTAACCATCTAAATAAAGATTTAAAAATAAAAATAAGGTGAGATATCCAATATGGTATACAAAAGAAGGTGGTGTTTCTTCTTCTTCTTCCTCATTCTCATTTTTTTATGTTGGAGCGTTCAGATGACTAGACCAATATATAAATGATGATCTGCGCAGTGGTTTCCTAATCAGGGAGCTCTCCATATAGTTTTCTTTCTATTGGGGTGTTTTGGGGCCAGTGTCTTGTACGGCTCATGGTAAAAAAAGAGACAGTTTTGAAGGACATGGATGATGGTCAACATTCTCTGGTGAAACTCCACAGAGGCAGATTTCACTGGTTCTGATTTTGAGCTTCCGTATGTTGTCTCATTCTGTTGTGTCCAGTCCTGAGTTGAAATATTAGACGTTGATCATGTCGGGATAGCTTAAACTTATAAAATACTTATTATTAAGTTATAACAGGCATCATTTTTCTTGAAAATTCTTGTGATTCAACAGTCATGAGAGCTTGTCCATTTTTCATATTTTTTATTTTATTTTAATTTACTATTAGTATTAGACAATTAGTAGTAGGGCCTAAGTATTAGTTTCTTCATTTCTTCTGGATAGAGTGCAATGTTTAATTGGGGGGGGGGGGTGATATGGCAGTTTTACTAGAGTACTCTAGAGACTAGACACTTTATCTAGTAGTTATTACATATAATCATATAATGATATATCATTCATATGATATCAATTTGTCATTATTATCCTGTCACTCATGTCCACGGTCTGAGTCTGAGTCAGTGTAACATAACAACTGAGTCACACTGACTGACTGAGTCAACTGAGTGTAATGATAATGAGTATGCCTTAGTCTTAGTATGAGTGTTACTACAAGTTACAGTAATAGTAATAGACTTAGTCTTAATTAAATAGTCAGTATACTCAGTCTAACACTAACTGAGTAACTCTCTAGGACTCTTTCTACCTCTAACTTTAGTAACTAGAGTTAGAGTATAGACTCTATATACTTATATAGTCTATAGACTATACTGACTATAGAGAAATTTTCAAATTAATCAATTAATGAAATTACCATCTTGAATGATCTTCATGAAGTTCATCTTGCCATCTATAATATTGATAATCTACAGAATCTGAGAATAGACAGATCTAGAGCCTGTAAAGTTACAGAGATATAGATCTTATACTAAATTGGAAAAAAATACCACTCAGTTATAATATGGGACTTACGTTGAGCCGCAGAATATGCTGCATGTGCAAGAGCTATCAGGCCCAAAACAACACACAACTTGTGAGCAGCCATGATTATCAAGCTATAAATAGATCTAGAAGCAAAGAATTGCCAACTTGAACTATTTTATTTTGACAGTTTTGATGTTTTTCTGGATAGTTTCGAAAACGAGTACTTTTTAAAATCTCTAGACGTCTGAAGTTCTTCTAGAATGGTACCTTAGTCATGGCCGGATTTACCTATAGGCAACTCACTAGCTCGAGTTCTAATTCAAGTCAAAAAGCCAGCACGGAAACCATCTCCCATATTTCCCACATCCACACCCTCAACTGAACTGCTCCACCACGCATACAATTTAAGTGATTGGAGAAGCGCGATGAGCGTGTTGAAAGCATGATATAATCAGGGGGTGGACTGGCATTCAGGTAAATGTCCGGTGGGACCGCTGAACAGGCCACTTTAAATTATAGGCCCTCGCTTTACCTACAAGATCTTAACAGACTTTACTGAACGATACTAGACACATTTTCTGTAAAAATGGTTTAGCTTTATATTATACAGTGCTTCTGGTAAGCTTCAAATCTTTGAAAAGAGATAATTAAAAAAAAACACAATAAGACCTAATAGTCTATATAGCCCTAATTATTAGATCTAGTTTCCCTATAGATCTAGGGCCTACTTGCACTTAGGCTTTGATCTACATTAACACTCTCGAGTCGAGTCAACTCTTTACTGATTTTTCAATGAAGTCAAGTAGACTTCCAATGTATAGCTGGGTGTGCTAGGTTAGGCTCTGACCAGTCGATGAACACTAAATAATTCATCATTCTAACTTTAGATGTCTGTCTTCTGATTTCCTTGATGCTATACGGAGAGCAAGCATAAAGGATTGGTCCTGGATTACAGATTGCTTACACACCAGAAATAGCCTAGAAAGAAGGTCTGGTGATTACAGATGCTCAACTGTGACTGCAGTTGTGTATCAAGGATTAAACTGTCATTTTTTAGTCACACGAGAATTTGCAAAGGGAAAAGATCGTCTCTCGAGACATTTAATGCCTCAGATTTAAGTCTATAATAAAATCATAATGACACTTATTTTCTATATCTAGGCCTCCACATGGCCAATATTCCCTAAAGCTATGTTGGTATAGACTATAGAGTAAGAAAATGATGTTGAAGTGGTTTTAAGATGTTGCTGCATATTGTGTTCTCGCATTTTACGTGATGCTGGTTAGTGATACTCTTCTGCCTGGATCAGTGACATACGCTTCTTTCCAGTCCCTCTCTAACTTTACCTTAAGTGATGCCTGAAAAAAACATTGTGAACACTGGTGCTTGCTCGTTGCTTAGTTTTGAGTAATCTGGTCCAGGTTTTATTTTGGCTATTATCTCGTTTTTGAATCCCTTTTTTCTTGTATATCTTCTTTTCCTCCGAGAATGGTATTTTATTAAATTTATTATTGCTTTAATTCATTATGACCTATGTGTTTTCTCCTTTCAATTGTGGTATTCCTGTTATTTCCACTAATTAGATTTAATGTATGATCATCATTGTTACTCTTTATATTACACGATTATATAGTTGTTCAGCAGCTAAATACTTAAGTTTTTGAGTTATAAAATAGGTGAGTATTACGTTTTTGAGTTATATAATAGGTGAGGTGTTAAATTGTATATTTTTATTGACTCTTATCTGTGAAAAGAATATCTAAATCGACCACCTGCGGACAATGGTTATGCTTGCCCTAGATGTGGCAAAATATGTAGGTCATAATTGGGCTACGCAGCCACGGGAAATACTGCATTCCTCACTGATCTTTGGACTCGAAGAGAAGCCTTATTATCTGCCAAAGTTTAAAAACTAGACCTTATTGTCACCCTCTGTATAGAAAGTTCAAAGAATTTGTAGGCCTACTCAAAGGGAAGTTTACCAATAAAGATGAAATCAAGACGATAAAACTAAGAGTAAAATTATAGTCACCATATGGTTATTTGGTGGAGCCTTCCTGTTATTAGCAGGCTAAGATCACAGCCACAACTACCTACCCTCGATAAATACTGCACCCTCCTTAATATTCAGACTCAAAAAGACTATGTAACTGGCTAATTGTATGTACTATAAAGCACTAGAAGACAACACAATGAAGCACATTTCAAATGATCATTTATTGTGGACAGTTGCTGATGAAACCTAACATCTTTAATGTATGTACTGGGACAAACTGCCAACACAGTCTGGACAATAGCTGTTTTATGTTAGACAACATACTATAGTACAAGTTTGGACAAGAAATCATTTAGTATCATTTGTAACAAAACAAAGAATTTACAAAAATGCATTGTATCTAACAAAAAAAAAAATCTAAAGGATAATGCAGACAAACCCAACCACCTCCCCAGAATATTTTGATTTTGTCATGTTGAAGTACACTGTACCAGTAGATAGTTACCCAGCCAACCTTTTCAAGAATAAGTTTCTGCTGCAATTAGTTTGATTAATAGTCATGTACACATTTAATGTTATGCAAAGCAATGTATTTGAACACAAAAAATGTTCTAGGTTATGCCTCAAGGTAACTATCATGTTGCACTATCTAAGTCATTCATCTCATAACATTGGCAAAGAAGATTTGATTCAAGAGAAAACAAAAAGTTCCAAATTCAAGGGGACTGGGATAGGGAAGAGTTGGCAGACAGTGTTAACTAAAAGTACTACAACTAGAGATTTAAATGAAGGCCCCATTAATTGTCTACTGGTGGATAAGGAAGTCAACAAAGAAAGAATAAGAGGAGATTTTTTATTATCCTGACATTTTAATCTCCAACATAATTGTGTGTTAACTGTGACATCTTCTCATAACAATACTTGAGCATCATTAAATATGACATCAGTCTTTAGCTAGATAAATTGGTGAGCAAGTGCCTCTTGTTCTTACTTTCAAATAGAAACCTAACAGTACATTGGCTTAGTTTAGATAAACCACACACACACACACAGATTATGCTGTTTTACAAATTGTATTAGAACACTATGATGTGCCTTTATAGCTTTAGTGAACTTAAATCTTGTTCAAATTTCCACTCTTACTGAAATCTGTTACATGTTTATCAATTTCAGTTGGTACACAAATTGTTACATCTAATAGAATCCGGTAGAAAAAATTTATTTTTAAATACTTTTTTTTTGTAGCCTAAACAACAGTATTTAATAATGACTGTTTAGCATTCCCAAATAAGATCTGACCACAATGGGGTGTCAGCAGGCTTACTCAGCCAAAATGAAGCTCAAAAGAGGGAGTTATGTTTTCTTTATTACTATATTTCTTGTTTTAACACCAGCAGTAGTATGTTGTGTAGATGAAGGTCTGGATTTCTTTGGACAAAGTCAACAAAATATAGACATATAACCCATTGTCCAGTGACAACACAGACTCAAGTGAGATCCCATAATGAGCATTTGAATGATACCTTTGCTAGTGTTCAACAAGACTGAATATTTTCTCAACATTAACAATGTAAAACTTGTACATCCAAAACATTTATTCTTAAACAGCGTAGTCTTTGTATAGAAAAATATAGATTGCAATTCAATTAGTACATCCACTGACAATAAATACCGGTACATTTAAGTTATGTATTGTTGTTTGTAAAATGATTTACATGTTTCGGTTGTTCCATCAGAGTTGAAGATAATCTACTTCCTAGTCCTAATTTCCCACAGGCTGACGGAGACGAACCATGGATCATCGAGACAACCAAATGCCAATACAGTGTGCAAACCGCACGACCAGGCAGACACTTGTTTAGAAATATATATCTTACAAAAACAATGTTCTATTCAATGTCAGAGGATGGGGTGGTAAGACACACTGCCTTACATTGAGATCAGTGTAGTTGTAGACAGGTTTCTGCTTGGTCTCTTGCTTGTTTTCAATTTAAAGTGCAGTTTCAGTTTTAAATGAATGCCACAATTTTTCTGTACTGGTACAATTATCCATTTAGAAAAACAAATTATCCCAAACATATCTAGCAAAACTTATATGATATTTAAAAGGACTTGAAGCAGTGTCAACTCTATTCTTTACTGTATAAGACTGGTTAATTCTTGCTCAGTTTTTGTTTGTGTTGGTACATAACTATTTATACATAACTTAAAATAACCTTTGTAACTGAACAAAGAAAATAATGATAAAAAGAAACTAACCAACTATAATTTCATTTACTAAATTTTAAAAGAAATATTTTCACTCTTTTGAGTGTTACCAAAAATATATCTACAAACTAGCCAATACAAAGAATTTACAATTGAAACGATTAAAAAATGTCTAAAATACTGACAAGCAATAATCATACCAACAAGCACTCACTATTCTTTTTTCATTCCCACTGTTACTTACAACACAATACATAGCAATTACAACCAAAGAAGCAGTCAACTTGCCAGTGTAACAGACACAAACCACACCATGTAGTAGCTAGATTTGTTTGTTTATAGATATATACATATAGTGTTATGACACACCATTTCATTGTCATACACATAATCTTGTATTCACAATACAAACTGGTTTGCAAAGATATTCCTGAACAGCTCAAAATAAAATCCAAGGACTATGCTGACATCACACTACTAATACAAAGGGTTGTCAATGGATGAAATATTTTCACATATAGTAAATTACTATAAATAAACATATTTTGTGTAAAATTATTCAGTAAAAAGGGGAATTTTGACCAAATATATATTTTGAAGCCCTATTAGTTATTGAGATAACAGACACATGAATTTATGGCGACATAATGCATTTTATTAAATGGGTTAAAAAAAAAAAAGATAAATGAACCACCAATTGGAACACATTGAGGTAAAAAAAAAAAAAAAGGTTTCGTTAAAAAATATCCTTATGCAGTAGTGTCCCTTGCCTTTTGAAAAAAAAAATCCACTCCAGTTCAGTTATCAAAACTTTGTCACACACAGCGAGGCGATCAAGATTTTTTTGAAAGCACATTTATTCATGGAGATATATTCTGTACACACTAACAAACAGCAGAACTAGATTGGGCTGCGCAGCCCCAGTCAAACCAGTGGCACTCTCACAATACTGGCCCACTGGCCCAATCAGAAACATTCATTGCAAATGATGGCAATGAGAGTGAGCAGACTGAAGGACAAGCACACAACTCAAAGGTCTCAGAGTTTGTCTTTCGCTGGTACCCAGATGTGTGGACCCGACTGATCACTAATCACTTCTTTGATTTTAGAGTAGATTTCATCCGCTGTGTCGCCTTGCACCACAGCTGAAAAAAAAAAAGACAAATTGAATAAGCACTGCCATTACAAAAAGTATATATATATACAAAACATACACAACACAAAATTTTGTAAGAAACTTTGACCATGACACTCTAACTATAGTTAACTACAACCTTTTAAACAGAGCAATGACTAAAAAAATATAGGCATATTGGATATCTATTACACTATTACAAAGAAGCACTAAACTTTATTTAGTTCTGTAGGCTAATAATGTCCACAGAGAACAAGAACTGTCACAAGTGATAATATCCTGAATAAACACAATTTTAACATCTCTAAGAAATACTTAACACATTTATCTTCTGTTTTACGTCTTGGTCATCATAACCTGATGTCACCCTTAAACTGTATAAAACAAAAATATCCAGAAACTAAAGTAAAATAAAGCTTACACAAATGTTGATCTCAGTGGTTACTGTATATAGCCCTTACCAGTAAAATATTCTCCAAACTCTGCTTCAAGTTTCAATGCTCTTTCATATGTCTTCTTGGCTTGTTCTTCAGTTATTCTTTTATTCATTTCCCTGATTAAAAAAAAAAAAAAAATGAAAATAAGGTAGGCTCCATAAGCAAGTTCATTTACCCCCCCCCCCTCCCAAAACATGTACCGGTACAATAAATAAAAAATCTATTGGGTTTTCATCATATTTATTTAGCTAATTTAGACTACAGCATTTAATATATACACATATCTTTTGGATTTTCATTACATTTTATAATTAAGAATACTGTTAACAAAAGCAACAACTCCATACTTACATTATAGACTCTGCTGACTTTGGCTTAATAAATATAGCTATAGGATAAAGGCCTGCCACTTGTAACCTTTTTATTGCATTACCACTTACATCTAAAATACAATGTTTGCCCTGGAGATAAACACAATAAAGAAATAGATCAAAACTTTTCTTAAGCATTATAAAGCATTCAAGATTTTTTGTTTAAATTTAAAAGCCACAACAAACAAAAGATAAGCAAGAAAACAAGTCGCTACAATCAAACAGGGAAAATAAATGCACACACTATTTAAAGGACATTTATTTAGCCCATGAACCTGGTGAATTATTTCAATGGCATCGATTAAAAAAAAAAAAAAAATGAAAAATGTCTATCTATTCAAATGTATTTGTTAATGCTCTAGTTTCAGTTCCCATATAAGACATCTCATCTACATGGAACTATTTCAGGTCAGGACAGTGGATGGACGCTGATAGCCATATAACAATATAAGTTTAGAAAGATGATTAGACAAGGAATAATATTTTAATTATATTTGGGTGACCCTGACCACGGCCAATTTGTTTTCCAGCAAAATAAGCTTGTTAGGTGACCTCTTTGATAGATATTTTATACTTCTAACAAAAATTGTGATTTAATTAGTTAACCCATTTAATTTCTTCTCCAATTCCAAAACTATATAAAATAGGAACACTAGATTTTTTTTCAAAAAATTTTTTTCCAGTAGAACTACAATCCTTTCAATACAATGATAAAATGAATAGAAATAGTTTTTTTTTTAATAGTCAACTTTAAGTTTAATAATTAAAGAAATATAAACAATAAAAGTATGAAGAAATCAGAAATGATGTTCACTTTCATACATTATCAAGATATATATATATATATATCTATATATATATAAATATAGTCTAGTCTCTCTTGACATTATGTCATAGAACAGAGATCAATGGAATAATGCCACATAACCTAAATCTAGTAGATGATCCTTAAGATTACCCACTTTGGCGCTATCAATTACTCTCAGTATCATCACTATATATATGGCTCCTTTTGTCTCGAAAGGCAATGGATGCGCCCAAATGAGTCACTGGTTTTGGCTTAATCTTGAGACGGGGCAGAATCTGGTGTGGCTAATCAAGCCAATTCTAGAACGGCAGACTTTGCCACAATTCATACATGTGTATGCCTCTGATTCAGGTCTAGCGGACAGGGCAGCTTTCTTTTTTTCCTCTTGATTAAGGCCACTTGAATTCTTTTGTTCTCAGCAAGGGTTGTCCCAGCACGCACAGTCTGTCTCCATGCACTCCGGTCTATATGTTAGTCTTGGGCGGCCCTTGGGTCTAGCTCCTTCCACAAGCTCAGCATATAAGATATCTTTCGGGATTCTACCATCTGGCATGCGTGTGACATGTCAGAGCCAGCGTAATCTTCTTTGTGTCAGAAGAGCATACATGCTGTTCATATTGGCCAATCTCAAAACTTCCTGATTGGAGACATGGTCCCTCCAAGAGATGCCCATTATGCATCTCAGGCAGTGCAAGTGGAAACTATTCAATCTGTGCTCTTGGTACATGTATGTTGACCAGCTTTCACTGCCATAAAGGAGAGTGCTCACAACACAGGCGATGTAGACTAGGATTTTGGTCGCTGTGGTCAATTTACCATTTTCCCAGACGCGCTTGGAGAGTTTTGCCAATGCTGTGGTAGCTTTTCCTATCCTTT
The DNA here is from genome assembly GCA_036873155.1 of Biomphalaria sudanica. Lineage (NCBI taxonomy): Eukaryota > Metazoa > Mollusca > Gastropoda > Planorbidae > Biomphalaria > Biomphalaria sudanica. Next base: position 364,666 of record JAZGLO010003187.1, on the reverse strand, counting down.
TTGTCAGCTCGATGTCTAAGTCTAGGTTACTGACAATTGTTGAACCCAAGTAGGTAAATTCCTGCACCACTGAAAGGGTGTGGTTCCCAATATGTATTATAGGTATTTCTGCAACGTCTTGTGCCAGGATTTCGGTCTTGGAGAGACTTATAGTAAGGCTAAACTCTTGACAAGCAGCTGCTAAGGTGTTCACTAGCTTCTGTAGACCTTCTTGTGAGTGAGATACCAGTGCCGTGTCACAGGCAAACAGCAGCTCTCTTATCAAGATACGACGCCTTTTTGTTTTGGCTTTAAGACGTGCCAGGTTAAAGAGCCTTCCATCGGATCTGCTATGGATATATATTCCGTCTTCCAGGGATTTAAAAGCACTGGTTAGTACGACTGAGAAGAAGATGCCAAATAGTGTGGGGCCAGTACACATCCTTGTTTTACACCGCTCTTGATGGAGAATGGCCTGGAGGAAGAACTTTCAAACTGAACAGCGCCCTGCATATTTTCGTGAAAAGCTGACACTAGTTTTCTTAACTTAGTTGAGCAGCCGATTTTCTCTAGTACAGCAAACAGACCGCTTCTGCTAACAAGGTCAAAGGCCTTGGTCAAATCAATAAATGCTATGAAGAGGGGCTGCTTTTGTTCTCTGCTCTTCTGTAGCTGCCGCAGAGAGAAAATCATATCTGTTGTAAATCTACGTGCCCTAAAGCCACACTGCGACTCTGGATAAACACAAACTGCCAGGATCTGTAATTGCTTTAGTAATACTCTAGCAAAAGCCTTTCCGACTATGCCAAGCAGTGAGATCCCTCTATAATTGTTACAATCAGAGCGGTCGCCTTTATTTTTATAAATTGTAACTATGTTGGAGTCTTTCAATTCCTGGGGGACCATTCCTTGTTCCCAGCACAAGCTTAGCAGTTCATGGAGTGGTTTGATTAGGGCATGTTTTCCAGCCTGAATGACTTCAGCAGGAATGCCATCTCCTCTCAGTATCATCACTAGATAAAAAATAAATAATATTATCATTCGATCTAGCCAGCACTAACGTTAGACATGGCTTGAAAAAATCTCAGATGAATACTAAGACAAGTGTGTTTTTTTTTGTTCCTGCAAGGAGGAGAATGTTTAATAGACCTGGAAGTTTAATAAAATGATCACTTAAAAGCAGGGATTAACACAGAAAACAACAGTCCAAGATTTCCAGATTATATCAGATTTGATGCCACAGAACAAAATGGCACCATAATAATGACACTTTGTGGGTTAAAAATAGTGAGAATAAATTGTTTTTTAAGAAGTGAAGCAAGCCCTATAGAATATCATGGTTGTCTTCTCAGGGGAAGAGTCAGATCAAGGAAGTACTGGCTATTATACTTACTTGTTCTGCTACTTCCTTAACAGATGCTACACTAGTTCCATATAAATTATCATTATATACTCCAGCTTCAATAAACAAATGATTCTGTATGTCTTTCTCCATCTGTTCACGGGAAGCAACAAAATGATAATCTCTTCCATCCTCTTCATGTGGCCTCCTTTCTCTTGTTGTATCTGTATCAAACATCATCAGACTATTATTTAGAGCTATTCTAGATGTAATAATAATTATCATTATATCCCATCATACAATAGTTTTACATTCTTTTTAGATCAATTTGATATGATATACATGACATTATGAAAAATAATTCTAAATCACAACAAATTTCCAATAAGGATCATTAAAACAGTCTTAGTCTAAATAATATAAAAAAATGATTTATTTTTTCACAAACTTTCTTGCTCTATTATTCTTTCCCATCAGGAGAATGACCCTCACCTCCCAGTTATGCCACTAGGCCAGACATTTCTAAATTCAATTGGCTGGTTATGGTTTATAACTTACACACACGCTAATAATTATAGCTAAAGCTTACTATTCTGATGTACACTTTGATTTTTTAAAGTAAAAATGCTGAGAAACCCCGCATTTATTTTGTATTTGTTCAATGGACAGCATAGGCTATTAAATACTTGTCTATCCCAATCTATTTACAAGCCATATATGCCAGTCTCCAATAGTTGATGTGCCATTGGACTTCTCCATACCTGAACATTGCTGATAAGAAATCAATATCTGTTAGAAATGTGCATGTGCACTACTATTGCATATACTAGTTCCTCCCAAACCATAAAATAAAGTAGCACAAATGCTGTGGCCGATTTCTCATATGTGATACATACTTTACTTCTACATATTCAAGAGAATTTACAAACCACTACTTACGTGGAACACAGCTGCCAAATTTATCTGGGAATTCTGAAATGAGGTCATCATTAATTCTATCTTTTTGTGGACCTAGAATAATGACTGGTCTGGTATATTTCACTGTAGATACATTTAAACATAAAAAAATACAGTACAATACTTTGCACTAATAGAAACATTTCCATAAAGATGATTACACTAAGTAACATTTAACTGTATAGAGATAACTACTTTAAGTTATTTACCATTGTATAAGTTACTTTCCATTGTTTTTAAGCATTACTCCACATTTTATAGAGATTATTATACTCTGAAATTCTTGCATTGTATATATATGACAACTTAAAACTTTTATTTACACTGTATATCAAGTTATAAAGAATGGACAGGCCTGCCATCGAAAGTGATTCTATTCAAGGCAAAAGAATGAGAAGAATGGAGAAATGTAGTCAACAGATCATGTCTAGTGCCCCAATGGTCCAAGAGACCACATAAAAAAAACTAACATTTTATGAAGCTTAAGTCTGTTGTTGATAATCCATTTTTTTTTTATGACTGCAATTTCATATTTTTCTAAGGTCACTCAAAATGAAGGCACTAGACTTTTAAACAACCTCTGTGGGTCTGACCATTGCTATTTAGAGGGCATGTTAGTGTAGATAAGCACTTTGACAGGTTCAACAGAACTCTTCTCGCAAGTATAGCATAGAAAATGTATTACATTACAAAGTTTGCAATAACTATGAAGACCTGAGATGAATTAGACATTTTACAGTTATTTACTTTAAAAAAACAGTTGACACATATGTGCATACTTTGTTAACATTTATGTCTTGTGTTTCAATGTATTTTTAATTTACATATGAAGACTTAAGTCAAAGTCCTTTTTTTTTAAAGCATAATTCTTTTATTGGTATTTATTTATTATGCATTGCCAAAAATTAATTTCTTTAATGCAAGTAAAGTATTCAAGGATCTCAACAAGAAATATTGTAGTATTTATGGAGCTCCCATGACTGCTAATCTTAACTTTAAAAAATACAGATGTAATTTTAAAAGAGAAGATAATTAATTATGTTCTACCCATGTGTCAATCTAGTCATGGATGTTAATCAGAGACTTAAACTCTGCTAAAGTTTTCATGGCTGATTCAGGCAATCCATTTCATGTTTTAATGGCAATAAGGAAGAAGGAGCACTTGTACGATTTGCCTCTCTCTTTGTGTCTGAGTATTTTATTAGGCTTTGTTTTTTAAACTTGTAAATCATGGTTGAGTGTTTTTACTTTTAGTTTTCTGTCCTGAAGCATCTCTAAATTTACTGATCTGAATAATGGTGTTATTCTAATCAAGTGTTTCCCAAACTGTGTTTTATGGAACACTGAGGCCAAATTAGGTGTTCGACTAACTACTGAAATATTTAAGTAGCCACCACATAAATTAATTTCTCTAGAAAAAAATATATAAGAAATAACTTATAATGAACTTGACAATTTGCATGTTTAATGTTTAGAACACCAGGAAAGCAGCTACCCTTAAAGACATTGATTAATTTCATTTGTAATATGTTCTCATGACAGACAATACAAATACAATAACAGTACATGTATTGCTAAAACAAAGGGTACTTAAAGAAGAAAAACAATTCACTTACATTCTTGTTGCACCACAGTCTCATAAGAAAGAATAGGTTCATCTCCTCCTGAAAATAACAAGCAGACCAAGTTATTAAACAACAGATATATTGGGTTTCCCTCAATTTTTTTCATGTCAGGGAGACAAGCACAAAACTCAAAGTTCATACAAATGACCTAGCTACAAACATTGTTAAATTACTGCAGTCTTTACTGGCAAAAGACTCCAAAATTTGAAGATGGCATATTAAAATGGTAATATCTACACTTGTAGTTAAATAACACATTCCAAAATAATGGGATTTTGAAAATGCATTTTCATTACGATGATAAAATACATGGGAGAAGCCAATAGTCAGTTCCAGCACAGCTTACATGCACTATGTCAGATTGCACTGAGTGTTTACATATACATTAAAAACAATATAGGACTTTAATTGGCTTTAGTACAAATGTTGACTTGATAAGTCATATTTTTTGTGTGTGACATGTTTTGCAGCAGCTGAGTCATTTGTATGTTCCATGATATATCTATTACAAAATAAGAATCATTTGTTATACCAGGTATGACCCAATCCTCACAAAATTGTGGTTTAAAAAAAGTTATAAAGAAATAATGCTGACAACTATCTAGAAGCATGCTCAGACACACACACACTGAAACAACACCCTAGCATCTAAATAAATAAACTCATAGACTTTCACAATTGTAGTTAAAAAGCAATAAATTATGGGTAAAGACATTACAAATGTCTGAAAGAATATCAGTCAACAAGTTATGGATCAGTATCAAATACTCACTAGAGCTTGCCTCACTATCACTGTGGTGGTTGCCTACATCACAAGGAGGAGAGAAAACAAAAAAAGAACATTGGCTCATGCAAACAGGCTTACCAAAGTCAAACATTTGAAATACACTCATTTTTTATGTACATAAAAGTTGGATGATTTTCACTGATATTATTAAATAAAACTTACAAAAAGACCCATAAAAACTCTAGATCTAGCTGGCAGAAATATAAGTAAAATAATCAAAATTTTGACTTTGGCAGAGAATGTGACTGACTGGTTTTAAAAACAGTTGACTTTAAAAATCAATTTAAATTAAAACAAAACAACAATTTAAAAATGTAACTTCTCTAAAAAGTCTCTAATGACTAAACTAATCTACAATATTTACAAGCCAGTCTTTTTCAGTCAAATGCACAATATTAATTATCAAACAAAATAAATCTTCTATGTTTGTTATATTTAACTAATACATTGACCACAATTATTCATAAGCATTAGAGAACAAAAATATACCAAAATAAAGTCCAAAACAATTCTCCTTATTACAAGAAACTAGTTACAATCATACCAGGAATGATCATTTTAAAAGCACTACACTAAATATGCACTATTCCATCACTACTAACTAAGGTTTTAACAAATAATTAGGTATATAACTTTCTATACATTTCTTCATCTAACAGGCTGAAATATTCTGTACAATTTGATTGGCTAATATTAAAACCATGTTTGGATAAACAGAAATCTTTATTATATACTAGTTAATATACAATTATGCTAAAGTAATTCAAAGAAGTCTTTTGAATGGTGGTTGCAATAAATACATGCATTAAACACTTTGAAAACAAACATTCAAAAACAGAATGTTTAAGAGAAGACCAAGGCCATTAGGTGCAACAATCTTACATTATTTTATTCATGAAATTTAAGTCTACAACTGCTTTATTTGTATACAGGTGTTCTAATGTTGAATGTCAACCCTTGAAGTTTTCTACGGATAGATAGGCTTTTGAGTCAGATCACTTTACTGTAAGCAAGGGTTACACACAAGAGATACGCCAAACCTTTTATTGCACCTGCCAATACAACTGTCTCATAATCATTTTTTTTAGTTGATTCATTAAAGCCAACAAGCAGAAAGTGGAAGTTAACATAATATTGAACTTGAATATATGCTAGCTGAGTTGAACTAATGTCAATTAGGGCACACAATTAGTTTGAAAATAGCAGTTGAGTCACAAAGTTAAACTGAGATCAAATAAGAGGCTATATTATTATTTTAAAAATACTATTTGATTTTCAAATTTAAACCAATGACAGGTGACACACATTTATTTGGAATATATTAATTGATTATAAGCAATATCTAATAGGTCACAGACTTTAAAAAAAAAAAAGGAATTAATTATACAACAAAAACAGTTAAAAGCTGAAGCCACACCCCACTGACTTGTAATATATATACTGAATATTGAGATGCTCAAGCTGAGAAAAGACTTTCAAGCATAAATAAAAATACACAGAGCTAGAAGACCTGAACCAAAAGCAAGTCTGTTAACCTTTGTACAAAAGAAAATGTAAATAAAATCAGATAGTGAAAATAAAAAAAAATTACCTTCTGCTTGGGGAGGAAAATAAGAAATGGGGGGTGGGGATGTAAAATAAGTTATAAGGAGTTCATCATGTTTGAGCATGTCAACAAAACTAGTCAAACTATCAGCCAATGTTTAGTTTATGTTAGTTGTTATAGGTGAATGTAACACCAAACAGAACTGATCAACAAAACAAAACAACTTGTAGGTTCAGTACAACGGAGAGAAAATAGAAATAGTATTTACCTTCTGCAACATCCGCAATGAACAATTTTCAAGTGAAAAAAAAAAAGAAACTTGTTTAAAATGTAACAACACAAGAGCTGGTAACATTTATCTTTTAGAATCTCTTGATTAAGAGCATCCAAAGTAAGAAACTAAATATTTAAAGAATGATAAATAAATAAATGAGCTAACACAGAACTGAACCAAATAACAGAATCAAAATCAGTTTATTTACTAACTGTAACACAAAAATGAAAAAAATGGAGTATTTATAGTGTAAGGATAATGTGACATACTCTTCTGTTAGATAACATATTCATTGTTTCTAGATGTAAAATTTGAAGTGATAGTCCACCTTTCATAATACAAAATAGAATTAGCTTTCTACTTGTGGACCAAATCCACTTTATTTAGTATTTCAATGTCATGGGTGACTGACAGAATAAATAGTAGAGAAGTCATTTCATGCTTTTTTTTTTGTATGAATAAAAAACACAACTTTACCTTCTAAGAAATCCATCCAGATATGTCAAGATGCCATAAGAGGAAGAAAAAAAAGACAGAAATGAGTAACATGCAGAGAACATGCCAAAAGGATTTTTTAAAATAATAATTGTTTTCTGACAAAATTCAAGTGAAAAATAAAATGTCATTTAATCCATCTTATCAAGAGGTTTATGGTTTGTTTTTATGGTATTCAGCTTGCTTATTGTTATAAATTTAAGCATGCATGTATCTACCCAAGGTTTTTATTAAGATATCTAATTGGGAAAAAAGTTGTTTAAATAGTGGATTACATCAAATTATATTTAAATGAAAACACAGGATGTGCTCAAGTGAAAGCCTAACAACTTATTAGCAAAATGTGATACATTGGAGTCGTTTAAGTTCAAACAGTTTGCACTTAATGGTGCCAAGACATGCAGAGATCAAGTTCCAATCATTCCCCAAGCCATTGAGAAACTTACGTTCATCAGCACTGACATCCTCACTTCCACTTTGATCTTTGCTCTTCATAAAAGGGAAGCGTCTGGAAAATGAGAAATTTTTCTTCTTTCTATCGTTAGCTGCTGATGAGGCTGACGATGAAGTCTGTAAAAAAAAATATAAATAACATTATGTCAAAACAAAGGATACTACTTATCCCTGTTCAATGTCTTTTAGAAAGGGTAATAGTCATGAACATTCTAATATACCTGTGAATTTTGGGCTAACAGCAACGTAGAACAAAAATGTTCAAGTGCTTAACAAAATTTGGACTAGAAGTGGATATTCTGACAACTATTGACAAGCACACATTAGGGTGGTACAGTTATGGATTAGAGAAAAGATGCAATACTTGGCAAAAAAAAATAAAAAATTGGAGTATCGCAAAATAAAATAAAAATGACATCAAGTGAATAATAATAATAATAATAATAATAATCTTTATTGTCCGTATGGAAATTTGTCTTACAATTTGTGCATTACACCAAACAAAAAACATAACTATAAGGTTCAGCTAGTTGTTCAGCACATTCTTTTAAGATTCGCCCTTTTATTCCATCAGGCCCACCATATTGGACAAGATTCAAAGAATGGACAGAATCAGAGGGTAATTGGAAGGAACTGGTTGGCAGGTCATGTGGTGGCTCCAATGGTTCACAGACTTCATATGAATTCATAAATTTTGCTTATTTCAAATTAGTATTTACTCAAATTCTTTCCCTCATATACATATATATATCTAGCACACATGAATAAGTATGGTCACTGCTGACAAGGAAAAGCAGCTTAGCGTGCAGTAGAGATTTAACTAATGATTATAATGTTGCTTTATGATACTTTTGAAATAACATGATTAGATTCATTGTGGTGTGTCAGGTATGGCTAGAGTGAATATTTTATTTCTTTGTTGATATTTTGATATGGAAGAATTATATCCCTTTGTTTACATCTCCAGGTATGAATGTGAACAGTATACACGTGATGTTTTTGAGTGTATTAGTTTTTTCCATACATTAACTCAGTGAATCTGGCAGTTACTTTTGGAGATTAATAGAGAGAGGACTATATGAGATACTGTATTTTAAGACTTAAAGTGTCTTAGTGATTCTGTTCCCACATGGATATATTCAGTGATAACTATTTGTATGGCCAGCGGTATATGCCTGGATATTATTATTATTATTCTTGATTCTATTCTTTATGCTCATTAAATCACATGTCTGTTTATATCGGGCTTTTTTCCTTTTTGTGTGTATCGTAACGACATTATAGATGTAAGTTAATCGCAGTTCAAGCTCCACTCCACTCACCCGCAAATGAATAACCCACGCTTATGTCAACCAGTGAGACTCTAAATTATTACAAGCAAGCAAAAGGACGTTATATTATGGTAGCTACAACTACAGTGATCCCAGTTATACTTTTCCTAATTACCCTTTGAGCCAAATAAAATGGAACCTGACATGATGTAGAATGTGACTTGATTTTCAGTGATATTTCTTCTCAAGTATCATCTGTCACTAGAGATGCTTTTCACTTATGGACCTATACATAATGAGTCTATTAATTTTGACATTAAAGGCTTTACAGTAGCTTGAGTTTGTCTTTAGACTTTTATTTATTTAAAACAAAGTAAAAACCATAGCAATTTGTAAGCTTTTATTTATGTTCACTTTAACTGTAATCTCAGCAACACATGCTGTACAAGGTAGATGTACCTAAAGGGTTAAATGTAGGTGTGGCATTACCAACATTAGTTTCAGAAAATAATTGCCTTCTTTATTAGTTTTAAGCATCTTTACTATTTAGAAAATCCGTTTTAAAGGGAGCAACTAGGCTAGACCTTGATAAATGAAGTGGAGAATTGAAAAAAAAAATTATTTTGCTCTTAACTAATGAATGGAACATTTTTTACCCTGCCCACAGAAAAGAAAATCCTTATTAAGTGAATGTGCAACTGGAATAGAGGAATTGTAAAAAAAAAATTCATATAGCCTTGGCAAGTGTTTATTATTACTTAAGGCTCTAAGAAGTGATGACTAAAATAAACAAGACTAGCTTTATTAAGTCAACTAAATGATGTTAAACCTTGTCTGAATTAGTACTGTTTTTCCCTGTAAACTTGACATTTTTTAACCTTGCTCTTTCTTTCCTTTCAACTCTGGGGAATAAAAACAAGACAATTTTTTGTTGCTGAAATTTATACAAATGTTTATCACAAAGAAAAACTTGAAACAACAAATTACAACTATGTACAATTTGATCCATCTAGCAAATGGCTACACTATATATCAAATATAACTTAACTATACTAGGAATGAAATTACTAGCTCAAAAAAATAATTAACTTGTTCATAGGTGTATTAGTAATTATCCTATCAATCCACGGTAAATCAAATGTAGCTAGTTACAGTTTCATGCTATTAAATACAAATTATATTAAAAAAATACTTGTTCTTTGTGGTTGAAAACAAAGAAAACCCAGATATTTTACTAAAAGAATTTATAAACTAGAGTTAATTTATAGCAATTTAAAAAAAAAAAGATGTGTGGTGGCCAAGTGGTAAAATGCTTGGCTTGTGAGGCGAGAGGTCAAATATTGGTGAAGGCTGAGATTTTGAATTTATGGATGTTTACAGGATGCCACTGAATCAAGCTAACTATAATGTATACCTGACATTATTTGGGGAAAGTAAAGGTGGTTGGTGGTTGTGATGACATTCTAGTTAACTGTCAACCAAAGAAATAGATGAGCTTTACATTATCTACCCCATTGATGCTCAAAATATGGCCCGCGGGCCAGATGACGTGTCTCCATACGGCCTGATGAAACGTCATCACAGAATATAGAAAATCCCACCCCCCAAAATGTTCAAAATGTATCTTTACATACCTTAGGGCCCTCACTTTTTTCTAATGGCATTTAACATATCTGCATTCATGAATAAGAACTATAGAATCAATTAGGAAAAGTTAACGGATCCTTACTTTTTTGTAAAGCATGACACCATTGCTAGCCAACATGTTTGTTTATATAAAGAAAGTCTGGCTGTTTTTTAAAAACAAGACCAACAAAATATAAACATTGCCATTTTTTGAAGGGTAAAGAGAAAATTCAAATATCCCAATAATTCAATGTAAGTACTAGATCCTCGGATTTGAACTAAAAGAGTTTCAGTTCAATTTCATTAAGGTTTTGGACCTTTTCCATCATGTGGCCAGTGACACAAGTGTTGGAAATTAAAATGGCCCGCCAAATGAAATAAATTGGGCATCACTTATCACAAGATTGAAAGGGGATCTTTACTTTTAAATAAAAAAAAAAAACCAATCAAGTTGAAACCCTCCATTCATTTGAAATAAACATTTTGTATTCAAGGCTCACTACATTGCTTCAGCAACAAAGAGAGTTAAATGAGAAGAAAAAAAAAAAAGGGGTCATGGGAGCATGAAAAAAGGATGTTATTAATAGTCATAATCATTGAGACTGTATGGTTCAGTACTCAGGTCATTTTATCATTTAGTTATTACATTTCTGTTCATTTTCTGGTTAAGTTCAATTATTCTTTCTAGTCTTCAATTCTTTCATTAATATTTGGATGGCTGCCTGGCCTGTGTGGTTTGTGCACTGGACTGTCATTCGGATTTATCGACTGTCGAGGGTTCAAACCCTGCCCGCTCCCATCCCCCGTCATTCTGTGGGAGGTTTGGACTAGGAAGTAAACTATCTTCAACTCTGAAGGAACATACGAAACATGTAAAACAAAACAAACAAACATATTTCTTGAAAATATTTTTAGGTCTGCTGCTTTCTTAACTCTTTCTCTCCCTAATTATTTACCACGTTCTGACGGAATTATTAATTTAATCCGATTGTATTTTTGATATTGAATTTAAAGGAAAATGAATGTTCTTTTTAGATATTACAAAATCAAATATATAAATTGAAGTGATATTTTTTTGCTTTATGAAAAGTAAAAATGAAAATCTGAAAACTCACCAATGGATGACAAAAAATTTAATCCAAGTCACATAAGAAGATCATTTCTATTCCAAACTGAATAAAATGCTATAGTTTTATAATCCTTATTCATATTTTCATGAAATAGAACCACTAAAACAATAAAAAACTCATGGAGTGCAAAACTGGAGCACATTATCCAATGTCACCACCATAGAAAATTTATGAGAAAAAACAGCAACTTGCAACATTAAGTTCCAGTAAGAAAATAATTACACTGTACATGATATATTTCAAATAAAAGTGATTCATTTCTATTTACATAATGTTTGCCTGAACAAAAAACAACTTCCATGTTTTAACTGAGGTATTTAAAACAATTCAAATGGATGTGTGGCACGTAATGACGAGTCTAATCCCATCATTGTAGTCATGGCCAGAAATGTATACATTTCATAGTTAGAAACTAGTTTCCATTTTGTAAAAACGGATCTCCTGCGTGCTGGAGTGTTTATTTTTATTATGTAGACTGCATTAACTGTTTAGGTCTCTTACTTGTTGATCAGATTATAATTTAGATCTACAAGTTTTAGTAGATCCACCTCCAGATGGGCCAGGCTCCTTTTCCATTTTAACACACACACACACACACAAAAAAAAAAAAAAAAGACTTTCAAAATGCTCTGTAATATTAAAGCCATGTTGAAGGAAGTAAACAATGAACTCATCTGCAAGCGGAAATCATGTAGATTTAGAATATAAGCATTTAAAATTATAACCAAACATAGGAATGAAACAAAGATGTTTAACTGCACCGACAGCAATATCACAGTGTAATCGGCTTTTACAAAAAAAATATCAACGCTATTAACGTAGCTTGGGAGAGAAAGAGTTAAAGCGGATAAGTCTGCTAACTTGTTCAAAGTGAAATGTTTACAAACCTTTGTTTACTTGGGATAATACCCATGCCCTCTTCATCACCATCTGCCAATATCCTCTTGGCCTGCCACCACTCATCATCGCTAGCATTGGTCACATGCAAGATATCACCATAATGAAAGGCTAATCCTTTACTGGGTAAACCTGAGTCTTTGCTGGGGTCATAGTCAAACAATGCCCTGCCATGGATAGGTATTACATGCATAAATATACAAGCTCTAGTCTATTTTTCTCAATTATAGCCTGATGACCAAAGATCAGTACAGGGATGGTAAAATTAAATTTCTTGTAAATAGCGAAATACTAATACAAATAGTTTATGAGAATTTTATTGCATCATTATGTTCAATGTGTCCACAAATATCAGTAGAAATTACTTATATGTCTATTTTGCAGAAAGTCTTTTTAGAATATGTAAAAAAAAACCCAGAGATGCCACGAAATGTAATATTGTAGCCAACTTTTGACATCTCAGTCGATCCTTTTAATCCACTCAATGCTCAAAGAAAGCAATTTCAAATATGTCTAACTTAATGTATCCCATCTCTCAAGTACTGTTCTGTTGGTCATCAATTATATACAATAAATCTTAACGTGATTGAAAAACAAACTTGCTTAATGGTTTAAAATATACTAATACTATTTTAGATGCAATGTACACGCTTTTATTAGAAAAAAATAAAAATTTTCCAAATTTTTCACCAACCCTGAATAGCAATACAATAATTTACTGTCATGGTACCTATAAATTGTACCTCTCATACTTAAGCTACAACATGCCTACGGTAAATGCTTGTCAATACATTTTCCCCAATAAATAGCATAACTTTTTATGTAATACCATATTGCACCTACAGAGTTGACTAGAAGAAATAAGAGAAGACAGAGATGGTACTCTGGAGTGCGCATTGTAATACCAATGGAATTTTAAATAACCTTTACAAGTGCTATGTTCACAGAAGAATATTTCTTGAGTTTTCTTTGGCTATCATCACATTTATATTTCCTACTTTGATGGGTAAATGACGAACTGAATGTATTTTTCTTTTTAGATGTAATGCATATTCTAGTGTGAATTTGACCCTCAAAGCTATGAAATCATTCATAAATACATTTTTGCAGAAGCACTCTTCACCTGTGATACATAAATCTTATAAGTAAACTATGCTTCAAAGCTAATGCTAAATAAATTTAGAAGAAATTCTGGGCTTTACCTGACAAATAATGTTTTTTTAGGGGTAGTTCTGAGACTACCAGTGCTTGTGTTCATCATTTGTTCTCTGAGATCTTGAATCTTGGCCTCAAATCTGTTGTAATCTGGAAAGAACATAGTCCACTGTAAGTCACCTGGGCATCAACACAAGACAGTCCACTCAGAGTACTTTCAAAACATTATACATTAAAACACACTACTGAAAACTTAGCATTAACTTAAATCTTTCAATAATATCGACATCTTAGGTAACACCATAAAAAGCCTAGCAAGTCCATCCCCTGCTAACAAGCTCTCCTCTGGTAATATCACCAAGCCTGTCCATAACATAGTCATGCTCCAAAGCTTTCAGTCCTATGCCACACACTTGCAGGGATAGTCTGCATAAACAATGGTATAAACAGACAATTACTTCAGCAATAGATATATGTGTGAGTTTGAAAATGTATTGACACTGACCATTGGGGGTCTTTCTTGGCTTTCTTACACTATAAATACACACATATATATATTGTTCAACAAAAGAGACATTATTTCTTGACCTTTTTTTAGTTGCTATATTTTCTAGAAATTTAACTATATTTATTTACAGCACTTTCTAAAACAAGACAAAACGATTGATCCAATGAAAAACAAAACATTCACATTTACTTGTAGTACTGCATAGAAACAACAACAAAAAAAGTATAAATCTAGGATTTGGCTGGCAAGTTTGAGTGTAGCAATACTTACTCAGGCTAGGCTGGTATTGTATTTATCTAAGATAAACCAATTATTTCTTTCAATAATCATTAAAAGTAGTCATGAAATATATGCTACATATCCCACAGCAGACACAAACACCGAAAGCTTAAAAAAATTACAAGAAAAAAACAAACCGCCACATTTTTTAGCTCATGCACTCTAGAAATCAACTGGCCATGAGCTCCCTGTGTTATCTTAAATGACACTTTCAACTAGAATTTTGGATGATTTTGTTCTATTGTTTTCAGCAGAAGGGAGAAGAAAAAAAAAAACTCAACTGTTTAGATACAGAAAAACCAAGAAGTGAGCAGACCTTATAGAGTGATTGGTAGTGAAACAAAAACATAATCATCCATAAGGTCCTCTCTCCAGATACAATACAAAAATAATAAATATTCTACTACCTCAAGTGCAATAACAACAGAACAAAGGACACAAAAACAACAGAACTCCTTAGATTTTTAATCTGTTTAAAAACCAAGTTTATTGGCTTGATGTCTACACATATGTTTATTATCATGATAGAAAAATTGTGAGCAGGAAAAAAAACAACAAAACAAAAAAAACAAATACAAACTTTTTAAAGTGTTTTTGAAGTTACAAATATTCAAATAAAATGTAAAAAAAACAACGTATGGAATGATTACTGAAAATATAAAGTAGATATGTATTTATATAAATATAGAACATAACAAGTAAGATATGTGGTCTAACAAACCAACTCACTTCTTGGTTATGTGATTGACATCACCTATTTAGTTAGTATAATTTTTATATCTGTTAGCATAATATACATGGAATGCAGTTTTTTTTTAAATTCTTTAAGTAATTTGTGCTTCAATTCAAATATATATGATTATGCTTCAATAATAATACTAAAAAAAAAAAAAGTATTGAAATGAAAAAGAAAGATATATATACAACTCAAATAGCTCTCAAAACAGAGGTAAATCAAATAAAATGTGCACAACCCAGTCAACTTAAACTGAACAAAATCTGTATGAAAATAAAAGAACACAGTATATTTGCAGCTAGATGTTTTATTGCCTTAATCATCTGATAGAAAAAGAAAAATTGTCTGTGCCAAACATGCTAGAATGACTTTTCTTTAATGTGGCTGCCTCTTCATAAAACCTTAATTGTAGGACAAAAGGTTCTAGATTTCTTACCTAAAATGAAGTCAAATCAATGAACATGCACAAATCCCTCAAAAGCCTCTAGATAAGATTTAAGAAAAATGAAAGGAAGAGTAGATCTTCAAAACCCAGACCTTTAGACGAGGTGCATCAGATCTATAGTTTATTGATCCAGTATCAGTTAACATTTCAAGTCAACCCCCTGTGCTCACACATTCTTGCCTCAGGTATAATTAGAAAAAAATTCTTTTCTGTTGTCATAGTGAATACATAAGTAGACCATCTTACCAAGAGAAAAACACACAATCTTCCTAGCACTAAAAGAGAAATAAATGGTGGGGTGAATGGTTATGTTGCAGAGTCTTACAGGGAACGAGGTGCAGGGAGGAGGTGGAGAGAGAAAAATCAATGGGAGGAAACAGTAAAAGGCAGCATTTAAAGCCAGTATTGAACATGTTCTGTGACAAGGTAAGAAGAAATGGTGATAGGCAGTGAGTTGAAAAACACAACGGTGAACTCTTGGGGGTTTTAGTTACTTTGAAAAGAATACATTAATAAAAATAAAAGATAATGCTTATAAGTAATATTTTAACTACTATTTACATTTGTTCTAAACACCAATAGCAAGAGCACAACCTCAAAAATGAATCAGTTTCAAGAGCTGGTCAAGCCACTTGATCACTCTATTAACACTACAGCTGTTCCTGTTTTATACAAACATACAAACAAAATTTTGATTTCTTCCCCTTAATTTTGTATGTACATCAGAGAGCAAGAGTTCAATGAAAATGCAAGAACTGAAAATGTCTACCTCAATGCACATAATAATCTGTGTAAAGCCAGTGCCTAATACTTCCTTTATTCATTCACACTATTACTAAATATAAAACATAATAACAAATGAATTTGAATTACATTTTAAGCTATTATTACACAAATTGTAAGGTAATAACATTATAATCTCATTAAAAAAAAAAAGCAAGAATCATATACATGATGTTTAAAAGAAAATATTGATACCAAAATGTTTATTATTTATAAAACTACAAGATAAAATGCTTTACCTGACAAGACCACAACAATAAAATAGACACATGCTTGGTAATACAAAAAAAAAATAAAAAATGCCATGCATCACAATCCATTATGAGCTTAAAACTTTCAAAGAGAAGAAGAACAAAAGTATTGATTGAAGTCTAAAACATCTGGCAGTAACAAATTGACACAACTGGGATACAATGCATGTTAGGAGGACAAGCATGGGGATCAAAAGTTGTTTCAAGATATCTTATCAAAATGAGGGAGACTTACTACTACAACAACCCACACACAGTGGACACTGGGAAACAAACACTCAGGACAACAAAAAGGACTTTATCTTGCCATGGTATTATTTAAGGAAAGAAAAAAAAAAAGGATTCCAAACAAAGTTTTGTTGAATGAACTTTAGACGAATCAATCACTTGATGGAATCCTAAGAAAGACACACTTTGTAACAGACATGTAAAGCCGATGCTAAGAACAATAGGACAGTATAATAAAGAAAAAGTTAATAGGCAACATTCAATACATTTTTTGTCTTTGTAGTCTAAGTGTTGACATGACAAGAAAACAAAAAGTGATCTGGAAGACAATTAATTATAGTGCTCAAAGAAATAAACATTACAACGTGTGCAATGTAGACAAATATACCGCAACACATTCTATCAGAAGGTTTCAGTGCTATAAAGACATAGAAGGAAGGAAATGAACATATTTCTGAAGATACAAAATGACAGAAATAAGGCAAGATAGAAGCATATTAAGAATAGACAATTACAGGAGCATCATCTTGATAAGATATCATAGAATACAGCCAAAATAAAGCCATTGATTATGAAATTGTTGAAGGTGTAAAATCAAAATAAATTGGAATAGCAAACATATTTGAAATTTAGCTTGAGACGTTTCAATAGCTTTCTCATTTTAAAAATACACCAACACTATATCTTAAATTGTATAAAGTTCTCAAATTATTTTTTTTTAAAGAATTTTTGTTTTAAAAGATTATTACATACACAAATGACATAATTTTGTTTGAGTGTCCTTTTCTTAAGATAAAAACAATAAAAGACAAAAAAATAATTGGTAAGCATTTTAATGAATGAGAAAGCGTCAAGAAAACAGTCACAACAATTGACACAAAATTATGCACCCCAGAATGTCAATTTTTGGCTTTGACAGTATTATAATGCATCATACCTTCTGGCCTATATTGGGCTATAATCTCCACAGTATCCCCTGCTCTTTTAAGGGCCTGCGCAGCCTCTTCATGGGTAGCTAGCTTCAAATCAGTTCCATTAACCTAATGGAAGACAAAAAAAACAAAACATAAGTAAATTGAAATAGAAATAGTATTAAAAAAAAAACTGAAAGATGATTTTTCTTTTTTTAAATAGAAAACTTAAGCTATATATAGTTTACTCAAACTTACCGAAATAATCTGATCGCCACGCCGCAACTCCCCAGAGAGATCCGCAGGCCCTCCAGCCAAAATAAAGGATACAAATATTCCCTCTCCATCCTCCCCTCCTACAATATTAAATCCCAGCCCCGTTGACCCCTTCTTTAATACAATTTTCCTTGGCTCCCTGGAAGAAGAAACAAATAAAATGCCATTAATATGATGTCTTAGATAAAATATATTTTCCTGAAATTTATTAAACTACACTATTTTTATTATGAACTGTAGTTGAATGGTGATGGTGGAAATGTTAACTTTGGTTGACAAACTGCTTTTAAGATTTTACCCAGAGATAAAGAAAAATATAAGAGATTGAGCTTTTCAGTGACCTTTCTGAAGTTCTGCAACCCATCTAGATGAATATTTGTAGGGTCACTACTCTTTGAGCCTAGCCGCTAGTAGCCTAGTCCCCACTGTCAGGCAAGCTCAAGTTAGACACATAGGATAGGGTTAAGAAGTGTTTTTTTTATTCCTTATATGTGCAAAGTACTTGGTGTCAGAAAACCTACTGAAAATTATGGCTCCTTTTCTCTTTAGCCTAGAAATGTTTTTCCGCAAGGGCGACATGATGAGACTGGTAAAAGAGTACCTGAAGATGTGTTCACAGCATGTTCGATGTGTAAAGTATGTTTTAAGTCTATGGTTTTAACCACAGTACACAGCCATGAATAGTGGAAATAATGTCCTTATTAAGTTCATTGCAAAGCTTTTATCAGCTCACTCTGTCTGTCTGGTACAAATTTTTAGCATGACATTTCTCCCACGCCTATTCTCGGATCAAGTTGAAACTTTTGATTCATTCCCCTTAATTTTGTATGTACATCAGAGAGCAAGATTATATACAATTATTTATTGTAACCTAACAAAACATGAATCAATAAAAAGAATTAACCAATTATTCAATTAATTACTTGTAATTATTTTGTTGGATACTGAGAGATGTAGTTGTAAATGTGGAGTTCTTCTCCATAGATATGCCTTTTTTTTTTCTCTTTCAAAACTTTTATGGAAGGTAAGACATGCTTCAATAAATCCCCTTTGAAGTCATCCCATTGTTATAGTAATTTTCAGTATTTTGTATTATTTTTTTTTTTGTTCTTTATATAATACAGTCATTTGCAAACAATCTAAAATTTTTATTCCAATTAGGGAGGTTAGTAGTTTGAAGAACATGAATGGGTCTAAAACTAAGGAATACTTCGACTTCAGTTATTGGTATTTATGAGTCATTTAAGATTATGTTTATCATACTAATATTACTCAAAAAAGGAAATGTAATAAAAAAACAAGATGTATTGATGGAAGTTTTCTATTTAGCAATCAAAACTTTTTAATCCTCATCATTCTCAAACACCATTTGAGTGAGGGCTTGAGAGATTTAAATCCTCTTTTGCAAAAGCCCTGGACAGAAACGCTGCTGTCTTGCATAGTGCATACATGTCACCATACAGGTCGAGAATTTTTGGTTTCCCAGACCTGTCAAGATGGAGATCAGAAAGTCTGGGGCAGTCAAACAGAATATGAGGCACGGTTTCCTCTTCTTCCCCGCAGCAGGGGCACAGTGAATCGACATTTGGCCATAGCCGTGTGAAATATGGGGTGGGGTAGAATTTTTTGTCCAGGTGCCTTGATAAAAGGAATCTCTATAAAATGATTGATAATTCTTCAACCAAGCTATTACATGAAACTAAAAAAGAAAATGTCACTTTCTTAAGAATGAGTTAAACACTGGATATTTTTCATTGTTATACTTCAATGACAAATGGCGAAATGGAAATGTGTATTCCCAGACCTGGAAATGTGTATTTTGAGGGGCAAATGTGTATTTTCCTAAATATAAAGAAATATGTAACATACATGAAATGCAGCAATCCAAAAAATTAACACAGCATAAAGTTCTATAAGAAATTCTTTACATTTTTCAAAATAGTTACACATTTAGTCTTTGTCATAGACTTTTCTAGAATATGTTAGAAAGTTGCCATTCTTGTCACTTTGGCAATGGTTTTATTCCCGATTCCATAATCGCACCAAAAGAAAATTCATTTAAAAGAATGGAATTTATGCTAAAAGTGAATTTAGAGTTAAACCAGATGCAATGGTTTGCTTGGCTGGATAGGTGACATCTAGTTTTGTTAATGGGCGATTTCTATCAAATGTATGCAGAAACTGGCATTTTATAAGCAAAAGCCTTTGTTTTGTAAATAAACTCAGCTTTCAATGTCCTGATTTTTTCATTATTTCAATTTAGGCTTTCATAAGTAATGGTAGCTTTAGATCTTCCTACTTTCTTTGTCATGCTAAGAGAGAGATTAACCAACATTTCTTCCATTAAAACCTCTGCCCTTCTCACTTTCATCTACATTTGATTTGTTGGTTTGCAAAAAATCTAATCTAGATCTAGAGGCAGTTTCAGTAACAGTTGATTGGTTTTAATGTGCAAAGGCTACTTAAAGCTATTTTAATAATCCTATGGAATTGTAGGTTACTGTCTTGAATGTACTAGATCTAGACCAATTAGATCAGCTAAATTTGACAATTTTTAAATTTTAGATTCCATAAATGATAAGAAAGGAGATCAATAAATCTTTTTATAAGATGGCAGAAGTTGCTGGGCACTTGTGAGTATACATCTAGATCTATGTTAGTTTGATTTGGTTTTGATTTTAGGCACATCGGCACAATTTAGGCCATGTCGTGCCTGCAGTCCTTTAAGGACTACTCTCTCTCTAAACAACAAGGGCCAAATTCTATACAGTCATATCATTAAAATCAAGGTCTATTCACAGTTAGAATAGTAAAGGTGTTACAGAGATCTAGATCTAGAACCTAAAGCTACCAGAAGTCAGTAGTCTAATTCTAGATCGATAATTAGATCTTTGATCTAGATTAAATCTCTCTAGATTTAATTCTAGTACACACCTGGTCATATCTATCTCTGAGATGCCTACATGCCAAAATAGAAATGTGTATTTCCAGACCTGGTAATTTGTATTTGGAGGAGCAAATGTGTATTTTCCTAAATATAAAGAAATTTACCCATGAAAGACTAAAATTCATTCAAGCACGTAACATACACGAAATGCAGGTGTCATAAAGTTAACACAGCATAAAGTTATAAAACACATTTTCTGATGGTTTGCTTGGTTGGATCAGTGACATCAAATTCTATAAAAGTAGTTTTGTTTAAATGCAATGTCTTTACAAGATATCCAGACACTAAAAAATATAAATCACATTTTGAAAGAATTAAGATTTTCTTCTTTTAGACCATTCTTTGCAGAGTTAGTAATGAAAGCTTTGGCATCATCTACAATCACTAATAACAAACATTTTAAAGATTTTTTAAAGACAGATGTCATGTATCATTATCAATATTTTATTATTAAAAAAAATATATTTAATTATTTAGATTAAACTTAGGTCAAGGTTGAAATTCAAATCTAGGTCGCTGGTAATTCCAATGTCTTGACATCTGTCACTCAAACAAAAGAGGCCCTTGTCATGTGATAGAAAGCTATGATTTGATTGGTTACGCAACTGGAAATAAGAAAAGGGACGCAGTGTGGAGAACAAAGATGTGCAATATAGAATCTAAATTCTTCAGTCTATCTGGAGATTTCATAGGGTTAAGATGTATCTAGTGGTTAATTTGAACGTTTCATATTTATTACAGTTTACTTTTGTTATTACTGTACAATATATTTTGTGATTTCAAGTTTCTGTATTAAAAATCTGTATTTGAATTAAAGGATCTTCACTTATTCAATCTACTAGATAATATTAGATCTAGAGATATAGAATCCCCGGCATGTCACAGTAATTCATCCTATCAGCTGACATCTTCAAGTAAAGTTTATTTCATCTTATCAGATGACAACTTCAAGTAAGGTCTTCTATCTTAGCACCTCTCAGCACCATCGACTAATTAGCACTTCTTCAGCACATATATCCACAAGAAGAGAATTTCCAACATATTTAAATATATTCAAAGCAAGATAAACTTGTGACAGCAGATAATCCTAATTAGTAATTGAACTTTTTGTAATATGAAAATTGGGCTATTGAGTCGGATGATTAGCTGTTGTAAGATAAAGCTATTCATTCTTGTTTCTGATGCTTGAAGTTGTTTTAAAAAACAAACAACTGTGTTGAAGGAGGGCGCAAGGAATCAAGAATTTAATGATTTTTGTCAGCATAAAGCTTTTCTTTTGCAAGCACACTCAGCATTGAATGCATCTGATTTCAATCTTTGAATTTAGGCCTAGTGGGACCTAGCTAGTCACATGACTATATCAGTAGCTTTTGATAGGCCACAGAAGATATGTTCTGTAAGTCAGGGAACATCAATTAATTTCCCTTTATCATGTTAAGAGCAAGATTAAGCTCAAACAATATTTCTTCTATTAAAACCTCTGCCCTTCTCACTTTCATCTCAAAAGAACTCTCTCTTGAATTTAGAGTTAAGTTTGAGTTTGGGCACAATTTAGGCCATGTCGTGGCCCCTGAATTTAGTGGTTTACAAAAATCTAATCTAGATTTAGTAGATCTGAAGGCAGCTTCATTAACAGTTGATTGGTTTTGAAAGTGTGTATGCTATTTAAAGGCATTTTAACAATCCCACGGAATTGTAGGCACTATTGTGAATGTGAAATATTAGATCTAGACAAAGTTAGAAAAGCCAATTTTTATTTTAGATTCCATAAAGAATAAGAAAGGATATCAATAAATCTCTTTATAAGATGGCAGAAATTGCTGCTTTTAAGTGGATCTAGATCTACCTACAGATTTCTAGAGCCTTTAGCTACTAGACATAGTCAGTGGTCTACATCTATAATTAGATGTACCTTGATTAGTTCTAAATCTAAGTCTAGCACACAATCTAGATATAGACTAGATTTACATAAATTCCATTAGATCAATTATTTATAGATCTAGGTGCCAGGCATTATAAAATATCTCTATTTCTAGATCTAGTCTGGATAAATTAGAACTAATTAATCAATTTCTGTCTGTTTCTACAAATGGAATATATATATCAATAAATAAACATATAGAAAAAAAAAGATCTATGTCTAAGATTAGATTTAGGTCCTGTTGAAGGCAGTTATCATGTTTTCAAAGGATTGCTGAATATATACACACAAAAAAAGCCTTCTAGTAGATACATTTATGGTTATAGAAAACTATTTTGTAAATCACTACAAAAAGAATACTTGATAATGTATTTACAGACTTTTAAAAAGTTGTATTTCAGCATGTACTAAAAAAAGCTATATATATCATATTTCAAATTGGTGTCCAATTGTAACACCAGCAACATCTTGTGATGTAATAGTCAAGTTATAATATTGCAGCAAATAATTTCCTATATGTTTAGCTATAATGCAAGTATAGCATAATTCTATCCGCTTTTAAAAAATCTTATAATTTAAAAAACTTTTACTAGTAGTTTTACAGGTGCTACAGTGTCCCACTTTTTAAACTGAGCGCAAACATAAGTGCTCAAAATCTCCAACATCTCTATCTAGTAGCTCATTACAATAGAAAGAGAGAGAGAGCTATAGTATATGAGTTTTTGGCACATCTGCACAATTTCGGCCATACAGTTAAATCATTAAAACAAGGTCTATTCACAGTTAAAATCGTAAAGGTAGTAAAAATTTAATAATTAGTAAAAATCTAATGTAAATATTATAGGGTCATAATTTCACAAATCGTAAAGGTAGTTAACATTTAATAATTAGTAAAAATCTTATGTAAATATTATAGGGTCATAATTTCACAAATCAGATCTTCATAGTCAACCCCACCTCCCGGACAAATCCCTGAGTTGACATTGTGGAATAGTGTTTTTAAGTTGTGTGCTCCAAAAATTTTTTCCTTAACATCCCCTTTCTTCAGCACAAAGGAATGTGTGATGTAGGTGTGTCCAAACCTAAGTCTGGAAATGGTCGTGCTACCACGCCTTGTCAGACACATCAATGTGGGCCGCCACCTGACATCTGCCTGAGTTTGTTGTGAGTCTCAGCCTCCCAATTTTTTAACTGAGCGTAAACATAACATAAGTGCTCAAAATCTCCAACGTCTCTATCTAGTAGCTCATTACAATAGAATATGAGAGAGAGATATAGTATATGAGGCCATAGACTATAAATACATATTGCAGAAGCGAATCTACTTCTAATACATCTCGGCCAGATCACTCAGATAAGAGTAATTGTGTTTTAAATACAGTCAAAAGTTGTTCAAATAGCCATGTTTCTCCTATTGATGATGATATTGTAAAGGAGAAATTTGGACAATACAAAATACCTAATTCTTTTGTATTACAAAATTTGGATGTAAAACTGTCTCATCTGTCTTCGACAGAAAGGCCAGTTACCATGAAACTCATTAATGAATTTAATGACATTTTTTCTGATGTACCAAAACAGACTAATGTTATAATGCATGATGTAGATGTTGGCGAGGCTACTCCAGTCAAGCAGCATCCTTACAGGGTCAACCCTGAAAAACTTGCCATACTTAGGTCAGAAATCAAGTTCATATGCTTGAAAATGACCTCATTGAACCAAGTTCCAGTAGCTGGAGCTCCCCATGTGTCTTGATACCTAAACAGGACAAGACTTATTGTTTTTGTACAGACTACCGTAAGGTAAATGCTGTAACAAAGACCGATTCGTTTCCTATCCCTAGGATAGACGATCTCATAGATCGTATTGGTGACGCTAAGTACATCACCAAAATAGACCTACTTTCAGGTTATTGGCAGGTTCCCCTGACTGATAGGGCCAAAGGAAATCTCCGCCTTTGTCACCCCTGATGGTCTGTACCAATACAAAGTGATGCCATTTGGCATGAAGAATGCTCCTGCCACTTTCCAGAGAATGATAAATGCCCTGCTTGCTGACATGGAGAATTGCCACGCATACTTAGACGATGTAGTAATTTTTAGCCAAGATTTTTCTAGCCATTGTAAACAACTGCATTGTCTTTTTACTAAACTTTTACATGCAAAAATTACTGTAAACCTGAGTAAGAGTGATTTTTGCCAGGCCTCCATCCAATACTTAGGCCATATGGTAGGACAAGGCCAGGTGAAACCTGTAATGGCCAAAGTAGAAGCTATCCAAGCTTTCCCTATCCCTGCTGATCGGAAACAACTCCGAAGATTTTTGGGAATGTCTGGATATTATAGAAAATTTAGCGAAAATTTTTCTGTCATTGCCAGTCCTTTAACAAACCTCCTAAGAAAGAACGTCCGATTTACTTGGACGGATGAATGTCAGAAAGCCTTTAAACAAATTAAGCAGATATTATCTAGCTCCCCCATTTTGATGGCTCCTGACTTCGGAAAACCTTTTAGGTTAGCTATTGACGCCAGTGAAACAGGTGTTGGGTCAGTCCTTTACCAAGAAGATAATTTCCAAGTAGAGCACCCTATTTGTTTCTTTTCCAAGAAATTTAATAGACATCAAAGAAATTATTCTACTGTGGAAAAAGAATGTCTTGGGTTGATTCTTTCTGTACAACACTTTGATTTTTATATCAGTGGGTCCGGATGGCCACTGGTTGTATTTACTGACCACAATCCCCTTACATTTATCCACAAAATGTCTGGCAAGAACCAACGACTTCTCAGGTGGAGTTTATTTTTACAAGAGTACAACCTAGATCTTAAACACATAAAAGGCAGCGAAAATGTTATTGCCGATGCCTTATCTAGATTGTAAAGTATTTTGATATATTTTTTTTTAATGATAAATACATTCTGTACTGTAACTCTCATTTTTGTAATTATTCTAAAAAGATTTCCATTTCGTGGAAATGTAAACTTTTTATTTTTAGGAGGGAGGTGTTACGTATCTAGGCATTGTTACCTATTTACTATTGTTTTTTTTTGTTGACCTGTTGCGGTCGAGAGACGGGTAGAAAATTCCCGAGGTTGTCCGCCCCTTTTGTGTAATAAGTTTTTTTTAATTTATTTTTATTTTATTAGCGGCGGCGAGTCAAGCAACAGACAGTGACCGGTCCTTGACCGATGTGTGTACCTCTGGTTAAGAAGGAGGGTGGATTTTTTTTGGAGAGAGGGTTCTAGCTCTGTCTGGTTGATCACTTGCTCTGTTCTCGAGTAGTAGTCTAGAAACTATGATATTTGTCTTGATCTCGACGCGCGGTAGACTATAACAAGACCGCCCGTGTAACGTTGAGAAAGACAAGACATACGAAGACAGCCGTGAGACAGAATAGCGGAGACATTGCGTGACTCCTGCGTGGTATACCTATTGATAGAGTAAGTTAAGATTTTTCTTTTCCAAGGCCTTGCTTGTATTGGTAGTTATATTTTAAAACTCTTGAATGGTAATCTGTTTACATGCCATTTTTGTAAAAGGGTTTGGTCAACCCATCAATTCTGTATTGAGAAAATGTTTGTTTTTCTTGCTTGTAACTTTATGTGATTCATTTAGAAGTACTATTTGATTTATATTTTATTAAACATTAAGTTGATATTTTACCTTCCGATTTCTTGTGTCATATTTTTTTTTTGTTATTCATTGTAAGTCTTCGGTTAAATTCAGACTTAAGATAAGTGACACAACTGCTTTTTCTATTGTAACGATCCCCTAGGCAAGCCAATTAAAATTAGAATAGATATAGAATTCAATTCGTAATACGTGACACAATCTAGAGTAGTTTATGCTATTCCAACACCTATAGGCCAAAAAATTCAAAGTTTGTCATTATTTGATAATGGTTTGACATAGAAAAGAATCTCTAGAGTTTAAGGAGAATAAGGATGACTACTACTACATAGTCCCTCACATGTAATCATAAAGATGTTTTCAAATTATGCATAAATACAAACACAAAAAAAAATTATTAACACATTTATTCTACCAAAATTAGGTCAATGGGATAGACTTTTAGACATTTTATGTTTGCATGATTAGATGTGTGTTGAATGTTTGTGCTTTTTGTTTATTCATTTAATACACTTCTAATACAGAATAATATTCTTGCCTAAATAGCTGAATCCTCTATATTCTCTCTCTATAAATCTAGATCTATCTAGTAGGTCTAGAATCTGATCTAGGCATTTAACTTCATTCAATATATCAAGCTCACTCCAAACATTTGCCCATTTATTCTCTATAAAAAACAACAACCAACCAACAAATATAATATAAGATCATTAACAATGATGTACAAAACTGGCTGTTTGAAATAAATTTTGGTAAGAAAATCATTATTTAAAACAAACACCCTATTAATTTTTTTTTTATGGAATCAAACAACTTGGCTTATGAATGAATCAAATAAAACAGCTCCAAAAACAGAATAAATATTGCCGGGCTCATTAGCATACACTTAGCCAACCAAAAAAATATAGTCTTAACCCTAGGAAGAGGTAAAGTCATCCTGGTAACATAGGAAAAAACAACCTAACTAACAAATTTGAAATTCTTTTTTTTCTTACATAAATAGACAGCTAAATGGAAGGAAACTGGGTGAGAATCATTAGAAAATGGACAAGCACATTATTTGGCACGCTAGTAGGACGTAATCATCTTCTTTTTTGAAGTAAAGTCTGTATTATATAAGATAAGATAGTTTCATATTAAATATCAAAATAAAAATGTAATTACCACAAAACAGAAAGCGTTTGAATTCATGTAATGTTCAGAATAAATAAACTACTCTAAATAATTTTTAATGAACACAGTTATAATTTCTTAGCAACTAGATCTAGATGTTCAGCGACGGTTGATCAGTGACACGACAGTGTCCAATGAATGAAAATGAAAGCACAAAAACTGCGTTCACTATAGGGCAGTATAGGGGAATGAAGTGACCCAATTTATTTTAAAATAAAATCTTTCTTGACTGAGTTGTTATACATCGGAACACAGCTATTTTTTTTATTGTCCATTAGTTGAAGAAGAAGAATCTGCTTTCATTTAATTTTATTTGTAAGTTAAACCTTCGGCTTCATCAATAAAAAAATAAAATAAAATTTGACCTAGATCTAGTCTAGTTCCGGAAAGTCGGTGTTCAGAATCTACGATAGATCTAGACTATCTAGATTGATGGATTTAAGTAGCCTACAAAGCAAATTTAAGTTAGCAATTCAATAAGCATCGTAACGATCGTTGAGTGACAAATTGAAAACGAAAAGTGGAAATGAAATAAGAAAACAAAAATGACTCACCTACGAACCCTTGGATCATAGAAATAGGGCTCTTTTCGCCCTTCCGTTTTATACATTTTATTATCTTTAGATTGATTAATGTTAACTTTCCATTATACGTTTAATTAATCCACCAAATTAAAATTGATTTAGACAAAGTATCCTAAAGAATTTTACATTTCCTTAACCAATTATCTTAAGTGACTTAAGGAAGCCATCTTAAATCGGAACGTGAACCGAACTAAACCGTTTCGTAAATTCCCATTGGTTGTACGAGTCGGAACTAATCGGTAAAGTAGCCATTCGCATACAATTTTACATTTCCTTATAAATCGATGACCTACAAGTCTTCTTAAAATAGAAGACGAGAGCGGCATAATGCTAAAGCCGGTGCAATGCTGACAGGGGTTTTAGGGTGTTCTATTCATAGCCAGACTACACATAGATATAGATCTAGAATCAACTGCAAAACAAATTATAAAATAGAACCAAACTAGTTCTAGTCAATACTGATATAGAGTGAACATTGGCACTATTTAGAATTTACGCGCCCATTTTCTTATGTAATTCTAATTATGACTAATATGATAGTTTCAGGAAGGGAAAAAAAAAGACTGGAAATAATCTATTTAATACATTCCATAATACAAGTAGAACTAGACTAGATCTAAACGTCAAATAGTACTGTGATCGTAACTGCTGTTTTTTTTTAAATACAGCGTCTTTATGAGAGAAAGTCCTTACATAACAGATTTCAGTGGTTATATGCGTGCTATTTACTGTATGCACAAGTGACATTAAAATAGTTGATCCTAATGTCTTGAGCGTATGGGTAGTGCAATAGAGGGTGATCCACAGCAATAAATTGTGCATGTTCCTCCCCTCTCAGAAATGATGAGTGTGCGTTTTATTTTAGCCTAGTAAGTAAGGTATCTTTACGCAAGGTGAAATCTCGGCACTTGTTCTATTTGGATTTGGTTTTTATTTATTTAAGTTCCAGAACGATGTTTTCTACCATATCTGCTACTCTTGAATTTTGCTAGGAAACATTGTCTTGGAGAGGAGCTAAGTTTTCGCAATTTCTTTATTAAAGGCTCCTCTGCAACTTCATTTCTTTTATAAATGTGATGTAATCGGTTCCAGTCTTGAAATATGATAGGAGCTTCAGTCTCTTGAGCACTTTCATTTTGTACAAGGCCAGTAGCGCATGTTGCGAGCAACTTAGCGAGTGAGAGTAGAGCTGCCACTAGTCGATGACACTCCCACTGTAAAACTAACCAGTCTAGCTCAACAGCTTAACTTGATAAGTAAAAAAAAAAAAAAGTCTAATGGTAACATTACAAGAAATAAAAAAAAAACATTAAGAGTTATATAAAGTAATAAAAAAACTGCAAGCAAGGTTAGGCATTAAAAAGACATTCAGTAACAAATTAAAATGTCTCCATTCCCTAAATCCTGATAAAATTAGCAGCAGTAGTTCCAGACTGGAAATGCAAGACAATGTACAGGGACATTAAGTAGTTACAAAGTAAATGCAATCCAGAATGTAAATAATTTACTTTATCATTCAGATTTTGTTGCCCTTAAATTCAATTTATTTAACCAACATACAATTTGTTAGCAGTACTCGTTTTTAGACTTAAAATTAAAATTTCACTCATAACATAAGGCATTTTTAAAAAAAATTCCGTGTAAGATCTAAAGAGCTTCTATGGAGCAGAAGATGTAAAGCTCACCTATTTTCAACAATTACCAAACGAGACTGTTTGACCCAAGGTGGCCCCTCCAGCTTTCACCTACATTGGAATGTAGAAACCAAAGATTGTACACCTCTCTGCCAAACACCACCCTCAGGGTTTGAAATGGGATTAACTGTGTTTAGCGTGTTGTGACATAGTTGAGCTTAATTATGGAATTTTATGTAACACCAGGGGTTTTGTTTATGACATACTGTGCTAGAGGTTTTGAATGTAAGTCAATTCTGAATTTGAGACAGCAATATTGGTCCTTGCACATTTTCAAGGAAACTAGACAACTTTAATCATGCTGATATATAAATAGAAAATATAGACAATTTGTATTTCTTTTTTTAAACAAATTCTGTGATTAACTATTAAAATGCATAACTTCAAATGCAAAAAAACAAATGCCATCATATTTAAAGTATTTGTTTCATTTTTGTGTCAATTATTATCAAAGTTATTGTAACTAAAATGTTAAAACAATGGTGAGTCAAAAAAACAAAAATTTAAAACAAAACAAAAATAAAAACAAAAGCTCAATCTGGCAACATAAACAAAAAGTGCCAACTGGCAACACAAACTGTTAATCACTGAATTGATCCAACTTACATCAACACAGCAGTCTGCTGCAGTGTCACACTCAGTGCCCAATTCTGTCCCTCTACAACACTGTTTTACCCCTTCTCTGTAGTGTGTAGAGACAGAGTTCAGAGAACATTTACCAACATTTCATACATAGCATTTACCATGTTATATGGAGAAAAGTAATACTGATGATCTCTAGACCAGCAAACCAAAAATAAGAGACACCACTGTTTTTCTTACTAGAGTGTGTATTAGCACCCTTTTTAAAAATGTTTTTCAACAGTTACTGAGCCTGACAGAAAACAAAATCTAGTTGTAGGGTAGACATAATGATATTGATATTTGATATTTTGTTGTCTTTTTGGCACTTCAGCACAATTTAGGCCATGTTGTGCCCATAATCCATCCCAACCCATCTATTGGAGATCATAAAGATAAAGAGACAAACATAGATAATCTCTTTATAAATATATTCACAGTAAAAAAAAAAAAGTGTTAAGAATATGAACTAATGCAAACTACTAATCTTCTTAATTAGACATAAAACAGGAAAAACATTCAAAAATAAATTTAAAAAAAAAAGACAATATCTCCAATATACAATTTAAAATAAAACTTAAAAATTTTTTTTTTTGCTTAATCCAGGTATTGAACATATAGTTTGGCACCATCATCTTGAAATACTAATGATGTTGTATTAGGGCAGAGGACATTGTATAATTGGGTAATTATTTATTGGTACTTTCATTATATAGTCATCTACTTGAAGAAAATCTCAATTAGGAGGCTGGACTACAAGTCACAGCTTACTTAGAGATTAATTTCATTTACTGAACTATTAAACACACACCTACAGAATGACCTTAAGCTACACAAATCACAAGTACAATACTATCATTTCAAAGCTAACTAGGCCAGTAATTAATTTTGAGGTAGATAAAAGTAGAAGGCTCAGCTTTAGTCCATGGCACTGAATTCATTGTCAGACATTGACAATTTTTAAGCCAGAATGGATTAACACAATCTTACTCCTGTGTTGAGAGTCTTGATTTGATAACCATATTCTTAATAATTTAGGAATGCCAGTAATTCCTTGTCATTACTGTTACAATGTGTATCAGGCCCTAGAGGCCAAGACCAGATGCGGTTTGTGGCCTTTAAAACATGAGCCCGATGACCAGTTGATGGTATGAAATAAGTGAACACATACATCTACCCACTTTACAACCCATATTGCACTTGACCTTGAGAGCTTTACATTAGTACAATATACATGTTTATATCCTACATTGATAAACAAGTTACACAGTTTAGTTTCTAATATCTGTTAATAAATTATGATTAACTTTAATCCATTAATGAGTGATAGAGTTTAAAACAATAAGGTCATTTCATCCCCGGTCACTTCATCCCCAATTCAATATTTTTTCTTATTCATTGTTTAATTGTGCTGTTAAGGCTTTGACTTTAAGCCCTCATTCATCTAATATATAAATATGATTATGTAGAATGCTTTTTGATATTTTTTGACATGTTATTAATGTGTTTATAGTGTTTCCCCTTCCACTTTACATTGTTGATGAGAAATCTTGTAATATATTGTAAATCTGGGTGTGTACTTAGCTATAGCGCTTCTATTGGATGTGGGGGATATTATAATATTACCCTGCGCTTGACGTAATGATCAAAGCCCAAGGTGTGGTGGAAGTAGTGAAAATCTTTTGCAAAAATGAGAACGATTAGAATAATTATGACCATGCCGCTGATAAGTTATCATCAAAAGCCGAGGTGTGGTGGAAGTAGTGGAAATCATTTAAGAAATGAGAACGATTAGAATGATCATGCCGCTGATAACTCCTGACAACCATCTTTCACTTTATTTTATTTTTCAATTGCTCTTTCTTAAAAATGGGAGCATCCTTTTTAGCCTTGAAATAAGGTTTTATTTTTTTCTAATAAAGGCTGACTTCACCCATCTTCAGGATAATGTCGTCTATATAAGTTTTGATTTGATTCCTTTTAAACATTAAAGTTGTAAATTTTGTTATAGGTCAAGAGAATTACAAATATTGTTCAGCAATATGAATCGATGGATCATCTGTACTTACAATCAATAGCCTATCTATCTTATTAAACACAAAAACACTTTTTATACTTGAAATGACCAGGGGATAAAGTAACTGGGGATGAAGTGAGTTTGAGTTTTGAGTTTTTGGCACATTGGCACAATTTAGGCCATGTCGTGCCCGTAATCCTTTAAGGGTTACTCTCCCTTCATATCAAAAGAGCTAAATTTTATACAGTTAGGTCATTAAAAGCAAGGTCTATTCACAGTTAAGATAGTAAAAAATTTATTAATTTAAAAAAAATCTGTTGTAAATATTATATGTTCACAATTTCTTTGCCCTATCACAAATCAAACCTTCGCTGACAACTTCACCTCCCAGACAAAGCCCAGTACCTTCCCAGGGTCGACATAATAGAAGTTTTGCAAAATATTGAGCATAAAGCTATTTGCTAGACATGTAAGTAGAGCTTCTGGCTCCAGCTGGATACCTTATTTACTATCCAGCCAAATCCCCTTCCAGTTGGGTATGAAAATGTAATATCTGGTACACCCCCACATACAACAAAATTAAATTATACAAATATTGGTTCACAATGCATTAGAAAATATTTTGGATTTTAATTCATCAATTTGTAAATACTTTAGATGAAAGATGTGCTCTTTGGATGGCAGTACTAATTAGCAGGCATTAGTAGGAAATTTGTTTTAAAATTCATCACTTAAAAAAACAACTTAACTTTATTGCAACTATTTTACACAGATGTTAGGATTATGGCCCTTGTCACAGAATATTGGTATAAGTTTTTAAAAATGTTTTCAGTTGCAATGAAAGAATGTGGAAAAAGATTAGTTTTGTTTTATAAGTTAAAAAACAAAAAAAAAAAAATAATTCATTAATTTCAGTATTTAGAGATTTTAAAGAATTTCTATTTCAAAATCTATTAAGATTTTAAATGACTTTTAGTATACTAATAACAAAAAACCAGTTTGCTTGTCACAAAACAAAGCTGTGTTTCTATGCTTTCATCAAGAATCACCTATCAGCAACCTGAATCCTATTTCCTGAAAGACTAATGCATTTATTTCTGAGATGAACACAGATTGCGATGGTCAGAATTGATAGCAAGATCACTAATAAATGAGAAAGCTTTTGTACATTTTTTTTCCTTCTAACATTGCTCTACACTTCTAAATGTTTAGTATAGGAATGATATGTTTATTTTGCCTAGTGTTTACAGTTCCATGGTTAAATAGAGTTTAGTCACAAAGTTGAAGGTTTATTTTAATTCAGGCACTAATGATTTTTTTCAAGTCAAAGCAGCTATTTTGTGATTTTTATGCACATATTCAATATAAAATAGAATCACAGATCATTACAATGTAACTATAAAAAGTAATCCTCACCTTCCTGGTTCATCCTCCGTTACACTTGCTTTAGGAGCAGGTGGTGTCGGAGGTCTGAAGCTTGATACTGGATGTGAAGTGGAATGAGTTACACTGCTTGGTCCATGCTCTGAGAAAACAATATGTTAGAACAAATGTCATTATAACAAATGTTAATATCTTAGACACACATTAGAACAAATGTCAATGTTTCACACACACATACATTGCAACAAATGTCAATATATGAGACACACATATACATTGCAACAAATGACCTTTAATCCTTTCATGATTTTATTTCTCTACTCAATAAATACAAAAGGGATTATAAAAACTATACAAGATACAATATGAATATTAAAAACAACTTATTTATAATTTAAATATTAAAATGTAAATTTCTACAAATGACAAAAAAGTAGCTAATAGAAAACGAGCCTGAATGGTGTTATCACATTGATAGGCATATCATGGCCAAAGAAACTATAGCTCCACACACTAAATAGTTTGTCATTTAAAAATAGAAACAGCTACGCAAAAATAGATTGTCCTACTAAATCACCAATGAATGAAAATTAAAAATGATAGTCATGCATTCATTAAATCATCATAAGCTGTTAGTTAAGTCAAACAATCTACCATTGTATCATATGCAGCAAAAAAACAAATCAAGGAAGGTAAGCAATACAAAACTGATATTGAACAATTTAATTAGATATTTAAAAAAAAAATATAAAAAAAAAGTATATTTTAAAAAATGACACTGATTACTATTTTTATAACATCTCAAATGAGGCAATGTTATAAATAATGGTGTCTACCTATAACCTTCTGTTGATTTTTTTTCTTGCCTCATTAAGAATTGGAATAGGATATAACTAGGAAAACAACGTACCAGTTGAATCATTGAGGTTGTCTACCACAAATGTGGGCTTGGCTATAGTCAGACGAACTATTTCTGAGGTACTTTTCAAAGCCTGTACAGCTTCCTCATGAGTGACATCCTCCAAGTTAGTATCATTAACCTGGGGAAGAAATCAGTCAGAAATCTCTTGAAATCTTATTGTGAATGCATCTTGTATTGAAAAACAACATTAACATCGATTTACACTTTGTTGATCTTAATAGAAAGCTTTGCCTAAATGGTTTGTGAGAGTTTGGAAACAGCTTTAAAACTAATGTACTTGTGAGTGAACTTACTGCAATAAGTCTGTCCATTACAGCCAGCCTGCCATCAATTTCAGCAGCACCTCCATCAATGATTTTAGTTACAAAGATGCCATTGTCTCCTGGAATGTGTTGGTTACCCTTGCCACCAGCAATGCTGAAGCCAAGTCCTAGTAAGTATAATACAAGGAACAAAATAAAATGCTGAATAAAATCTTTGCATTGATATATAGAATATTTAAAAAAATTATAATTCTGGTGTGGTCTTGTTTATTGTCATTGGAATTTGGGACATTGGATAATGTATTCTTTATGTTAAATTAGGCAGAAATGTTAAAACTATGTGTATTGTATTCAAATATTAACTTGTTATATTTTCTAATTATTGTCCCAATGACTCTATCAGACTATGATTATTGAAGATATCACAAATAGATTACTAAGTGTCATGCTTGACTGCACTTTCACTACAGTAAACAAAGGAGATGAGAAGATACATGTTATATTCTTGATGTCCAGCCAAGCCTCAGATTGAGACCATGACCAGTTGTGTACACAAATACACTGGCTGGGAAGAGAGATTCAAAGAATGAGTCAAGAATAGTTCTGAAAAGTTCTTTCAACAAGACTTAAAGAGAAAGAGCAAGGATGTTGAGGTTTATTGTTGATAAATTCAGTCAGTGGAACTACCTTATTAACAGTTCAATGAATAAATACCTATAGGGATTATATTCAATTTTTTACTCTTATTTCAATGTATGGATTTATATTCTTTTACCGAGGATGGAGTTTAAAAGGATTAAACCACAATGGACTTAATATTGATATATATGGATTCAGTGTATAATTAAAAGAATCCTAAAGTGTGAGGTTACAATGAGAGACAAAAATGATTACAAACACTTCAACTTGAAAATGCTACACTGCGAGGGAAATATCAATTTCAGTTAAACATAAATTATGATTTTAAAAAAAAAAAGGATTTAGCTAAAGTACAGGGAATAAACTGTATCAGGCTATCAGCACAGCCCATTAATGAGACTTCATCTCTAACACAATCAGACTAGTGAAGGGAGGAGTATCGCTCACAGAATTAATCATATTACAAACATTAATCTTGAAGCTAAAAGCATTGGAAGTTACATGTCTGGCTGGCTTGTCTGTGCATGAGACTGCAATGAGGGGAGGTAATTTTTAATATGCCACACAACACAGATATACAAAAAAAAGCCACAAAAAAGAAAGAGAACTCTTATTAATGATTTCTTCACCAAATTTTCAATTCTCAACTTTTTTGCTTTTTACTTCCCTTCAATTGATTCTTTCCTCCAGATAGTTCAAATGGGCAGCTTAGCCTCTAACCCAGGATTAAATTGAGAGAAAAAGGGAAAGCAGTAGATAGTAAAAGAAACATCAATAATTTCTTCTCTAGTCCAGCTGGTCTGCACTACAACAAAGTACATCTCCGTTTCCATGTGTTCCAACTGAGACCATGTCACAATATTTCAGTTGAGGTGAACCAGTTTTGGCTTCCTTCCCCTTCCTGAGCACTCCTACCAGCAGCTGGAATGAAAATCTATTTGATCCTCTGTCTATCCAGCCAAGCCAGAAAAGTCACAGCTAAAGCATTCTTCACATTTCCTAGACTCAAGTGGTCACATGGGCTTGACTTTAATTGACTCTTGCTCTTTCATTTTTTTTTTCTCCCTCTCAGCAAGGAAATTGTCAGTATCAGATGATAGCCAGTTTGGTTATAGTAGATTGGAGCAGGTAAATTAATTCCTCTATTCATATAATTGAATAAAAAAAGTTCACAAGTAGATAATGTATATATTTTGTATGTCAATGTACAAGTTTAGTTTTAAAAGCACGGTAAAAGTGTGTTGGTATATGTTCAAGGGTCTGAGTTTAGGCATGATAATAGTTTATGCTTCAGATTGACATCTCCTTGTTGATATAAGTAGACAATTTACATTAATTCTTCATTAGAACAGTGTGATTTTGCTATGTTGTAGTTTAGGGATAAAAGATAATATCTCATGTACTGACATTGTAGCATTGAAATAATTTATTTTTAAAACACTAAAAGTTTTATTTCAACATTTAATATGAATTTGGTCGTGTCACATCCCCAGTGAGAAGTGAATCTGAACAAGTGAACTTATATACAAGAAAGAAACTACAGCCCAGATGAAGACAAGAAAAAAGCAACTGTTCAGTATTAGAAATGTATATACAAATAATTTATTCTGAAACAAAGTTTTTGATGTAATTGCTTTGATAATGATTTAAAAATTTTTTTTGCAGAATAACACAATTTCAGCAAGATGAGAAAGAGATTAATAAAGAAATTATTATTACAACTCCAAATTTGAATTCCGGAGATTTTTTGAAAAGAAAAAAAAAATTGTTCACCTAATGGATTCAAAACCTTTCAAAGAAAAATAAGAAAAAATAAAATAAGATGAATATCTGTGTTGATGGCAAATACTAGCACTCAGTGTAAATTGGTGATACATGATTTAATGTGTGTCTTAATGGAATTTACAATCTAAACAAGGTCAGATAAGTTTGACGCCTGTCCTAATGTTGTAAAAGAATAAGATCAATTTAATGTACGTTCTAATTGAACAAACCTTTATTTCCTTTAACAAGCTCAATCTCCATTATATTCTCTGTAGGAACTTTGGTTCTCTTGACATACTAGGAAAACAAAGGGACATAATTACTGCAAACATCATTAGATATAGTCAATAATTATTACCCCAATTAAGCTCTTTATAAAAATCTCATTTGTGCACAAATGCAGAATATTTTGATGGTGGATTCATCAAACAAATGAACAGTAACAGAGGAATAATAATAATTTAGTCTTCTGTAATGTTAATATGAATAAGTAACATAACATGTCAAGTACTGCAAAGTTAATGTGAAGAAATAGCAATACATGTCAAATACTGTAAAGTATTCAACATGTTCACAGGTGGAATACATTTTTTTCAAACATGTTAGCGATTGTCTACTTTTACAGCACATAGTTCTGTTAGTTCTAGCTAGTTGTACAGCATATAATTATGTCAAGAATTGTCTAGTTTTTAAAGTTCATATTTAGGTAAGGTATTGATACTTTAGTTTTTAAATATGTTAGGTATTGATTCTTCAGTTTTACAGTACATAGTTATGTCAGGGATTGTTACAGTACATAGTTATGTTAGGGACTGTTACAGTACATAGTTATGTCAGGGACTGTTACAGTACATAGTTATGTTAGGGACTGTTACAGTACATAGTTATGTCAGGGACTGTTACAGTACATAGTTATGTCAGGGACTGTTACAGTACATAGTTATGTCAGGGGCTGTAACAGCACATAGTTATGTCAGAGATTGTTACAATACATAGTTATGTCAGGGATTGTTACAGTGCATAGTTATGTCAGGGAATGTTAAAGTACATAGTTATATTTGGGATTGTTACAGAACATGTTTATGTTTGGGATTGTTACAGAACATAGTTATGTTTGGGATTGGTACAATAGTTTGACAGTACATAGTTTCACCAAACTTTGATGGCTCTGAGACTACTCTCCAACTTCTTCCCACCTTTCCCAGACCAAATCAAAATAAAAATAATAAAAATCTGAAGACTAAAGCGTGACTTACCAAAACTACTTTGCGACCAGCCTGCTTTAAGGCTTCAACTGCTGCAGAATGTGTGGTGTTGCTAACATCAACATTATTGACACGTACTATCACATCATTCAGCCTGGACACATGAAATAAAAAATAAAACACTATTAGAAAAAATCATAAGATATTCTTCTGCTAGACACATCTTAATTTATGGTAAAGAAATAAATGATAATTAGGGAACAGTATTATTACTAAAAAGAATATGTATCAGATGCTGTGTCTATGAGATGTATATTGAACAAATTGGCTTTAGCTAAAATAATATATTTAGTGAAACTACTTAGCTATTTGTATGCATACATGTTCTCAAGAATAAGCCATTCATAACAAAAAAAAAAAAAATGTAAATGTTACACTGGGACTATTAAATCAATTGTAGAATTCAGATCTGACATTCAATTATAAGGTTGTCTCTAAAACTACGTGCTTGGCTAGAGGAGGTAAGAGTTATGCCCCTTTGTAGGTTTAAAGTTGAACACAAATGTATTAGTGCCATGGCTTCTACTTATTCATGGCTTCAGTTTCTGTATTAGCCGCTAGTTGTAGCCAAGATTAAAGCCTGGAGTTACCCAACCTCCTATTTTGTTTTTTTCTAAGTGGATATTTCAAAGCACACAAACCAACCCCAAAAAGAATGTCTATTACAAAACAAAAACAAAAGGTAGCACATTATAAAATAAACGCAACAATTAGAATATGCTATCTCAAACAGAGTCTTCACCTAACAAGAACTAACCAGAATTAGAAAACATCAAACTAAACCTTGTAAAAACCCTCTTTTACATCATCCAATCAGATATGTTCTATGGCTAGCTTACAGAGCACATTGTTATCTACCTTGTGATACGAATCTCATAATAAATTGGAAACATCTCCTTTGTCCCACTAAGAATGCTTGGTGTCTGCTCACATTAGTCCAGCACCACTCAACTCCTCCTAGCAACAGTCTGGCTACCTGAACCAACTACTCTAGCCATCATTAGCTCAACCACAAGGCAACATTTAACACTTGGCTATCAATATTCTCACACAGACATGAAATCAATGACCAGATTTGGGAACAATCCTATTACTGTACAAGTACCTTAGGGAATCAAACACACAATGTACGAGAAAAAGAAAAAAAAAAGGCAGGCGTTGAGATTTCAATGTCCTCCTCAGTGTTCTGGTAGTGAAGTAATAAACTATGGCATCTATGTCCTCCTCAGTGTTCTGGTAGTGAAGTAATAAACTATGGCATCTATGTCCTCCTCTTGTGTCCTGTTAGTG
The DNA here is from genome assembly GCA_036873155.1 of Biomphalaria sudanica. Classification (NCBI taxonomy): domain Eukaryota; kingdom Metazoa; phylum Mollusca; class Gastropoda; family Planorbidae; genus Biomphalaria; species Biomphalaria sudanica. The sequence goes on along the minus strand of JAZGLO010003187.1, from coordinate 324,599 downwards.
AAATACTAAAGTAGGCCGTCTCAGAGTTAAAACACATCAAATGCCTTATAGTGATGGAGTCTAACAGTTGACAGCAAGCCCGCCACCACAGCACTGAACTTTGAAGTCCAACTAATCTCTAAGACAAGAAAACATTTTCTCTGCCTCATTACGTTGGTGAATGAGACGCACCCCACCTTCCCCATCTCCCTTTGCTCTCTCACGTATGATCCCCAACAGCCACTTTCTAGCTAATTACATTGGCCACTCTGTGTGTCTTGGTGTGGGTTCACTAATTGAATAGTGTCTTTCTTCCGTCAAGCATCTAGACATGTCTCCAAACATCAGCCTCAACCAGGATTTGTTGTCTTTTGAAAAGAGTAAGACTAGACTATCTGGCACCTTGATAGACTACTATCAGCCCAACACATGTCTTAGGAAATGGTTCATGTCCTTTAATATAAGGAAATGTTTCATGTCCTCCAAGTCTAAGGAAATGTTTCAAGTCCTCTAAGTCTAAGGAAATGTTTCATGTCCTCCAAGTCTAAGGAAATGTTTCAAGTCCTCTAAGTCTAAGGGAATGGTTCATGTCCTCTAAGTCTAAGGAAATGGCTCATGTCTTTTAAGTCTGAGGAAATGTTTCATGTCCTCTAAGTAATATGTTTCAAGTCCTCTAGTGAGATTTTTCATATCCTCTAAGGAAATGTTTCATGCCCTTATCTTATATAATACAGACGTTACTTCAAAAAAGAAGATGATTACGTCCTACGCGTCATGCATTTAGTCATGCATATTAACCAATGACTTAAATTCTGCCAAGTCACTGGTTTTCCTGGCTAGCTCAGGCAACCCATTCCATGCTCTAATAGCACTAGGGTAGAAGGCGTATTTGTACAAATTTGTCCTAGCATATGGGATGAGGAATGTGCCTTTATCTTTGTGTCTTTCAGAGTATTTTATTAAATTTTGTTTTTGTATTTGAAGATTATGGTTCAGTGTTTTATGTATAATTGCTACTTTACTGTTGAGTCTTCTGTCCTGAAGGCTTTCTAAATTTAGTGATTTTACTATAGGTGTTACTCTAGTCAAATGTGAATATTCATTTGTTATGAATCTCACTGCTCTATTTTTTGTTTGTTCCAGTTTCTTAATGTTTTCTTGAGTTGAGGGGTCCCACACAGTGGATGCATATTCTATTATTGGCCTAACCAAGGTTAAATAACATTTTAGTTTTATGTTCTTATTTGATTTATAGAAATTTCTTTTAATAAATCCTAATGCTTTGTTTGATTTTTTATATAGTTTCATCAATATGTGGATTCCATGACAGTTTTTCATTTATTATAACACCTAGGTATCTTGCGTTTTTAGTCTGTGTTACTGGTTTGCCATGAATAAGATAAGTGGAATTAATTTGTTTTATTTTTTTTGTTACTCTTAACAACTAACATTTTTTCTGGGTGGAAAGACATGCTCCAATTTGATTCCCATTTCTGTAATTCATCTAATTCCCTTTGTAAAATATCTGTGTCTTGTGTTGTTTTTATTGTTTTATATATTATGCAATCGTCTGCAAATAATCTGACTTTTGTTCCTGAAGTAATGCAATATGGTAAATCATTTATGTAAATTAAAAATAGTAGTGGACCCAAGACTGTTCCTTGAGGTACACCTGAGTTTACTTTTATCGGTGATGATTTAGAGCCATTTATTATTACAGTTTGTTCTCTCCCTATCAGAAAATCTTTAATCCACTGATGCAGTGGACCATTAATGCCAAAATATTTTAATTTTTTAAGCAAACTATGGTGGTGAACTTTGTCAAAAGCCTTAGAAAAATCTAGTAAGATAGCATCTATTTGTTCACTATTATCTTCACTATTATTATTGTCCTCTAAGGAAAGTTTCATGTCCTCTAAGGAATGTTCTACACTTTTTGTTTGTTTTTAAAAGGATTGTGTATGTGTGAGATGAGAAAAAAAACCGGGGGAGGGTATGCGCCCTGGTCGACAACCGACACTTCTTAAGAAGCAGAAATTGTAAAGCACCTATAAATAAAGGTGATTGCATTAAAAAAAAAAAAGTGTTGGGTCGGAGGTAGAGTGCAAAGCAAAGATCTAGGGATTGAAAATATGACAGACACTCAGCAGAACTGAAAGGTTATCGCAGTGAGACATTGCCTTCACTCAACTCCTAATGGACAACAAACAATGTGGCCTAAAGAATATCCAGTTCAGTGTAGATGTAGGTACAACCAATACAAATGTCCGGACTGTCAAGAGACACAACGTCCAAATGTAATGTGCTGAGTAGTAGAAAGGATGGAACCTTCTGGAACATTCACACATACATAGCATGATGATAAGTGTGTGAGTGACTGTGTGCGTCACTGACCAAGGGATAATTATAGTCACTTGTAGCTTGACCACCAGGAATCCAGTTCACACTACGCACAGACAGGAAGCCTCAAGGGATCCCAGGAAAGAAATACACAACAGAAGAGAAACAACAACTGTCGCTGCTTTAAAGTGATTAAACAAAAATGTTTCTCGACTAATCCTAGAGAAAAAGGTGTAAGAATTCTCGACTATGATAACTGTACTCCTTATCTTATCTTATATATTACAGACGTTACTTTAAAAAAAAGTTAATTACCTCCTACGCATATCATTTGTCAATCTAGTCGTGCATATTAATCAATGACTTAAACTCTGCCAAGTCGTTGATTTTTCTGGCTGATTCAGGCAACCCATTCCATTCTCTAATGGCACTAGGGAATACAAGTTTGTCCTAGCATATGGAATAAGAAATGTTCCTCTATTATTGTGTCTTTCTTTGTATTTCATTCAATTTTGTTTTTCTATTTGTAAGTCATAGTTTAGTGTTTTATGTATTAGAGCTACTTAACTTTTTAGTCTTCTCTATAGACCAGAAAACTTTAAAATGCCCTAAGATCTCATTCAAGATTACACAACTTTTGGCTCACATGGTCCTGTAGTAAGCCTCGACCCAGGGGCAGCCTAATAGAATTGGAGGCCCTAGGCGATGTGAATTTGGTGGCACTAAATGAAATAGAAAAAAAAAAAAAAAAACTACGCCATTTATTTAAAACCTAGTGTACTCCAACAATATTTTAAAACATTGGGCATTCTAAAATAGTTTTAAGTCCTGTGCGAGGCCCCAACCAACTGGAGACCCGAGGCGGCTGCCTCCTTTGCCTAATGCCGGCAGACAGACGATGAAAGCCAATTCACCTCTTCATTTCAAACTAACAATCATTTCGTTGAAAATTGCTGTCACCTAAGTTCAATTTTTCCTGAATTCACTCTACCGTCAGGGTTACATTAAAACTTGTCTGTGATCCTCAATGGCAATTCCTTAAATTATTTCTATTTATCATCCACACAATCATCTAGTGACTAAACTATTTTGTTTTTCAAACACATACACACTAACTAAAAGATAAGTTTGAGTTATTTCAATGTTAAACCTGAGAGAGAGAGAGAGAAATAGAGATAGATAGATAGATAGAGACAGAGAGAGAGAGACAGTGACTGACATAATATTAAGAGACATAGAAAAAGTGCTAGAGAGAGAGACAGACAGAGAGAGAGAGAGAGAGACACACACACACACACACACCCACAAGTGTAAACTCACCTGAGTCGGCCGTCGTCTGCTGCTGCACCCCCTGGAATGATTTTAGTAATGAAGATGCTGGGATCGTCCCCCACGTGAGGGTTGTCACTACCACCGGCGATGCTGAAGCCCAGCCCAGAGTTTCCCTAGCAATAAGAAGAAAGAAAAAAGTATAGAAAAACACAGCACAACCCCATACAAATGGAGACTTTTCAAGTGAAAACTATATATATATATACACTTTGAGTTTAGGCACAATTTAGGCCATGTCGTGCCCGTAAACCTTTAAGGATCACTCTCCCTTTACACAACAAGGGCTAAATTCTATACAGTTAAATCATTCAAAACAAGGTCTCTTCACAGTTAAAATAGTAAAGGTAGTAAAAAATTTAATAATTTGGTAAAAATCTGATGTAAATATTATATGTTCACAATTCCAAAATCAGATCTTCGTAGACAACCCCAGCGCTTGTCCTAGAACTAAAGGAAGTGACAAATGTAGTATGTCCAGAGCAATCAAAGCGAGCATTCCATCATCTCATCCCAGTGGATCGAGCCGCCAAAGGTTGTGGGAGTTATGGGACCTCACGTCACATCTGAAGGAGCTCAACACCAAACTACAAGTTGATTTCGCAATTGTAGCCAGACATAAGAGCTTTCCAAACGAAATCGCTACGCTTCATTTAGCAGGCGGAAAGGGCACACCTTGATCACGTTCCAACCTCTACTGCCCTAAAACATGATCAGCAGTTAACTGTCCTAAAAAAAAAAAAAAAAAAGATCCAACTTCTGAGGCTCTTCAATGAGATTTTTAGTTTTGTGATATTCATAGTTTGAAGAATGAATTATGTCTTTTGAAAAATCCATTTGCTGCCGTTGTGTCAAATACCCAGACAGATCAGTAACTGGAACAGATTCACTTAATATATGGCTTTCTTTTTTTCAAAAGACAATGGATGAGTCACTGGCTTTGGTTTCGTCTTGAGACGAGTCAGAATCTGGAGTGACTGATCAAGCCAATTCTGGAGAGGCAGAGTTTGCCACAGTTCGTGCATGTATATGCATCTGTCCTAGGGCTGGCTGACAGGGCAGGTTTCTTTTTCTTTCTTATGATTGATGCAGCTTTTTCTCTTTCGCTCTCGGCGAAGTTCGTATCAGCACGTACAGTGTCTCCATGCTGTCCGGTCTAAGTTATCTCCTGACACATACTCCTGCTTGATAAATTTTGAGCGATGCAGACAATATATTTCCACGCCGTTTTGACTACAGAAACGTTTCAAAATATCTCCAAAAACAATCGTTACGAATGATCACAATGTTACAAGCTAATGTCAATACAAGATCCACGGGTTTCTAATAAAACATGGTTTCAGTTCAACTTCATTTCGTTTCTGTACCCTGTCGTTGATGTGGCCCGCGAGTGTCGGAAATTAATATGTCCTCCAGGACGACTGAGGCTGACCATCCCTAGTCTATGGGATCATCCTATACTGCAGGCCAGATTTATGTGAAAGAATTAGAAACAATATAGCTTTAAAGTTTTCGAACACCCCCTCCTCCATTCCCTCCGCTTTGACAGAAAAAAGAATGTGCTTCCATTGGCCTCGTTTTGCGGAAAGCTTTACGGCAGTTACAGCTTCAACACGGGAGTATATCTTTGACCAATGTTGTTGTTTTCTTTCTGTTTCTCATCGGTTCTGCCACTCGTGTAACTGACAGCTGCAGTGGTCCGCGTTGAAGAGGAGAAGATAAAAAACTAATCGTCTTTCTACAATAGAAATAAATTCACTTCACTATCCCCATCAAATCTCATGTCCACAGCTCTTGCACTTACGAGTTATGCTTCAACACACGCGCGGAATCTTTCACTTGCTTGAAAACTTACACTATAGCAGATCTATACACTTGACTTCCCAATTTGTTTTCAATGACATGCAAAAACTGAAAGCTACGCGATTGTTCAGGTTTCATGGAAGCGTTTTAAGGGAAGTCAATTACATTCATTTAGTGGTTTAACATTGTTCCATGACGCCTTTGTTTTTTTTGTTTTTTTAAGAAAGAAAAAAAACAAATAATGTGAGCAATTTGACCAGTATGTCTCTTGACGCATTAATTCGAACTGGTAATGAGAACTTTGCATGTGCATACTGTTACATCATCTCCCCCCACCACCAGACACACACACACACACAGACAATGTGAATCAGAGGTTAAAAAACAATGCTGACATTAGAACGAGAGCCGACTGAGTAGAAAGCGTAATTAAAACGGGAAATAACAATTAATACTTAAACACACACACAAAGCTTATATTGAGTGAAATTGCCTCATTTTGAATCAATCATGTCATTAATTTTCAAAAGACCAAGACTAACAATAATACATTTGTACGATTGGAAATATTTTGTTGTTTTTTGTTTAGGGCAACTATCATGATATAGCACGTTCAGTGCGCTATGGTCCAATCACTTTTGTTGACCAGTTGAGTTGAAGGGGTGCTGGAGGGGGTATCTGGAAGAAGGTTTCTGTGCTACCCTTTCAAACGCAATTTCAAAAGAAAAGATAGTTGCTCTAGTCTGAATTCGAGGTCGAGTCTACAGGATGGAAAGCCGACCTGCTAACCACTGGGATATTCAAGTACTTATAAAATAGAAAGTTTTAAGGTCTAGAAAAAGATCTATACTTTTTAGCGAACCAACTTATTCTCTACAGAAGGCTTATCTATTCCTTAGCTTAGTACATTGCTATATAAAACAAAGGTAATTAATTACCATTAGTAAAATCACTAAATTTAGAAAGCCTTCAGGACAGAAGACTCAAAAGTAAAGTAGCATTATACATAAAACACTGAACCATAATCTTCAAATACAAAAACAAAATTTAATAAAATACTCTGAAAGACACAAAAATAAAGGCACATTCCTCGTCCCATATGCTAGGACAAATTTGTACAAATACTCCTTCTTCCCTAGTGCTATTAGAGCATGGAATGGGTTGCCTGAGCTAGCCAGAAAAACCAGTGACTTGGCAGAATTTAAGTCATTGGTTAATATGCATGACTAAATGCATGACGCGTAGGACGTAATCATCTTCTTTTTTGAAGTAACGTCTGTATTATATAAGATAAGAAGATAATTGATTAACAAATCTCTTTTTTTTAATTTGAACTTATTCCGAGAATGGGACGTGGGAGACACAAGATTCCACCCAGTGTGAGTTGATGATAAGCTTTGTACAAAGTGAAGCACTTGATTCTATCAAGCTGAGAAGATGAATAAATCCTTCACCAAACAACATGCTTGTAATATGAGTGAACAGATTATTGACCTACTGTTAAAGTGAAAAACTAACCAATTTGGTTCAATCACTGCTAACCAACTTACGAAAACTAGAACTCTCCAGACACAGATTCACGCGTGCTGTCTGCCGGAAACTATCACGACCATATACACAGCAGAAGTGTACAAGTATCTCAAGGCTAATGACTTTACGTGTGTAGATGAGCGCTGAGTGTACCCAGGTATGTGTGAGCATGTTGATATAATGGTTGGGGAAGGGAAGGTGAAGGTTGTACCTGTCAGCTTCTGTTACCATCTTTGTGGGTGCCTGACATCATCATGCCCACTCCCCACCAGAGACCAATCATTACAGCTTGGTAGATATAATTTAAGCGGTTACATTCCTCGACATAAGTCACTTATAGAGACGTGCCAGAAGGTACGAGCATAGGTGGGGGCATTTGAACCATCAAAACTACAACAATGCCATTTTAATACTAACATCTACCAAGAGTTTGAGTTGAGTTTAGGCACATCGGCACAATTTAAATACATGCAACGCTAAACGTTATACGCCACAATACTAACCCTACACTTAACAATAAAAGCTTAATCTTAACTCAATTGCTAATACTAAAACTTGCAGCCACGCAGAGATATAAGGAAACATAAAATCTTTTCTATTGATTCTTGCGTTGTAATTTCTTTACAGCAACTAATTTATTGTTCAATATATAGATTTAAGACCTCGCTGTCACATACCTGTTTGATATTTTGTTATAATCATTATTTTCAAAACACTTTGTTTTATATAAATAGACTTCAAAATAGTTGATTGGTCTGGATAAGGTTAAAATGCACAGATCTACAAGGGTTTAATGCACCGCCAGAATACAGCAACGATTAAAGAGGATAAAGCTTTACAAAATATCAGACTGGTATCTCAATTCAAAGAGAAGCTCAGGTCAACATTAGGGATAAAGCTATGAAAATGGCCACAATAACTGCATCGGTGTATCTCTTACGATGTAACACAATAATAAGTAATAGACAGTAATCAGTTATTTTGAATTCACCTTTAAAGAAATGCGCTAAGAAAACGATTGTTTTTTTCCACTTAAAACTATTACCATTGTTTATCGATATTTCCTGTCATGAGTGTAATCTTAAGGGTGCGGGGTGTCACCCAGATTGAGAGAATCCTGGCTGCCTGGTCGTGCGGTATGCGCGCTGGACTGTCGTTTGGATTTATCGATGGTCCCGGGTTCAAACCCTGCCCGCTCCCATCCCCCGTCGTCCTGCGGGAGGTTTGGACTAGGAAGTAAACTATCATCAACTCTGAAGGAACATCCGAAACATGTCAAACATTGTACAAACTTACCCTGTCAAGAAGGATTTCTTCATACTCCCACTCGCCACTTCCATTGGTCTGAAACAAAGACAAGACATATCATCAACCAAGATGTAAGCAAATACAAATGCAAACATAATAAACTCAGCGTACTTCATTGTTCATCAGTCAGAATCCAAACAGCGGGTGTATTTACTAGGTGAAGGCTCGTCTTCAAAATACTTCTAATTAGTTCAAGAATAAGAGCAGGAAGCCATTCCTAATATGGAATTTAAACAGGAAACCAGCCGCCCACTTTTCAATAAAATCTGATATTATGCTATGGCTTTGGAAGATCTATGCTATTAGAGGGCCAACATTTTGCGATGAAACATGAAATGTAGCCATTAAAACCAGGAAGATTACAGCATGAATTATTTCGACACGAATGTTTACAGTTCTGCATCCATCTTGAACTGGGGATAAACTAGTATTTATATTTCGAGAAAAGGTAAAGGTCAGGGGGTCAGGGACACGAACACTTCCAGGCATCAGGCAAGAAGGCCAACCTTTTTAGTTCAATACACCACCCTAGAATCTACTGCCCGATGTGTATTGCATCACAGTCTTTAGAGTAAAGAACAAGTCAATGTATGAAGTTAGGCTTTCAAAAATTATGAATAAATTATCGTTCTAGAAATATCTTGAAAAATTTATTTCACCACGGAACGTTAGATGGCGAGCACATTTCAGTGTTTCAAAACCGATTCATCAGTTAGTCTTGAAGTTCGTTTAAACTCGGTGCGTGCATTGCACCACTGGGTATTGGGGAAACGCTTTCGCTAGCATTATCTTGACATCAACATCCACAGGACAGAAGATTTACTTTAGGATGTCTGGCGACTTCGGGTCAAGTCTAGTCATATTTGACACGTGGCCATCAAACAAGAATTAACGCCCCTGTCATTCAGACGGCATCTCATATTTGTCTTGCAATTAAAAAAAAAATTTTTTTTGGTTGTTTGAGGGGCGATTTTAAAAGAAAAAGTATGTTTTGGCAAGTAGATTCTAAATATTACCAGTCCAAATGATGTCTCCACACCAATAGAGACTAACTAGCCAGGGGTTACTCACACAGCCATTGCACGTTTGTTAGATCTAGTCTAAACTAAGCAATATTTGTTAAGTCGCAGGAAAACATTTAGATTTCCAATTCATTTACATCTATGTCATCAAAAACGAAAAAAACAACAATAAATTTAAAAAAAAAACAGTATCACACACACAAACATAATCACATATTATTTATATAATAGTCTAGATCTACCAGTTAAGTTTTGAGAAGCAGTGTCTCTAGTGCCAATACCTTAAGGGTTAAAGATATTCTTCAAAATACCCATAAGAAATGATTTGATTAATTGTAAACATAAAAAAAAAATAACAGATCAATCATGACACAGACAGTGTTGCCTATAACATGCAGACGTCTTCTGGCTGCTGGACTTCAACAGGAAGTTACGTCTGCTGATGTAGTCCATGCAGGGCAGCCCACTCTCCCACCACCACCCCCCCCTTTTTTTTTTTAAAGCACGCTGGTAATCTCAACACGACAAAAATTGTTCTCACTTACTCCCCTCTGCCATAAAGTAAATCAATGATGCAGAGACAGCCTTTCTTGTTGGCGCTGAATACCTGGTACATTGTACAGCAATAAGACTTAGTTTTAATATTCATGAAGATAAATGTAGACATGATTTTACTTGAAATTAACGATTTTAGACAAAAAAACATTTTTTTTTATGTTTAAACTGTAAGCCTACATCAAAAAATATATTACCTCAAGGAACATGGGCTTAAAGTGGAGAATACTGCCATGATTGTTCAAAAGAGACTTCTAGAATGATTGTTCAAAGATACGAGCTCATAGTGGAGAATACTAGAATGATTGTTCAAAAGATATGAGCTCAAAGTGGAGAATACTACCACGATTGTTCAAAAGATATGAGCTCAAAGTGGAGAATACTAGAATGATTGTTCAAAAGATATGAGCTCAAAGTAGAGAATACTAGAATGATTATTCAAAGGATATGAGCTCAAAGTGGAGAATACTAGAATGATAGTTCAAAAGACATGAGCTCAAAGTGGAGAATACTAGAATGATTATTCAAAAGAAGTGGAGAATACTAGAGTTTGAGTTTTCAAAAGATATGAGCTCAAAGTGGAGAATACTAGAATGATTATTCAAAAGATATGAGCTCAAACTGGAGAATACTGCCACGATTGTTCAAAAGATATGAGCTCAAAGTGGAGAATACTAGAATGATTATTCGAAAAATATGAGCTCAAACTGAAGAATACTGCCACGATTGTTCAAAAGATATGAGCTCAAACTAGAGAATACTGCCACGATTGTTCAAAAGATATGAGCTCAAACTGGAGAATACTGCCACGATTGTTCAAAAGATATGAGCTCAAAGTGGAGAATACTAGAATGATTATTCAAAAGATATGAGCTCAAAGTGGAGAATACTAGAATGATTATTCAAAAGATATGAGCTCAAACTGGAGAATACTGCCACGATTGTTCAAAAGATATGAGCTCAAAGTGGAGAATACTGCCACGATTGTTCAAAAGATATGAGCCCAAAGTGGAGAATACTAGAATGATTGTTCAGAAGACATAGACGTAAAACCAGGTCAAATAATGTCAATTAATGGGGCGGGGGGGGGGGGGGCGGTAAAGAACGATAACTGGGGGTTTGTTTAAGTGAGAATAAAGTTGAGAGATGCCTGCAGTGTGCTGGATCCACCACTTCAGTATTGAGTAACATCATCTAGATGACTTATTTTGTCAACAGCACGATGGTACACAGCTTGGTAGACGCTTAACCGTTCTGATGTGATAGGTGGAGACGTCTTCTGTAAGAAAATGTTTTGATTGGATCCTATACCACCTCATCGCCATCACTGAGCTTCCTAAACCAACTTTGTAGCTCAAGATCAAAACTCACGTCACGTCCAAATTAACACAAAATGGAAATTTCCAAAAACTAAAATATAGCAGTCTAGAAAATATTAATACATTTGCGTAGCTTACCGAAGTGTCGAGTTGCTAGCTAGCTTTACATGTAGTAAGCATGGAGGAGTTGCTAGCTAGCTTTAGATGTAGTAAGCATGGAGGAGTTGCTAGCTAGCTTTAGATGTAGAAAGCATGGAGGAGTTGCTAGCTAGCTTTAGATGTAGAAAGCATGGAGGAGTTGCTAGCTAGCTTTAGCCGTAGAAAGCATGGAGGAGTTGCTAGCTAGCTTTAGATGTAGAAAGCATGAAGGAGTTGCTAGCTAGCTTTATATGTAGAAAGCATGGAGGAGTTGCTAGCTAGCTTTAGATGTAAAAAGCTTGCAGGAGTTGCTAGCTAGCTTTAGATGTAGAAAGCATGGAGGAGTTGCTAGCTAGCTTTAGATGTAGAAAGCATGGAGGAGTAGCTAGCTAGCTTTAGATGTAGAAAGCTTGGAGGAGTTGCTAGCTAGCTTTAGATGTATAAAGCATGGAGGAGTTGCTAGCTAGCTTTAGATGTAGAAAGCATGGAGGAGTAGCTAGCTAGCTTTAGATGTAGAAAGCATGGAGGAGTTGCTAGCTAGCTTTAGATGTAGAAAGCATGGAGGAGTTGCTAGCTAGCTTTATATGTAGAAAGCTTGGAGGAGTTGCTAGCTAGATTTAGATGTAGTAAGCTTTGAGCAGATGCGGCCTTAGCAGAGCGCGGGGCCCTGGGCGAGTGTCATATGAGCGGCCCTGAGCCGTAAGGTTAGACTATAAACCGTACCACTTAAAGTTATCGGGCTCGTCCCCTCTAACGCTGTAGGTCTTATTTTTGTTCCAAAACATAGTACTTTACTGTTGGCCGTTTGACTACATTACGTACTGTATTGAAATTGTTCTGCTCAGAAACATTTTGCAATACAAAAAAAAATAAACAAATTAATAATAGTTTCTGCTAATCCTGCTAAAGTCGGAAACTAACTATCAATTATGGGGGAAAACCGGAACAGTGACAATAAAACTAACACTAAATAATTGCTTTGACGGTCACAGACGGACTTACTCACGAAACTTTTATGGCTTTTCGCTATGCAAACTGGTGTTTTTTAAGCCAAGGTGAACTGTTAAACAATAATAGCCTCTTCGAACCGACAGGTCATGAGATGCTGTCATTACCGAAATTTAACGGTAGTTCGAAACCCAAAATGTTATTTTAAGAGCCTACATGATAATTGGTATCATATAGATGCAGGAAAGGGCCTCCAAAATATAGAGTAACAGGTCCTAGTTTAACAAAATAGGTCTGTTTTTCGAAACTGAAGGTAAAAGCGGGGTCCCTCTCAAGCGCAGGCCTGGGGCTACTGCAAGGGGGAGTTGTTAGCTAGCTTAAGATGTAGTAAGCATGGGAGAGTTGCAAGTTAGCTATAGATCTAGTTAACAGACGAGTAGCTAGCTATAGATGTAGAAAACATGGAAGAATGTAAGTTTGACATTATGGTTCTATTCTTAACTAGTCCATTTAAAAAAAAATAAATTATACATTGTGTTTAAACTTCAACTTGTACAGCATTTAAGCGAAGAAAAAAGTCATTTCACTTGAGTTCGACAACACTTGAATGTGATTCTAACCAAGGAGCTTATCGTTGTGACGATGTCTGTTATATTTATCATTCTAAATCGTCCTCAGCTTCGCGAGGGCTGCAAACAATCGGGGCCCTGATCCTTCATCTACGACAAAAGGTCCAAAACATTTCAAGCTTTGTCACGTAATCTTGCTTCACCTTTACCTTCACCTTGAAAGCGGAGAGCCTTGTATACAGATGGTCAGTTTTCTGGGACATTGATAAGCATGCAAGAAACAGATGACGTTTTCTCGATACGCATCACGAATTCACGTCCACAAAACATACGTTTGCAATTGTCATGTTACTAATCATCTAATGCTTCATGACCCTCTTACATTTAACGCCCCCCCTTCCCGTTTTTTTTAAATTTCCTCCAACGCACGGCTTATCTTAGAACAATGAATTCCCAATCTCTAGAACAATGAATTCCAATCTCTCTGACAAGGTATTCTAGTAGTACACTCTACAATTCTATTGCTAACTGACAAGGTATTCTAGTAGTACACTCTACAATTCTATTGCTAACTGACCAGGTATTCTAGTAGTACACTCTACAATTCTATTGCTAACTGACAAGGTATTCTAGTAGTACACTCTACAATTCTATTGCTAACTGACAAGGTATTCTAGTAGTACACTCTACAATTCTATTGCTAACTGACCAGGTTTTCTAGTAGTACACTCTACAATTCTATTGCTAACTGACCAGGTTTTCTAGTAGTACACTCTACAATTCTATTGCTAACTGACCAGGTTTTCTAGTAGTAAACTCTACAATTCTATTGCTAACTGACAAGGTATTCTAGTAGTAAACTCTACAATTCTATTGCTAATTGACAAGGTATTCTAGTAGTACACTCTACAATTCTATTGCTAACTGACCAGGTTTTCTAGTAGTACACTCTACAATTCTATTGCTAACTGACCAGGTTTTCTAGTAGTACACTCTACAATTCTATTGCTAACTGACCAGGTATTCTAGTAGTAAACTCTACAATTCTATTGCTAACTGACAAGGTATTCTAGTAGTAAACTCTACAATTCTATTGCTAACTGACAAGGTATTCTAGTAGTACACTCTACAATTCTATTGCTAACTGACAAGGTACTCTAGTAGTACACTCTACAATTCTATTGCTAACCGACAAGGTATTCTAGTAGTACACTCTACAATTCTATTGCTAACTGACCAGGTATTCTAGTAGTACACTCTACAATTCTATTGCTAACTGACAAGGTATTCTAGTAGTACACTCTACAATTCTATTGCTAACTGACAAGGTATTCTAGAAGTACACTCTACAATTCTATTGCTAACTGACAAGGTATTCTAGTAGTACACTCTACAATGCTATTGCTAACTGACAAGGTATTCTAGTAGTACACTCTACAATTCTATTGCTAACTGACAAGGTATTCTAGTAGTACACTCTACAATGCTATTGCTAACTGACAAGGTATTCTAGTAGTACACTCTACAATTCTATTGCTAACTGACAAGGTATTCTAGTAGTACACTCTACAATTCTATTGCTAACTGACAAGGTATTCTAGTAGTACACTCTACAATGCTATTGCTAACTGACAAGGTATTCTAGTAGTACACTGTACAATTCTATTGCTAACTGACAAGGTATTCTAGAAGTACACTCTACAATTCTATTGCTAACTGACAAGGTATTCTAGTAGTACACTCTACAATTCTATTGCCAACTGACTTTGTATTCTAGTAGTAAACTCTACAATTCTACTGCTGTATGACTAGGTATTCTAGTAGTACACTCTACAATTCTACTGCTGTATGACTAGGTATTCTAGTAGTACACTCTACAATTCTACTGCTGTATGACTAGGTATTCTAGTAGTACACTCTACAATTCTACTGCTGTATGAATAGGTACTTACATATTCTGAGTCTGCAGCCTCAGAACCGTCAGGCTGTGAAAGAAAAAAGAAAAAGAAAATGTTTTACTACGACGTAGGCATTACATTCACTAGTTCACAATTTACATAGGCCACAACAAGTTTTGTATTTTTGGCACATCGGCACAATTTAGGCCATGTCGTGCCCGTAATCCTTCAAGGATTACTCTTCCTTCATATCACCAGAGCTAAATTCCATACAGTTAAATCATTAAAAGCAAGGTCTATTCACAGTTAAAATAGTAAAGTTAGTAAAAATCTTTTGTAAATATTATATGTTCACAATTTCACAAATCAAATCTCCATAGACAACCCCACCTCCAGTAAAAAGCCCAGTAACTTCCCAGGGTCGACACTATCGAATAGTGTTTTTAAGTCCACAACAAGTAGACAGAACGTAGATCTAAGATCTCGTTGTGCAGACATGCTACATTATTTAGTATCAACAAAAGTAAATGAGAAATGATTTGATGATTCTGTTTGGTATGGGAGACCAATGAGACAAATCGTTACATTTGAATGCAGTGAACAAATGCTACAGTGAACAGTGTCACAGAAATGTTCAAGGTATCAATGAGTATTAGATCTATGGTGCTATTTTGAAAGGTTTAGGGGAGTATTCATTGTAGGTTCTAAATTAGCTTCTACTTTATTGATACATAAGTATGGGTTTGATTGCGTACCGGAAAAGAATGGATTATAAAAATAAAAATAAGCTAGACTCAATGTGTTGGGTGTGTAGGGGGTTGGGATAACACTGTGTGTGTGTGCGTATAGTTTTAAGACAATCCCCTAGGTATTTGTGTTGCCGTGAACTAATTCATTTTCCATGAGACCTGACCAGGTCATTAATCCCGCTCCTGACCCACGACAATCAACTGGAAGAAGTATCGGTACCAGTGAGTGAGAAAGAGAGAGCCAAGGAGAGGGGAGGGGGGAGGAACTAACAGGCAGCCATTGTTTTGATCGGCAGAATGGATGAGTCCTGTCAGTCGCTCCAAGTTTCCACGACCACAGGGCCAGTGGACACTTTGACTCCGCTTCACGCCTTGTAGTTGACCAATCACTCAGAAACCCATCAGTCACAGAGGAACTTCGAAAGCTCATCATTTACAGTGGAACTTCTTTAAAAAAAAAACTACATTCCCTCCCTCTGTCAACAACTTAATATCTTGTTGACTTTTACCCGCAGACCTACACAGCGAACAAAGAAAATAGCCCGAGGCACAGATCAAAACCAGAGAGAAGTTCAGAAATATAAAGAGATGTTTTTTCTTTCACGAATGTAAGTTACAGTTATGGTGGGACCATTAGGATATCATGTTTACACCATTGCCAAGATTTTACAGTGAAACTAGTTGTAAGTTTGCCTACCCCCCCCCCCCAAGCAAAAGGCGCAGCATTAGTAACTACAAGTAAGCTCTTTTGGGCACCATCATCTGTGAGCATTACAAGTTACAACACTAGGGACAAAGCTAAGGGAATAACTCTCTACTTTGTATTGTATTATACACCATTGTAATATACTAAACAATATATTCGTCACGCCTTTGATGATTACCACAAGTTTCAAATTGAAAGAGATTTCACTGCCTCTTTCTGAGAATTTGGAACTGTTTTTTTTTTTTTGTTTTTTTGTGTAAATTCGGATCGACATTAACTCAGGCTAATCTTGGAAGGAAAGGATCAGTGACATTAGTTGACCAATAGCCTTCTGTGAATTTTGTTTTCACTTGGCTAACAGTTTGTTTTTTGAAGTAATCTACTAATTAAAGGTTTTAAGTCCATTTTCGTAGATGACGAATTGCTTATTCTTTTATTTTGTCTAGAAGTGCACAATGAAATGTTCTAAGCTTTCCCATCGTATAGCACATCATTGCACTAATGAGGAAACATTAGACTTATACTCAGTGAATTGAATAGAAACTTGCAACTAGGCAACCAACTAGCGGTGATCAAGGAGATTTGCTTACTGCCACTCACTGAGACAGTACAGTGTTAACATTCAAATCAAGGAGGTTATATTTAGATGGAGATGGCGGTTGCTATCAAATGTTCATTATCGGTTGAAGCCAGTGGGCGAGCCTATTCGCCATATTGGTTTACTCAAAACATTCCATCCGTTTTCATTGCGATACCAGTTTTCTAATTCTCGTAACGACTCAAATTAGCCTCGTATTTTGTCATCATGTTTTTTTCTAAACTCCTCTAAGGCCCAAGTTCATATCTGGTGGTCTAGATATTCCAATGGATCAATTACAAAGCGCTGTAGAGCATGTAAAGTGATTTATACGATCACCTGATCGAGGCCTACAAAACCGAAATATAATGATTACATCGAAATTAAGCACTATTGTGGGCTGAAAAAAGCACAAAAATGATTTGCAAGAGGTTTGTTATATTTTTGATACTTTTTACCGCACTGAAATCACCACAAAATTGATAAAATTGAAGTGAAAAGAGTACTACTACCTACTACTGATAATAATGTTACAGTAATACTAACTAATCTTTCCCCAATTAAACTCTGGCCTACATTTTAGTAAATATTTCTTCAACGTTAAAAACAAACTTTATGTTATGTTAGGTTAATATTAGGGTTAGAGTTAGGATTAGGGTTAGGCTAATCCTTACCCTAACCTTACTTACATAAATACGTTACAAAAATAATAGACGCCGCTAAAATGCACTTTTACCAAAATTTATATAAATAATTAAATGGCACTAACAACATTAACTAAACTCTAACTCACTAAAGTTTAGTCTTTAGTGACTAAAAACCAAAGTAACCGATGAAGCGATATCCCGTTTTCTGGTCGTCGTTGCGTACAACCGTATGCCGAACAAGAAGGCTTTTGTAATGTTTATTTTATTCTATACACTGTGTTTTTAACGTTTTATAAGATATTGTACAATGTACAGATATTTAAATAATGTCGTGAAATATTGTCGAACAAATTTCTCAAAAAAAAACAACAACAGACTACACGTTTTAATTTGAGTAGACCAAGATGGCTGCGATTTGGCTTCAACCTCCATATAAATATAACCTCCTTGATTCAAATTCAATTCCTTTTTAGCGTCCTTGACATTGTTTGATATTTTGGGATTTTGACGACAATGTAGGCCATGTCGTGCCCATAATCCCTCAAGGGTTATTCCCCTTTCATATGTCAAGAGTTCAATTGTATACAGTGAAGTCATTAAAAACAAGGTCTATTCACAGTACAGATAGTAAAAATAGTAAAAACAAAAATGTAGAGTTGCTTTAGTTTAGCGTGAACATCTCTTAGAAAACATATGGCCTAATAGTGTGGGACTAATAGCGTCAACAATAGGTTCACACAACAATCAGTATTCAATAATAAGCCCCGGTATCAACAGCTTGCTTGACCAAATCAATACTTCCAGTGATCTACATCAGTCCACATCGCGCCCGTGGTCCCATTTACTGACCACAGCCACCACCTGATCTCCAAGTGAGAAGATAACCCAAACAAAGGGAAGTAATCCCAGTCACGTTGGCGCGTTATTCCCTCCCGCGGCCTTCGAAAGTTACAAGTGGCAGACGGCTATCTCTTCAGCTAATGAACATCTAACATTACTTCTGTCAACCCTCTAGTCCCCCAACCATACATATAGAAAACTAACAGAAAAATATGAAACAAGGCAGGCGTAATGACACCATGACTCGATATACGAGATTAAATAGAATGTAGGTCTAGACTCTAGGAGACAATAACAATACATACAACAAATGAAAAAGGAGGTGGGGGGGGGTGTTTAAAGAAATACAATTCTTACAAAATTAACAAACCAATAAAGCAATGGAATATTAGTCAGGGGAATGCAAAGTTAAAAAACAACACTCTATTTAGTATATAGTTTCTGGAACATCAGCATTATTCCGGGCAAGCTCTTTTCAAAAAAAAAATTGCTCGCCTCTCAGTCAGACACAAATTCATCGTTGTTATCTAATCTAAAACATTTAGCGGAATAATTTGTTCTCAATTACCAATCTACAACTTTGACAGTAGTCCCGATTGACTGATAACATTTAGCATTTTAGCTGTACAGTCCATATGAACCACATCAAACAAAATAAATAAATGCTGGCTTAATAATAGATTAAAGAAGCTTTGTAAACAGAAGGAAAACCTATATAGAAAATTTAAAGAAACCAAGGCAAAAAGAGTTTACAAAAAGTATATAAAAATTAAACACCTAACCCAAAAAGTAAGCAGACAGCTGCAGAGTGAATACATAAACAATGTAATATCTAAAGATAACAACAAAAACCTATGGTCATACATTAAGTCTAAGAAAATGGAAACAACAGGCATAGCGCCATTAAAAGATGAACATAACATAATACATAATGATAATGAAACTAAAGCAAACATCCTAAACAAATACTTTGCATCAGCATTCTCAGCCCCAGGAGACAAAGACATATTTCTTAATTTGAACCAAGTAGACAACATAGAAGATTTAGTAGTACAAGAAAATGGAATTAAAAAACTATTAGCCAACACCAAACCAAATAAAGCGTCTGGACCTGATGGTATTCCAGCTAGATTACTCAAAGAACTAAGCAATGAGCTAGCCCCAGTGTTCAAAATACTCTTTCAGGCATCGCTTAACCAGGGCAGAGTATCAAAGGACTGGAAAGAAGCTAATGTCACCCCCCTATTTAAAAAAGGAGAAAAATCTGATCCAGGAAACTACAGACCAGTATCACTTACCAGCATCACATGTAAAATACTAGAACACATAATATGTAGCAATATCATAAACCACTTAGACAAACATAATGTCCTCACCCCATACCAACATGGCTTTAGGAAATATAGATCATGTGAAACACAACTAATAGGACTAATTGATGATTTTTCAAAAGGTTTAGATAATAGTGAACAAATAGATGCTATCTTACTAGATTTATCCAAGGCTTTTGACAAAGTTCACCACCATAGTTTGCTTAAAAAATTAAAATATTTCGGCATTAACGGTCCACTGCATCAGTGGATTAAAGATTTTCTGATAGGGAGAGAACAAAATGTAATAATAAATGGCTCTAAATCAACACCAATAACAGTAAACTCAGGTGTACCTCAAGGAACAGTCTTGGGTCCACTACTATTTTTAATTTACATAAATGATTTACCGAATTGCATTAGTTCAGGAACAAAAGTCAGATTATTTGCAGACGATTGCATAATATATAGAACAATAAAAACAAAACAAGACACAGATATTTTACAAAGAGAATTAGATGAATTACAGAAATGGGAATCAAATTGGAGCATGTCTTTCCACCCAGAAAAATGTCAGTTGTTAAGAGTAACAAAAAAACTAAAACAAATTAATTCCACTTATCTTATTCATGGCAAACCAGTAACACAGACTAAAAACTCAAAATACCTAGGTGTTATAATAAATGAAAAACTGTCATGGAATCCACATATTGATGAAACTATAAAAAAATCCAACAAAGCATTAGGGTTTATTAAAAGAAATTTTTATAAATCAAATAAGAACATAAAACTAAAATGTTATTTAACCTTGGTTAGGCCAATAATAGAATATGCATCCACCGTGTGGGATCCCTCAACTCAAGAAAACATTAAGAAACTGGAACAAACACAAAATAGAGCAGTGAGATTCATAACAAACGAATATTCACATTTGACTAGGGTAACACCATTAGTAAAATCACTAAATTTAGAAAGCCTTCAGGACAGAAGACTCAAAAGTAAAGTAGCAATTATACATAAAACACTGAACCATAATCTTCAAATACAAAAACAAAATTTAATAAAATACTCTGAAAGACACAAAAATAAAGGCACATTCCTCGTCCCATATGCTAGGACAAATTTGTACAAATACTCCTTCTTCCCTAGTGCTATTAGAGCATGGAATGGGTTGCCTGAGCTAGCCAGAAAAACCAGTGACTTGGCAGAATTTAAGTCATTGGTTAATATGCATGACTAAATGCATGACGCGTAGGACGTAATCATCTTCTTTTTTGAAGTAACGTCTGTTTTATATAAGATAAGATAAGATATCTGGTCGGAGGTAGAAGTGTGTTAAATACAAAAGTAATCAGATCTGACGTGATCCTATCTAGTCAGTGATAGAAGTGTGGTACAGTACAAATCTAGTCATATCATACGTGATCGTATCTAGTCAGAAGTAGAAGTGTGGAACTATGCAAATATCAGTCCAGTCTCTATGTTTAGAATGTCACCCAATAGAATATAATACAAAGTTTCATATTCTCTATAGTTAATGACATTTTTTTAAAGCCATGTCGTGCCATTCTGTTTTTATTCAGTCTTACTTTTACTACCAGACTAGTCAAGAACTTACGATTAATTAAAACTCTAGTATATTTAGTAACAAAAAGTGTCTGGCTCAATGCTGGTTGTACTATAAAGTACACACTACTTAAAACTACTTTAACAACAAATGATTGGCTGCCAATTGCTGACAAGTCAGCCTCTACAGGAAGCAAAGAGACAATGAAATCAACGGACACTCTCTTTAATTTCCGTTGTTAAGGAAATCGTTTCTCCCGGTAATAGTTTAGACTTAGTCATGAGCTGCGACCACACGGTGCAGAGATTTCCTCTTCCCAGACAGATGTAAGCAGCGTGCAGACCGCAAAAGATATCTAACGGTCAGTGCTAGTGGCACACATACACACACACACTTCCCAAAGAAAACAAAAAATCCCTTTTTTTTAAATGAAAAAAGGGATGATATGTAAGCTATTTAAAACACGAGGCTGACCCCAAGGGTCAACTAATTTTCTCTGTAACAACATTAATGACCAGCGCTGGCTACCTATGACCGCTTTCGCTGTGCTAGAAGTCCAAGATCAGAACTCAGGGCCATGGTTTTTAAAACTATCTTTGTGGCCAGTCTCAGATGTAAAGTAACTGCTAATTGAAACTATTTCAGAACCACGCATTCTAAAACGAGAATGCGTTACATTGTATTTTGTAAGGTTTATTGCCAATGTGACGACTAAAACAAAGCACATATTTCAGCAGTTAGGTGTGGTCACGTGGGAGGGATTACTTTGTATTCACATGCTAAAATCCATTTCGTCTTTTAAGGGAAAAAATTCACAAGCTATGTAAAGTCTCTTATTTTTTCCAGGTTCTGTCGCGTGTAACTTCGTACTGCCTGAATTACACGACAAAAAGGCACTGCAGTTAGCTAAAGATATAAGAAAAGATAAGATAATTTGTATTGGTCCAATCAAACGGAATTTCCGTTTGACTACACTTGACCGCCTCAGCGTATTTACTGTAATAATAACAATATAGTTGCAAATACAAACAACATTCATACACGAAACAATAAGGACTCAAAGACAAAAATCTTCAAGTAGTGCATTAGTCCTAACCCCTTCTTCAAGTAGTGTCATGTGTCCTAACCCCTTCTTCACGTAGTGTCATGTGTCCTAACCCCTTCTTCAAGTAGTGTCATGTGTCCTAACCCCTTCTTCAAGAAGTGCCATGTTCAAGTCAAAAGCTTTTGAAACCAGGTTTAGACGACCAGCTCTACTCACACAACGAGTGGTCGTCTGTAAGCGATTTGTGATTTGTGATTTTGGGCACATAGGCACAATTTAGGCCATGTCGTGCCTGCAGTCCCTCAAGGGCCACTCTCCCTCCACACAACAAAGGTCAAATTCTATACCGTCAAATAATTAAAATCAAGGTCTATTTACAATTAAAATAGTAGAGGTAGTAAAAATTTAATAATTTGGTAAAAATATAATGTAAAAAGTACAGAGTTTAGAAATCAGATCTTCGTAGACAATCCCACTTCCCGGATAAAGCCCAGTACCTTCCCAGGGTCGACATTATTGAGTAGTGTTTTTAAATTAGTGGCTCTAAAATATTTTCCCCTGACATCCTGGTATCTGGGGCAGTCAATGAGGATATGTTCCACGGTGAGGCGAGAGTCACAATACTCACAAAGTGGGGGCTCTTCTTTCTTCAGCACAAAAGAGTGCGTGATGTAGGTGTGGCCAATCCTAAGTCTAGACATGGTCGTGCTACCACGCCTTGTCAGACCCTTAGATGTGGACCGCCACCTGACATCCGCCACAATCTGCCTGAGTTTATTGTGAGTCTCAGCCTCCCATCGATCCTGCCACTCTTGGTAGATGGCAGTGGCAATACTTTGTCTCAGGTCTGAGCAGGGAATTTGAGTTCCTGATACCGCATGATTTAGGGCTCTCTTTGCTTCTCTGTCTGCGGCTTCGTTTCCCTCAATGCCCACATGGGAAGGGACCCAGATGAAGGTGACATCCGTATGGTCGGCTGTTATTTGGTCCAACAGCTTCAGGCTCTTATGTACCAGTGGAATGTCAGTCTTCATCCGCCCCAAAGCTTGCAATGCAGATTTGGAGTCGGAGCAGATTATAAATTTCCTCCTTTCTGATGCTTTGACGGCCATAAGTGCAAGCGATATTGCATGCAATTCGGCCGTAAAGATGGAGCAGCCATCGGGGAGTCTACGGGAGATTGTTTTGTTCCGAAAGGAGCAGGCACACGCGACCTTTCCATCCATTTTGGATCCGTCTGTGTAGATGGTGCCACAATCTCCGTAGCTCTCTTGCAGTTCCCTAAAGTGGACTTGTAGTATGCTTGGGTCTGTATTTTCTTTTTTGAAATTAAGGAGGGATAAATTTAATTTGGGTTTATTCATTAGCCAAGGAGGATTCTGAGGGGTTTCTATTTTAGAGATTTGGTTAATGGGTGGGGTTAAATTTTGGATGGGTTCTCTCATTCGAAGGCCTAACGGCTGTATGACGTTAGGCCTTCGATTGTATAATTCTACCTCTGTGGGGTTAAATATGGAATCGAAAGCAGGGTTCGTAGGGTTGGATTTTAGCTTGACTATATACTGCATTGCAAGCTTTTTCATTCTTATATCCATGGGGAGTTCTCCAGCCTCCACATGGAGGCTTGGGATAGGTGATGTACGAAACGCGCCGAGACAGAGACGCAGGGCAGCATTTTGTATTGGTTCCAGTATTTTTAGGTACGACTTCCTTGCTGCTCCATATATTATGGATCCGTAGTCTAGCTTGGATCGAATTAGACTCCGATATAGCAGCAGCAAAGTATCTCTGTCAGCTCCCCAGTCCGTATGGCTGAGCACTCTAAGTATGTTTAATGACTTTTGGCATTTTCTCTTAAGTTCCTTAATGTGTGGGAGAAAATTAAATTTGGAATCTAGAGTGAGGCCTAAAAATTTTGTAGTTTTCACGACAGGGATCTTCTTTTTGTGTATAAATAGTTCAGGGTCTGGGTGGAGTCCCCTTAAATTACAAAAATGCATACTAACTGTTTTGGAGTCCGAAAATTTAAAACCATTATCGTTTGCCCAATTTTGAATTTTGTTTAAGCATAACTGTAATTTTCTTTCTAGGGTGTTCATGTTTTTCCCATAAGTAAAAATGACAAAGTCATCAACATACAAAGAGCACTCTATGCCAGGGGACAGAGCATTTATGATGCTATTTATTTTTATGTTGAACAGGGTGACTGACAGAATGCTGCCCTGGGGTACACCCATTTCCTGGTCATGAGTGTCAGAAGTGGTGTTGCCCACTCGAACCTGAAATTTTCGGTCTTTCAGGAATTCCCCCACAAAACGGGGGAGATGTCCCTTAAGCCCCATAAGCTCCAGATCACGTAGAATGCCATGTTTCCAGGTTGTGTCATAGGCCTTTTCTATATCGAAGAATACAGCTACTAGATGTTCTCTTCTGAGTAATGCATTTCTGATACAAGCTTCCAGCCTTACCAGGTGGTCAGTTGTTGTCCGCCCTTGCCGGAATCCGCACTGGTAGTTAGAGATCACTTTGTTCCTCTCCAGGTACCAGACCAGCCTACTGTTAATCATTCTTTCCATGGTTTTGCAGATGCAGCTTGTTAGTGCTATTGGTCGATAGTTAGCTGGGTCAGAGCCGTCTCTTCCCGGTTTAGGTATCGGTATAACTGTGGCTTTCCTCCAGCTGTTTGGGAAAGCGCCTGTTTGCCACACACAGTTATAGACCCCTAGCAGGACTGCCAATGAGGGTTCGGGAAGGTGCTTGAGGAACTGGTAATGGATTTCATCTTCTCCAGGCGCTGTGTCATGTGACTTGTCTAGCGATTCCCTCAGTTCCTCAAGCGAGAACGGTTTGTTGTAGTCTTCATTGTTTTCTGACCTGAAATCAATGGAGTGTCTTTCCTCCCTGGTTTTGACTTTTTGAAACTCTGGCGTGTAATGTGCAGTGGATGACTTTTCTTCTATTGAGGATGCAAGGCAGTCAGCTATTTCTCTGGGGGACGTGACAGTTCGTCCTTGGTTTTTCAGATGCCCTATTGCATTTGATTCTTTCCCTTTGATTCGCCTTACTGCCTTCCAGACCGCTCTAGCAGAAGTTTTGGCATCCAGACTGCCGACAAAACTTCTCCAGGAATTCCTTTTGGCTGACCGTATGGTTTGTCTAGCCTTTGCTCTAGCTATTCTGAATAGCTTTAGGTTTTCCTGGGATGGATTTTTTATAAATGCAGCCAGTCGTTTTTTCCTATCGCCAATAGCACCTTTGCAGGCTGTATCAAACCATGGTTTGCTAGGCCGTTTTGGATTTGCGGAGGTTAGGGGGACAACTTTCCTGGCTATACTAAGTAGCTTGCTAGCAAAGGTATCAGCTGGGTTCTGCTCATCGAGGATATTTTCTGTAATATCCTCTGAGCATCTTTTTTGGAATTCTTCCCAATCGGCCTTATTCAGTTTCCACCGCTGAGGTCGTCCCAATGAGGGGAGATTGTTAGCAATGATGATTGGGAAGTGGTCACTTCCCCGTAGATCATTGCTAACTGACCATTTAAAGTCGTCCAGAAGTCCAGGGACGCATACGGTGAGGTCAATGCATGTGAGAGATCCAGTTCCTGGGTGCAAGTAGGTCGGTGATGCATCATTAAGTATGCATAAATCATGTTGGAGGAAGATATCCTCCAGCATACGGCCTCTTGTGTCGGTATTGTTGGAGCCCCAAATGGTGTTATGGGCATTGAAATCCCCAAGGATTATGTAAGGCCGGGGGAGTTGTTTCAATAGGTCCTCCATGTCTGTTTGGTTTAATGGAGCGCCTGGTGGTAAATACAGGCTGCAGCAAGTGATAACCTTGTGAAGGGTTATCCTAGCTGCTACGGCCTGTAGTATGGTCTGTAGTTCAACCCTCTCATGGGGGATGCTATCCTTCACAAGGATACAGACTCCACCTGATGCTCTCTCTGCATCCTCAACATTCTTGCTGTAAGCACTGTAGCTTCGGAAGCTGATGCTATCTTTCAGAAATGTTTCCTGTAGACAGACAGCTACAGGAGTCTCAGAGTCCATCAGTAGCTGCATCTCCTCATAATTGGCCTTGAGGCCTCTGCAATTCCACTGTACAATTCTGGAATCCATGGATTATTCTAAATGTCAAGAGTTCAATTGTATACAGTGAAGTCATTAAAAACAAGGTCTATTCACAGTACAGATAGTAAAAATAGTAAAAACAAAAATGTAGAGTTGCTTTAGTTTAGCGTGAACATCTCTTAGAAAACATATGGCCTAATAGTGTGGGACTAATAGCGTCAACAATAGGTTCACACAACAATCAGTATTCAATAATAAGCCCCGGTATCAACAGCTTGCTTGACCAAATCAATACTTCCAGTGATCTACATCAGTCCACATCGCGCCCGTGGTCCCATTTACTGACCACAGCCACCACCTGATCTCCAAGTGAGAAGATAACCCAAACAAAGGGAAGTAATCCCAGTCACGTTGGCGCGTTATTCCCTCCCGCGGCCTTCGAAAGTTACAAGTGGCAGACGGCTATCTCTTCAGCTAATGAACATCTAACATTACTTCTGTCAACCCTCTAGTCCCCCAACCATACATATAGAAAACTAACAGAAAAATATGAAACAAGGCAGGCGTAATGACACCATGACTCGATATACGAGATTAAATAGAATGTAGGTCTAGACTCTAGGACACAATAACAATACATACAACAAATGAAAAAGGAGGTGGGGGGGGGGTGTTTAAAGAAATACAATTCTTACAAAATTAACAAACCAATAAAGCAATGGAATATTAGTCAGGGGAATGCAAAGTTAAAAAACAACACTCTATTTAGTATATAGTTTCTGGAACATCAGCATTATTCCGGGCAAGCTCTTTTCAAAAAAAAAATTGCTCGCCTCTCAGTCAGACACAAATTCATCGTTGTTATCTAATCTAAAACATTTAGCGGAATAATTTGTTCTCAATTACCAATCTACAACTTTGACAGTAGTCCCGATTGACTGATAACATTTAGCATTTTAGCTGTACAGTCCATATGAACCACATCAAACAAAATAAATAAATGCTGGCTTAATAATAGATTAAAGAAGCTTTGTAAACAGAAGGAAAACCTATATAGAAAATTTAAAGAAACCAAGGCAAAAAGAGTTTACAAAAAGTATATAAAAATTAAACACCTAACCCAAAAAGTAAGCAGACAGCTGCAGAGTGAATACATAAACAATGTAATATCTAAAGATAACAACAAAAACCTATGGTCATACATTAAGTCTAAGAAAATGGAAACAACAGGCATAGCGCCATTAAAAGATGAACATAACATAATACATAATGATAATGAAACTAAAGCAAACATCCTAAACAAATACTTTGCATCAGCATTCTCAGCCCCAGGAGACAAAGACATATTTCTTAATTTGAACCAAGTAGACAACATAGAAGATTTAGTAGTACAAGAAAATGGAATTAAAAAACTATTAGCCAACACCAAACCAAATAAAGCGTCTGGACCTGATGGTATTCCAGCTAGATTACTCAAAGAACTAAGCAATGAGCTAGCCCCAGTGTTCAAAATACTCTTTCAGGCATCGCTTAACCAGGGCAGAGTACCAAAGGACTGGAAAGAAGCTAATGTCACCCCCCTATTTAAAAAAGGAGAAAAATCTGATCCAGGAAACTACAGACCAGTATCACTTACCAGCATCACATGTAAAATACTAGAACACATAATATGTAGCAATATCATAAACCACTTAGACAAACATAATGTCCTCACCCCATACCAACATGGCTTTAGGAAATATAGATCATGTGAAACACAACTAATAGGACTAATTGATGATTTTTCAAAAGGTTTAGATAATAGTGAACAAATAGATGCTATCTTACTAGATTTATCCAAGGCTTTTGACAAAGTTCACCACCATAGTTTGCTTAAAAAATTAAAATATTTCGGCATTAACGGTCCACTGCATCAGTGGATTAAAGATTTTCTGATAGGGAGAGAACAAAATGTAATAATAAATGGCTCTAAATCAACACCAATAACAGTAAACTCAGGTGTACCTCAAGGAACAGTCTTGGGTCCACTACTATTTTTAATTTACATAAATGATTTACCGAATTGCATTAGTTCAGGAACAAAAGTCAGATTATTTGCAGACGATTGCATAATATATAGAACAATAAAAACAAAACAAGACACAGATATTTTACAAAGAGAATTAGATGAATTACAGAAATGGGAATCAAATTGGAGCATGTCTTTCCACCCAGAAAAATGTCAGTTGTTAAGAGTAACAAAAAAACTAAAACAAATTAATTCCACTTATCTTATTCATGGCAAACCAGTAACACAGACTAAAAACTCAAAATGCCTAGATGTTATAATAAATGAAAAACTGTCATGGAATCCACATATTGATGAAACTATAAAAAAATCCAACAAAGCATTAGGGTTTATTAAAAGAAATTTTTATAAATCAAATAAGAACATAAAACTAAAATGTTATTTAACCTTGGTTAGGCCAATAATAGAATATGCATCCACCGTGTGGGATCCCTCAACTCAAGAAAACATTAAGAAACTGGAACAAACACAAAATAGAGCAGTGAGATTCATAACAAACGAATATTCACATTTGACTAGGGTAACACCATTAGTAAAATCACTAAATTTAGAAAGCCTTCAGGACAGAAGACTCAAAAGTAAAGTAGCAATTATACATAAAACACTGAACCATAATCTTCAAATACAAAAACAAAATTTAATAAAATACTCTGAAAGACACAAAAATAAAGGCACATTCCTCGTCCCATATGCTAGGACAAATTTGTACAAATACTCCTTCTTCCCTAGTGCTATTAGAGCATGGAATGGGTTGCCTGAGCTAGCCAGAAAAACCAGTGACTTGGCAGAATTTAAGTCATTGGTTAATATGCATGACTAAATGCATGACGCGTAGGATGTAATCATCTTCTTTTTTGAAGTAACGTCTGTTTTATATAAGATAAGATAAGATATCTGGTCGGAGGTAGAAGTGTGTTAAATACAAAGTAATCAGATCTGACGTGATCCTATCTAGTCAGTGATAGAAGTGTGGTACAGTACAAATCTAGTCATATCAGACGTGATCGTATCTAGTCAGAAGTAGAAGTGTGGAACTATGCAAATATCAGTCCAGTCTCTATGTTTAGAATGTCACCCAATAGAATATAATACAAAGTTTCATATTCTCTATAGTTAATGACATTTTTTTAAAGCCATGTCGTGCCATTCTGTTTTTATTCAGTCTTACTTTTACTACCAGACTAGTCAAGAACTTACGATTAATTAAAACTCTAGTATATTTAGTAACAAAAAGTGTCTGGCTCAATGCTGGTTGTACTATAAAGTACACACTACTTAAAACTACTTTAACAACAAATGATTGGCTGCCAATTGCTGACAAGTCAGCCTCTACAGGAAGCAAAGAGACAATGAAATCAACGGACACTCTCTTTAATTTCCGTTGTTAAGGAAATCGTTTCTCCCGGTAATAGTTTAGACTTAGTCATGAGCTGCGACCACACGGTGCAGAGATTTCCTCTTCCCAGACAGATGTAAGCAGCGTGCAGACCGCAAAAGATATCTAACGGTCAGTGCTAGTGGCACACATACACACACACACTTCCCAAAGAAAACAAAAAATCCCTTTTTTTTAAATGAAAAAAGGGATGATATGTAAGCTATTTAAAACACGAGGCTGACCCCAAGGGTCAACTAATTTTCTCTGTAACAACATTAATGACCAGCGCTGGCTACCTATGACCGCTTTCGCTGTGCTAGAAGTCCAAGATCAGAACTCAGGGCCATGGTTTTTAAAACTATCTTTGTGGCCAGTCTCAGATGTAAAGTAACTGCTAATTGAAACTATTTCAGAACCACGCATTCTAAAACGAGAATGCGTTACATTGTATTTTGTAAGGTTTATTGCCAATGTGACGACTAAAACAAAGCACATATTTCAGCAGTTAGGTGTGGTCACGTGGGAGGGATTACTTTGTATTCACATGCTAAAATCCATTTCGTCTTTTAAGGGAAAAAATTCACAAGCTATGTAAAGTCTCTTATTTTTTCCAGGTTCTGTCGCGTGTAACTTCGTACTGCCTGAATTACACGACAAAAAGGCACTGCAGTTAGCTAAAGATATAAGAAAAGATAAGATAATTTGTATTGGTCCAATCAAACGGAATTTCCGTTTGACTACACTTGACCGCCTCAGCGTATTTACTGTAATAATAACAATATAGTTGCAAATACAAACAACATTCATACACGAAACAATAAGGACTCAAAGACAAAAATCTTCAAGTAGTGCATTAGTCCTAACCCCTTCTTCAAGTAGTGTCATGTGTCCTAACCCCTTCTTCACGTAGTGTCATGTGTCCTAACCCCTTCTTCAAGTAGTGTCATGTGTCCTAACCCCTTCTTCAAGAAGTGCCATGTGTCCTAACCCTCTTCTTCAAGTAGTGTCATGGGTCCTAACCCCTTCTTCAAGTAGTGTCATGTGTCCTAACCCCTTCTTCAAGTAGTGTCATGTGTCCTAACCCCTTCTTCAAGTGTCGTGTGTCCTAACCCCTTCTTCAAGTAGTGTCATGTGTCCTAACCTCTTCTTCAAGTAGTGTCATGTGTCCTAACACCATCTTCAAGTAGTGTCATTAGTCCTAACCCTTCTTCAAGTAGTGTCATGTGTCCTAACCCCTTCTTCAAGTAGTGTCATTAGTCCTAACACCATTTTCAAGTAGTGGTGTCATGTGTCCTAACACCATCTTCAACTAGTGTCATTAGTCCTAACCCCAATCCCACAAAGACTGGAACACGAAAACGATGTACACTTACTAGGAATGAGACCAGGTACTCCCTGTCATACGTGATCAAGTCCACGTACTTCTTGAAGCTGACCGACCTGGTGGTGCGGTGCTGGGGGCGCCCCATGTAGCGGAAATGAAGCCACGACAGCATCATCAATACTATGCTGGGCTTTCTCTTCTCGCCGATTTCCCAGAACATTCTAGGCGGACACCGGCATGGTCACTCCACAGACCAGCAGGTAAGGCAACAATAGGCTTCTGCTCACCCCGAATTGACGTCACGGGTCACGTGCGACGTCTCGCACATGCGTCCGCTGGTAATCCGAAGAATATGCACAAAGTAACAATTACGTAATCCATTCTCGAACGAGAAACAGTTGCAACCATCGCCGTCTTCAGCAAACAGATCTCCAATGATGCATTCCGAAACATCACTAAGGAAAAGACCCTAATGGTCACGGTAAGACACGATCACATTATATTAATCACATCCGTCTCCAGTGGGCTTTTACATCAATAAACTTACTAGTATGGTCTGTATTTCCAACTCTTATTATAATTAAATCTAGATGGACTGTTACTACAATAACATTAAACGCTAAAACAATAGAATATTTGCCTACAATCTTGAATTACATTAGACAAGCATGTGCTGCCTAAAAATAATTTCCTGCAAGTGCATTTGGACACTCGAAGTTATTTATTCTTTTCAGTCAAAGTCAAATACATGGTCCAGTGAATGATTTCACATTTACTGACAATTTCAATAAGTCCAGTGTCTATCACAAACTTTGCTTGTCGGATGTGCTGATGAACTGTGAGGATTCGGATAGAAACCTTCTCTATAATAACACAGTATCAGCACAGCGGCTAGATTACGTAGACTGTACAAGATGGTCTCTTAGCAATGCAAGCTAAAGGTTAAGCATGACATCTCCATTCCATTACGTTTCTAATCCAGCAATCTAAATCTAAGACAAGGTAAGATCTTTCTGACAAACACCCAGCCAGACAGTGCATGGACACCCACTATTAGCTAGCAGTCTTCAGTGGGGTTTCACCCCCCACCCCCATTCAAAGACAAAGCC
This sequence comes from Biomphalaria sudanica, assembly GCA_036873155.1. Classification (NCBI taxonomy): domain Eukaryota; kingdom Metazoa; phylum Mollusca; class Gastropoda; family Planorbidae; genus Biomphalaria; species Biomphalaria sudanica. The sequence goes on along the minus strand of JAZGLO010003187.1, from coordinate 292,468 downwards.
TTCTACCCTCCTCAATACCACCCACCAAAAAAAACAAACAAATACACTCCGATCTACTTTTAAATCTGAGATATTTTGATGTGCGAGTGTTTGTCTGTGTGTTTGTGTTTGTGAAAGAGAAAAAAAAAGGGGGGGAGGAGCAAATAATAAGGTTTCATCAATCTTTTGGTTTTAAATAGGAACATCTGCACTATTGTGAACGACCATAAATTGCCATCAGTATAAATATCAATAGATGATGACTTGTAGCAGAATGTTCAGAAATGAAGCTCTGAATCTGGTTCGTATTTATCAAGTCCAAAAGCCTTTAGTTTTTATTTGACGTGGAGTACAGACTAGTTTAACTCATCTCTAAAAACTGTAACGGGAAACTCTATAGCACGAAACAAAATGAAACTAATCGACATCTTTTATTCAAAGACAACATTGCCCTCTAATTTTTTTTTTTTTTACATTTGGGAAAATAGAAACAATTCAAATAATCTCTTTTAGTTGATAAATGGACAGACATTTCCTTCTTCCCTAGTGCCACTAGAGCATGAAAAATGAAACGGTTTGTCTGAATAGCCAGTGACTTTAGTCTTCAAATAATGAACATACACGACCAGATTGACATGTAGAAAGTCATTTTATTCTCTTAGGAAGGGAAGTCGGTAACTAAAAAGTTAAAAATGATAAAGAGTATCATTAGTCTACAAACAAAAGGCACAATTGTATTTGTTCGCTCCATAGACCTGGCAGTGCGGAAATGTCAAAGTAAGAAGAAGTAAATCAAAACGTAATGTCAAGAGAAAATGAGAGCATAAGAACGACAATTAGTGCACCATTCTAACACGCACAGAGTAGTCCCCCCCCCCTTTCCGAATCCAACACTCCTCACTGAATGTTATACAAACATTCTATGGAATTCAATTCATTCAGTACCCTACATGGAACAAAAGCCATGAAAATAAATGACAATAAGTGAATCGTCTCCCTCTGTCAGCCAGCAACACTTATGAATAAAATAACACCTTAATGAAAACGTTTTCTCGACCTGAGGGGAGAGAGAGAGAGAAAGAGAGAAGAAGAAGAAGAAGAAGAAGGGAGGAATGGACACATTATACGGTTTGAATATTAAGCGAACCGTCTGCTTGACCTCAGTGCATTTCATTCACCAACTCAACAAGCAATGGCCTGCAGACGAGGGAGTCCTAGAGTTTGTGTGAGCCCATGTGGGAGTAAACGAATGCATTGAGACAATCACTTGACGGGAACCTAAGGCTAGTGGCCTATTCGCATTCCCTAATATCTTTTGACATCTACCATAAGAAAGTTACTACCAACATGGTTTTCACTCATTTCTCTATTCAATAATCCATACATTGGGATGCCACCAAGAATGACAGTCATTGGGATTAAGTAGCTGTGAGATGCATGTCATTAGTAGGAAGGCTAAGAGCATCAAGGATAATGGCACATAAAAAGGAGATAGAATGTTAATCAACATATTTATTCCTCGCTTACAACTGATGCGCGGCGCGGTGGTTGAGTGGCCAATCGCTTAGTTTTACCGAGGGTTCCGGGTTCGAATCTTGGTGAAGAATTCAAAGATTTTAGTGCACCTCTGAGTCCACCCAGCTTTAATGAGTAATTGGCATTAGTTGGGGAATATTGAAGGTGGTTGGTCGTTGTGCTGGCCACATGACACCCTCGTTAACCGTGGGCCACAGAAACAGATGACCTTTATATCATTTGCCCCATAGATCGCTATGTCTGAAGAGGCTGGTTTACTTTTATTTACAAGTGACGCAGACTCGGAAAAAAAAAAACCCACTAAAACTCTAGAAAACTAAATTAGGCACAAGAATAAAATGAACAATAACAGTAATTTCTCCGCATGCAACTTATCAATGTAATAGAATGTGCTAATGAAAAGAACCGTAGTGCATTTTGAATGTAAAACTTCACATTTCTAACGTCCTCTCCGCTTTGTATTCAGCAATGGTTACGTTGCTCAAGGTCAATAACACTGTGGTTGACTGTCTAGACTGCAATACATGATATGAAATGAACGCCGTCAATATTTGATGCACCAGTCAATATATGCTGCGAGTACTGTGATGTCATAGGTAACTGTCGGTGAGATTCATAATGTTCAAGGAAGAAAGAGCGATCTGCATTTCAAAGAAGAACAAACCCAGACGTCCAAAAATTGGAATAAAGTATAAGAGAGTATCTGTGTCTCTTTCATCCTTCATTCGAATGGCCCTCAAACCCTTATTAGGGAGTATGCACAAACACTTCATCAGTTGTAGCCCTTCCATCTCTCTGCACTATAATGCCTCCATATTCAAATGAAACACCCCTTCCCACAGAACAGTTGGAAAGAAGAAACATAACTATTCGAAACATTGTTTACTCTTAACATGTTTGTTTTTTATTTAATCAGTCATAGTCATAGATCTAGATTTAGAGGGGCACCTTATAATGAAGAATCCATCTTCATAAACCGTATTATACCCCCCCTCCACCCATACAAAAAAAAAACGACGCACACACACACTTTTAATAGCTCCTTATGTAAACTGTGACAATTTTTTGGACTTTTTATTTTTGCTTTAGATTAGAGGCAAAAAAAGTTGTTTTAAAATTGTTCAACACAATAACATTAACTACTGTCTTTAAATTGAGTTTGAGTTTTTGGCACATCGGCACAATTTAGGCCACGTCGTGCCCGTAATCCTTCAAGGATTACTTACCCTTCATATCACCAGAGCTAAATTCCATACATTTTAAATCATTAAATTGAACGAAGTTACGCGCCATTAAAGTGTTAATTACGTGTTTAAGCGGAATGAATTACTGTTTGCTACTTTAGACATCAAAATGTTTTTCAAATACATAATTGGTAGAAATAAAAAATCAATTTTTGGTCAATTTAACCGCTGTGGTTTCGATCTTGAAAATGACTTATTTGTCCAAGGATTCAGCGGAGAAAGAACAGGTTCAATTTCATAGTGTAGATAATGAAAGTTCTGGCATCCTGCTGACTAGTTTAGAATGAAATACGGAGCATTCTGAATTTATTACGTACATGTACAGCTATTTGATTGACCAGAACATAAAGTAAGTACGATAACACATCTACTAGGATTTATTACTAAGCAGTTTAAACTTGCATCTATAATCTATGTCTAATACAATTTTTGAGCTGAATGGAATACCACAACTCAATTACGATGATTAGAAAAACAAAATGGACACTAATACCGAAACAGCAAATTCTAGACTACTACGGAAAATTAGAATATATTAAAGAAAAAACATCAACGAAGGTTTTTGTGTTGGAAAAAAAAGAAGGGAGGTTTCAACATTCTAAATTATTATTTGTCTCAATGACGATCAATGTTCAAGTCAAAAGCTTTTGAAACCAGGTTTAGACGACCAGCTCTACTCACACAACGAGTGGTCGTCTGTAAGCACAGCTGGAGATTATGTTGTTTCAAAACTATGTTATTATGCCAGGCTATTAATCTGTTAGCAGCTATTTCAGCCGCGTTGCCAAGGTAACCAGAAAATATGACAACATGAAGATGACCACGTACGTCCGCCACCTAGTGATCAAATAGCCCGCACGAAGGGAGGTCACCACAGCATGAGCGATACCCCCGCTTCTTGCTTTAGAAGTTTCCTGTGCATGTAATTCAGCGGGAGCTTGTCGAGGCATTGCAGTTAAACACGCGCAGAAAGAAGTGAAGAAAAACAACAACCGGAACTAGATCTGGTGTCCAGAAGTGAAACAATGGGCACTTCCTGGACACAAGCCACAAGCTTGATATTGCTTATCAAACGACGGAAACGGACAAATAATTCAGCGCATTGAAATCTTTTCTAGATCTAAATTCAATTTCAACAGACTCTAGATCTAGATTAGATCTTGAAACTTTGTAGATTTCGGTTAAATAAGATGAGCTAGTAGAGTAGAAAAGGTTCCCCTTTCAGACCTTGCGGTCTATTAAAGTCTGTATGAGCTAGTACTAAACATATTCGCTGCCTCTTAATAGATTAGTAATAACCAAACAACAACACTGAAATGTATCAACAATGTGTATCACTCACTGGCCAGGGCCCAAAATATCAACCTATTTGTTGGGAACAGATACGATTTAAAATGGTGTTATACTAATCCATGTTTCGCAATTTTTTTCTCAAAAAAAGAAAAAAATAATAAAATAAAACATTTGAGTCCTATGCAAGAACCCCTCCCAACCAATCGGAGGCTCTAGGCGGCTGTCTAGTTTGCCTATGCCTAAGGCCGGCCCTGTTACAAATAATAATACTGATCTAGTCCAGACTAAATCTAGTCAAAAATCTAAATTATTAGAGTCCAGTATAGCTGTACATCTAGATAACAGTGATATTGTCATTAAAGAGAAAATCTACAAGTCGATGTACTATTATAACTAGATCTAGATTCTATGTCTAGGTCTAGATCTAGATCTAAGTATAGATTAGATCTAGATTAGAAATTAGATATTGTTAGGAACAATGCTAATCGAGGACCATGAATCTGAACTCTAGATTTAATTAGTCATTAGATCTAGATCTATAATCATAGTCCAATTAAATATCAAATCTAGATCTCGGTCTGTCAAGTAGACTTTAGAGATCTAGATCTAGTCTATGTGGATATATCATCTAGACTGTAAACTGTTCTAGATCTAGACAAATCTATATCTAGATCTTGGACTAGATTAACTAGATCTAGGTACTAAGCTAGAACTAGAGATCTCTGTCTTACTGTGTTCTAAAGGAAGAAACAAACTTACAAAGTTAGGCTCGGGGGTCCTAAACTGAGCAGGGACCAGCCGATCAAACAGACGTCTCCTGGATGTTTTGTTCATTTTGGCCCCTGTTTTAGACCAAAAAAAAAAGTACCCTTTCACGTACAGCTCAAACACGATGGTACTAGCGGCTTGTGCGTCTCTTAAAGAGCTTTGTCTGACGTCAGCGGATATGGGATGACGTCATATTCCGTCTACAACCAAAGACACACTGCAAAATGTCTAGCACGCTCTATTCCTAATGTTTCATTTTGCGCATCAGAAATAGAAAGCGCAAGTGAGATTTTTGTTTGTTTGGTAATCGCATGTCCCAGGGTGCTATAGAGAAATTAATGAACTCAAGATTCTCGAACGTTTCCCCCCCCCAAAAAAAGAAAAGATACCTGCGCTCCAGTAACGACATAAGATGGTAACTGTAAAGAATGATGCTCAAACAAACATCCTTAATCTTTGGAATCGAAGAAATTACCATTATGATTAACTATTGCAGACTCTAGAAAAGGTACTGCTGGTTAGGGCGATTTTCACGTCTGACCGAATGCCAATGACGATATTTGTTTGTGTTTGTTTGTTTAGCGAGCGAAAAGGACGGCGTAACAGCCCCCCCCCCTTTTTTTTAACAACATCAAAGACCAGCTCAAGCACTGCTACCTTTTTTTTTTTAATGATAACATTGGAGTGAACACAAGACAGCAAATAGCTCCCAAATAAGATAGAGAAACACTAAACAGTGAATGGTGTCAAAATGAGATAACTAATACACAAGATAGGAAATGGCTTCCAAATGAGATAGGGATACTCTAAAGCAGAGAATGGCTTCAAAATGAGATAACTAATACACTAGATAGCAAATGGGTCCCAAATGAGATAGCAGGACTTATTGGGTAGCGAATGGCTTCCAAATGAGAAAATACCCTAGATGGTTAAAGGCTAACAAATGATAACCAGGTAGCGAAAAACTTCCAAATAATAAACAACAAAATACAGCACTGTAACTATTACAATGAAATAATATTTGTAACGAACAAGAATTACATTAGAAATAAGTCAACAAAGATATCCTACAGTTTGAACTAAACGCATCAAACTAAAGGAAATCTCTCATCACCAACCAATCATTACCTACATTCAATTTAGTCAATAGGCTTTGATAGTAGTGAGCAAGTTCAAAGAAGTTCATGAGAGGAAGACTCCTCCCCCCAATCCCCTTATTCTGCTGGGAAAAAAAAAAAGAGCGGGAAATGAAGTAACGAAACGAGTTAAGTCCTGATGATTTGACTGGAAACGTTCACACGGCCTGGACCAAGTCGTGTCGCCCGAAGAGCGGCGGTGACTGGGAAATAGAAAGCAGTGCTCCTGGTCACCCTAGAGGGGATGTACTCTGAAGCAAGTGGACCAAATCTGATTAGGCCCGGCACACAAAAAGTATTCCAATAGGCCGTTAGGTGTAATAGGTCAGAGGTCGCAAAGTTGACGGCAGACCAAAGAAGAAAAAAAAAGTCGATCTTGTCTCAGGGCAATTCATAAGATGTACAAAAGACTTCTAGAAAACCAACATAGCACTGCAGGGGAAGAGTATCGAGTGCCACTGGATGTGTACAGCGCACGGCTCAGGTCAAAAGGATAACAAATTAAAAAAAAAATATTCAACAACAAAAAAGTCACATACAGAATTCAAAATTACCAAAGCTGTTCGGTAAGCATCAATATAAAAAATGCAAACAATAGAAGAATTGAGCATTTTCATAACATAGAGGCAAATCTATAAAGAGGAAGCTTTTTGGTGTATCCGGTGTAAAGAATAGGGAAGTATTGATTAATTATACATTTTTAAAACTAAGTAATAATGTTGATGCCCCTTTTAGCATCCAATAAAAAATCTACTTTGTAAACAAAGAGCAGATTACTAAGAATAAATGTCAGTGGGAAAATCTCCAATAGTCTGCAATAAGGACCTTAAGGAATATATTCGCGCTATTTGGATACAAGTTTCATATTGTTACTCTCAATGCTACGCGTTCCTCTCGGTCTTCAATCATCCGCAGTGGCATTTCAAAGATCAAGACAGTCGATGATTTCAACTGTACTGCCTACTTTTAAAAGGCTACTTCAACTTGAAACGATAAGATGTCCACTTCACGAAAGGTTTAACATGATTGACAATGACTGTGGCCTTATGAAACGTGTTGCTGGAGACTATGATGAAAAAATGGAGCCTGGAGTAGAAAAATCAACACATCTGCACACATCTGGCAACTATCAACATACTAACATCTTTAATCTTCGGAATCGAAGACATTGTCATAGCTTCCAAATTAGATAGATAGATAGATAGATAGATAGATAGATAGATAAATAGATAGATAGATAGATAGATAGAGGGGGGGGAGGTTGAGTGTTACACAGAAAAGTCAATAGCATGAAACAGAAAAACATCGACAAGAAAACCCAATTCACAATTCAACAACAAACTGATCTAATTAATTGAGACAAAGAACGTCCTTTAATATCGAAAACAAAAAAAAACGCACCCAAATCCTTGCACAACACAATCAGGCCCAACATTCACCCACTGAACTCCATTTACACTTGTGCTTTCCTTGTTGTCGGTTCCCTTCTCTGTTTGCTACAATTATGATCTCCTAACCACATTTATTCTAGACTAGCTGGAGATTAACAAAAAAAATCATAGAAAAAGAAAAACTAAAACTAGCGAACGAGATAAAAAAAAAATCCTAAGACTTCCCACCAAGGCGGCAAATGATAATGGACGTCTAGAAACAAGCAGACAGATAAACCAACTTCCGGTCCCCGGGGACCAAACCCCCGAAGTCGAAGTGGAGGCTGGAAATCAGACAATATCTCGGATGTTGGATAGCAGTAACATCCGGTCACGTCAGACATAAGTGGAGCTAAAAGAAAAGTTGAAGAAATAATTAAAGACAGATTGAGGAGGGAATGGGGGTCATCTTTGGAAGAGTTGACGAAAGAAACCATGGCCATGACTTCAGTAATGACCAGATTATCTCCTTCCGACCTTTGCTTCCACAAAATTCAATCAGTTCCTTTTCACCCCCACTCCCATTCTTTTTTTTTACCTTCTCTTTCTCTTCTGAATGTGTTTTTTGTTTCCTTGTGAGCTAAGTTCGACAATACATATACGTATTGGCTTTGCACAGAGGCAAAGCTTTGTCAAAAGAGTTTGACATTTAGGAGGAGATGGGAGGTAACTCCACAAGTTGTTCAAACATTGCACTAAGAAGTTGCTGATCCTCTAACAGTGCCACATATTTCACAAACACACTCTCAGGCAACATGGAGACCATTCTTTTTAACATTATTAACATTAACCATCGCGAATCTTGTGAACACAATTGTGACCAACGGTAATGAAGAGAAAAAAAATTTCACCAGATCAAAGAGGAAACAAAATGTATTTACAGCAGAGCCAAAACTTCACTTCTTAGATCAAAGAAAGACTGAGATTAAAAGACCAGCACACATCACCAAGTAGATGTCATAACGACATGAAATCAAAAATGTACAGGATTGTACACAAACTTTTCCTTTCAACTAGACTGGAGGAGACCAACTGAACGACACTAAACATTTGTCAAACTTTTTAATCCTAATTCAATCTGACAATCATCTTTTCAATGTCTAAGGAAGCATCCAAACTTTATCACTGGTGACTGCCAGAGATGACCAAATAATTCAACATGAAAGCGGACATCAACCCGTAATTAATATGTCAGAACTCACCCCCCCCTTTCCCCGAGAACAGTAAGCCTCCCACTTCGCCACTTTGGCTTATCCCCCGTTTATTTTATTCATCCAGCACTCACCCTGCTCTTGGGACACAGCCAGGAGAGGAAAAGTAAAAATGACAATTATACTGTTCAGATCTGCACGCTATTAAGTCCATCTCTGGCAACTGTCATCAGTTGCAAGATACACGACTACACACATAGGATACTTGGCTACAACTATAGGATACAAGGTGACACACACACGATACACTGCTACACACAGGATACATGGCTGGCTACACATACAGAATAAATGGCTACAAAAACAAAAATATACATGGCTACAAACACAAGATACTTGGTTGGTTACGCATACACAATACATGGCTACAAACACAAGATACATTACTACACACACAGGATCCATGGCTGCAAACACAAGATACATTACTACACACACAGGATCCATGGCTACAAACACAAGATACATAACTACACACACAGGATCCATGGCTACAAACACAAGATACATTACTACACACACAAGATACATTACTACACACACAGGATCCATGGCTACAAACACAAGATACATTACTTCACACACAGGATCCATGGCTACAAACACAGGATCCATGGCTACAAACACAAGATACATTACTACACACACAGGATCCATGGCTACAAACACAAGATACATTACTACACACACAAGATACATTACTACACACACAGGATCCATGGCTACAAACACAAGATATATTACTTCACACACAGGATCCATGGCTACAAACACACGACGAATGCATGGTTAAAACAGACACAAAGTCACGTGATCTTCTCATGTGATTTTAATATGACATCCTACACAAATCACAACCTCCTCGTCCATTCACCGTTAACTATTAAAAATGATATTTCTCACTTGGTACATCGAAGTGACTCCACCCACAATAGCTTCCAGCTGGTCAAAACGAGGCGAGGGGAGCAACACTGAATAGATTTGTAATAACGTTTAGCAAAATGTTGTGTTTTCAAACAAAAGTCTTCCAGCTCCATAGCAACTGTGTAAACCACGTGACCAGTTCCATCGTAAAGGTTGGAACGAACGACGATGAAAAGAAAAAATATATTTAAAAAAAATACTCACAGCGAGCACAATTTCGGGGGTGATACTGTTTGGGGGGGGGGGGACAAATTGCATTTCCTTGCAATAAATTTTTATCTCTAGCGGACGTTGTTACGCCAGTGGGGGGGGGGGGGGGGGGGAGGAGGGATCAAATGAATTTTTAATAAATTACTCTTCTTTCACCAGGTCCACCAAGAAATTTCCCAACTGGATTAGAGCAGCAGGTTGATGAAATGAATCGACATCATCAATCATAGAAGCTGAAGCACGTGGAGCAAGTCCATGACAACATCAAGGGAGAAAGAGTTTTCCTTATCTACTGACTAACTACTGCTTACAATGTGCGATAGTTTGATCTCATTCACGTGACACTATAACCACGTGGTTTCGCGGTGTTTATGCCGCAATTTCTAGCAAACAAACAAATTAGTGTGTCTAAATTAAGACTTATATTTTGTGTCTAGTCGACTTATATTTTGTGTCCATGTTCACAATTACATTTTGTGTCTAGTCAAGATTTATACTTTGTGTCTAGAAACAAAGTTAAAGAGCTAAGCTTCAATTAATAAAGACATTTCATTCAGCTATTTGTCAACCAGAGACGAAGACAACGCATCAAGACAAGCCCAAGAAAATATATTTTTTTAAATTTAATCAGGGAGAAAACCAAGAAAGTTGATATTTATCGAATCCATCATGAGGACAGCTCCCAAAGCTACCAATTAACACACATTCTGATCCTTTCTCTCTCCCCTCTCTCAATAAGAACAAAATAATAAATTCGGAGGTTTCATTGTTTGAATTGATAACCAGAAGAAATAGAAATTCAAATACAACGATGACTTTGTAAACTGTTCTATCACTGATTCTACTGTTCTATCGAGGTCAGTAGTCTACTTAGTTTGTAAACTGTTCTATCACAGATCTACGGTTCTATCGAGGTCAGTAGTCGTTTGTAAACTGTTCTATCACTGATTCTACTGTTCTATCGAGGTCAGTAGTCTACTTAGTTTGTAAACTGTTCTATCACAGATCTACGGTTCTATCGAGGTCAGTAGTCGTTTGTAAACTGTTCTATCACAGATCTACGGTTCTGTCGAGGTCAGCAGTCTACTTAGTTTGTAAACTGTCCTATCACTGATCTACTGATCTATCGAGGTCAGCAGTCTACTTAGTTTGTAAACTGTTCAATCACAGATCTACTGTTCTACCGAGGTCAGTAGTCTACTTAGTTTGTAAACTGTTCTATCACAGATCTACGGTTCTATCGAGGTCAGTAGTCGTTTGTAAACTGTTCTATCACAGATCTACGGTTCTGTCGAGGTCAGCAGTCTACTTAGTTTGTAAACTGTCCTATCACTGATCTACTGATCTATCGAGGTCAGCAGTATACTTAGTTTGTAAACTGTTCTATCACTGATCTACTGTTCTACCGTGGTCAGCAGTCTACTTAGTTTGTAAACTGTTCTATCACAGATCTACTCTTCTATCGAGGTCAGCAGTCGTTTGTAAACTGTTCTATCACAGATCTACGGTTCTATCGAGGTCAGTAATATTTGACTTTAGCGGTGCGTTGTAGTTCGATGTTAATGACGTATAGTTCAATACTATGTGACCCAGAAATGATACCAGTAGAGTGGGCTGTAGAATCAGTGCATTGTAAATGCACAGTAAACACAAATCATAAAATAAAGCCATTGTCTCAAATAAATGTTGAACTGTACAGCGCAAAATGGCATACTTTTTTTTCCATACTTTGGAAGAAAAAAATATGGATCATTATTATTGACAAGTGCGTTCCACTTAATCGAAGAAGTCTTAACTTCCTATTAGAGATCTGGCAGAGCAGCAATGAGCTAGCAGAGGAAAATGTTCATGTTAGTGCCTCTCAAGATTCCACCGTCATCCTCCCCTTCCCCTTCTTCCCTTGCTTGAACTACTGACCAAAGAGAGACTTGTGTTTGTTTCTGCACTAGATCTATCCAATGAAATACACGCTTTCTTACAACTTTCCTCCAGAAACCCTGGCTGCTCTATTTATTTTTTCTTTCCATTCGAACAAGCCAGCCTTTATTGTGTAGTTCAACTCCGCGGTCAAGCGGGCAGTTTGGGTCCAGACTTTACTTGTGATCCAAAACTAATTTGACACGACAAGTGGCTTGTGATTCCAGACATTTTCACAGGCAGAACATAATTGTTTACACTATTTCTGTCACGTCAGTTTCATCCCCACCCCATACCCACCCGTCCCTAGCTATGGCCTCGTCTTACTCCTTTCTATAGCTCTACCAATCTCTCCCCCCGACCCCAAGGGTCTGTCTTCTCCGAGTCCGCTAACCTCATTACTAAGACATAAGTGTCCAACATGAAATGACAATGTCTAGTACCACCGCGCGCGCTGGGAGGAAAAGCCTCCTGGGAATGTGCAGCACACACTCGCACAACGTGCTTCTGATGGATTTAAAATAAAAAAAAAAAAGGAAAAAAAAATAAAAGGAACAAAACACTGTCAGTTACAGAAGTAGCTGAAAGCAGGGCAATGTAAGGAAACAAGTGCCATGGCTAAGTCACAAGGAAACTAAGAACTACGTGGTGGGCTGAACACTGTTAAAGGAAGAGGCTAATAGAAAAAATAACAGATTGAAATCTATAGTGCTCGATTTCTTTCGGTCAAAAGAGAGTCTTAAGTTGCTAAGTTTATAAAATAGGGACTCGAGCACATCTATGTCCAGATTGTCCAGTCAACTAACCGCATTTTATGACATGGAGACAGCAGATTGAAATATTTGACAAGTCGATGAAATTCATTGAAACATTATCACTGTTGTAAATTACTGGTTTGAAGTAGAAGTGTTGGGTTTTCTTAAGATGTGGTGGATCTACGTTATAGGGTGGAGTGGTTTCAGGCATAGGGTTAGAGATAGATATAAACTTAACGTACAAGTTAGTTTTGTATTCTGTTTACTACTGTAGAAACAACTTTTAGTAAGGGGCTATTATTAAATGATCAAGATTCTGTATAATGTATCATACAGTTAAACATTCGATGTTCTTTGGCAAACAATTTAGAGGCTGATTTTCTATTTTTAACCACAGGCAAAAAAACAACAACAAATTGGAGCAGATCTATCATACCAGATAACGCAGTAATGATGTAAGAAAGACTATTTTAAAGTGAAAAGAAAATCTATCCTTTCAGCCTCCCACTCCCTGGCCTTAATCTGAGTAGAGAAGAATGGATTGAAGGATTGCCTAGTTGTCTTGCTAATGGAGCTAGTCGAGGCGTAATGTTTCCATCCGGGGACCAATAGATCCGCCTTGCCAGCTACAGGATTCTACGGCCAGCCAGTGAAAATATGATCCTCGGATGTCGACCAGGTAATTAACAATATTTCAAGATACGCGGCAACAATCGATCCGCATCAGATGGGTGAAGAGCATTCAATGTATTAGAAATAGAGATGTCGTTAGAGGCCAGACAAAATTCAACGCCAAAACTCCGGCATTCAAAGGGTACAGAGAGAGTAAGGGGGGGGGAGTTAAATAAAAAGGCGTTGTGAGGGTGACTGGGAGAGAGGTCCCTAGAGGGACCCTTACTGCCTTAGGAAGACGGATCGCAGATCAATAGGAATGAATTAATTTTTCATGACAGGAAAAATGTCGGCACATAAGGTAGTGGTCTAGGCAGTGTAGGTTGAGAATTCTCTGAGGATAGCGAGAGGAAGGGGAACAAGAGGGTGGTCACATCTATTTGTGTAGGACACATTAACTACCTGTACCTCAGGACAATCAAAGAGAAGTCTGCTCTGTAAAACGGGCGCAGTTTTATTCATAGCACTCGATAATCATTCATACGTCCTCTTTGTTCAACCGGGCTCTAGCCATTCAAACGTCCTGTTTGTTCTACCGGTCTATGACCATTCAAACGTCATGATTTTTCTACTAGTCCATTCAAACTACGTATTCTGCCAATCTATGACCATCACGGTAAGTAGCACTTTGCATGACAAACTTTTATGAGTTTTTATTTAAGGATGAAATATATATATATATATATACCGGTGCATATATATATATATATATATATATATATATATATATATATATTTATATATATATATATATATATATATATATATATATATATATATATATATATATATATATATATATATATATATATATATATATACATACATGTGTGTGTGTCCCGTCTGTTTGTGTGATACATTGTAAAACATACACAGAACTATGCATTTATCAAATTAATTATTGTTACTCGATATTGGGAATAAAAAATATCTTGCCAACATCCCACCCAAAACAGCAACAATGTGGTATGTCCACAGAAAATGTAATGGAAGTTATCTTTTAATCAAGTAACAACTTGACTGTCATCCCAAAAAACATTTTCTTTTCTAAACAGCAACCATCAGCAGTCTAATTAATTTTGCCATCACCTGCTGGTATGGTATACTTCACTGGCACAAAGACTTAGACTAAATAGACTAATTAAAAAAGCATCGTATATCACTCGAACACAGCTACCATCTCTTGAAGAGCTGTTTCATAAAAAAACGCCTTTCCAAAACACGATTCTGAAAGACAACCTGCCCCCCAATAAACCACTGTTACATAAGATCTGAACAAAGTGGTCGTCTCCTTTCCATTTGAATTAAAAAAGAAAGATTTAAAAACTCCTTCATCCCACTTTCGGTCAGTGTTACAAGGTCATCTGTCGTCATCGAGAAGTACATAGAAGTCTAATTCATAAAGCGCTGGTCGTGAGTGTGTATGTGTTTCATGTGTGAATGTTGTTCGAATTTTTCATCTATATTGTTATTGTACAGTAGTTATGCTGGGGTTGTCAATTGTAGTCAAACTGAATTTCCATTTGATTGGATCAATACAAATTATCTATCTTTTTCCAAAGATTTATTAAAGAACATTACAAATGGTTGCTATTCCATTTTTTAAAAATAAGAAACGTTCTTAGAGATGCCTTCACAATGTGTGTCCACTGTGGTGGAAATGTACATTTTTGTTCCTATGTGTAGGCTTATCTTATAAGTACTAGAGTCATGGTGAGGTAATGTTTTATTCTTTTACTTACTGTGCTTAAATCCTCCTCATAAACAGAGCCTGTAATATACAGGCCTGTTTGTATGTTTAGTTGACATTTGATCACTAAATAATGGCTTTTGGATGGGGGTGGGGGGTAATAGAACTATTAGCGTGTTGTTTTTTTCAAACACAATTTCTTTTCCAAATATGTAGTTTCCCTGGCCTTTGCGACCGAAAGTTATTAGAACTTTTACGAACTTTTCACAGCTGTGTGCGAAATATTTTCGTTAAATCTACAGTAGATCTAGACTCATGATCTAAGTCTCTAAAATTCGCGGACCTTTCACGGCTGTGAGAGAATTATCTTCACCGAATCTACCGTAAATCGAGTTCAAGACACTAGATCTAAATCATTAAAATTCGCGGGCATTTCACGGCGCTAGATTCACTAGATTCTAGTGATTTAGCGTAAATCTAGACTCTTGATCTAATACTAAAATTTGCGGGCTTTTCACAACTGTGCGCGAATTATCTTCACTGAATCTACCGTAAATCTAGACTCTAGATCTAAGTCACTAAAATTTGCGGGATTTTCACTGCTGTGTGCGAATTATCTTCACTAGATTCTAGTGATTTAGCATAAATCTAGAATCTAGCGTATTTCTAGAGTAATCTAGACATTAGATTATCGAGATCATTAAATTGACTACAATTCACAGAGTTTTCAGGTTAGGTGCAAAATATCTTCACTAGATCTAACTTTGATCTAAATCTAGATACTATTTCTAGCTAGATGATTTACGGAATTTCCTAGCGAAGTTACTGTTACAACAAGAAGATTTAAGCCGAGGGAGGGCCCGGAGGGGTGTAGCCTACACATTAGGCTGGTAATTGGTCTAATTATAGACTCTATGCAGATTAGATCTAGCGCGTCCTAAGTTGTAACAATGATATGAAACAACAATTTCTACGCTGCCTTCTGAAAAATGTCAGGTGAAATGCTTGCTTGAGCCAATGCCATCTTCAATCAGATTTCACAAGTGGGTAGACGCGTCACGCGCTCATTAACACAGCTGGCCCGTAGCACGGTCGTCATGCGATCAGAATCCCTAGTTACCCTTTCCCCCCCTCACATTTTTTAGCAAGAAATAAGCAAAATTATATTTTTAAAAATATTTGGTAAAAATTTTAGAACAGTGGACAAAATTTTAGGAGAATTCTGCCAATTTTTAGGAGAATTTTAGGAGACTATTCATTTTTTAGGAGATTTTAGGAGCGCTACGAACTCTGGAACATTCAAATATCATTATTTTTTCTATTAGTCGATGACCAATCAAATGAAATATTTTGCCAGTCGATGACCAATCAAATGAAATATTTTGCCAGTCGCTGACCAATCAAATGTCACGTTTGTTCTTATCAACTACCAGTTGACAGCAATTAAGTCTCCATTGTAAATTAAATTTGTTAAAGCAATTACTAAATGTGTAATGAGACAAAACGACGATGTTTGGATGTACTGTCATTACTAAAGAGAATGTTTAGGAAAAAAAGGTACAAGTCCTCTCATTGGTACAAGTCTTCTCATTGTTAAACTGCAAGGAAAACACTATCGTTGAAAATTATACAGAAAAAGAATTTAGAAACGGAGTAGGTTCTTAAATTTCTTCACAATTTGAGCCATGGAAAAAAGTTCCTCAGATAAAATGATTACTTTTTTTTCTGCGCGTCGTTGCTGTATTGGCGTCTTGGCTGTATTGGTGTCTTGGCTGTATTGGTGTCTTGGCTGTATTGGTGTCTTGGCTGTATTGGTGTCTTGGCTGTATTGGTGTCTTGGCTGTATTGGTGACTTGGCTGTATTGGTGTTTTGGCTGTATTGGCGTCTTGGCTCAACTTGGCTGTATTGGGGGCTCTGATTTTAACTCTTCAAATGCATTGTGAAAACAAGAGGCTACGAGAGTGGCAGATTTAAAGCCATGTACACATGCCGCTTCCTAGAAATATTCGTTAATAATATAAAAAAAACGGGTCTCCTAATTTCTTCAAATGTTGCCGTGACCTTGTACATCCAACCCAACCATTATTGTAAAGCATGTATTTGATGTCACTCCTTCAATTCTAAGCATTCGAAAACGACAGAACCACTTAGACCCATAGAATGACAAAATTTATCCTGGATAATGACTGCCTTATACCAACATAAGATACGAGGAACAACTTTTTCTGTGCAACTGCCTGCCAACTCTACTAGATTCTAGAAGAGTACCACAATCAGAAAACTATACGATGTTATTACTATGTTGATAGAGGAAAAGAAATGTCCACTTGAAGGATATTTGGTCCGTGGGAGCTAAGCCAAATGTTAACGTCCGCCAATAACAAAACAATATAGAAATCTAAAAGAATTGAATTCACCAGTTCATGTTCAGGATACAAAAGAAATAAATTAAGAAATAAATACTTATTAAATCGGAACTGATGAGTTTTACTGTTGTTGTTTTTTTGTCGTTGTTGTTAAATTATAATATATTTTTTCGAAACCAACACAAAAGAAGAATTAGACCAATTTAGAAAAAAATAATTAAATGAGTACATTATTTACACAAACGTATATTGACCAGTGAAGTTAGATATCAAGCATTACCTTACAAGTCATTAGTAGCAGATATCATAAGCTAGTGGAGTCAATTCATAGACTATTTCAGTAGTCATTAAAAGTTTTTCCAGTAGACCCACGGGGAAATAGTACGCACACATACTCAGACCCCACCAAAAAACAACAACAACAACAACAAAAAAACCGGCAATGTCTGAATAGAAATAATTAACGGACATATTTAGCTTCAGAATCTTCTTCTTCCTCTTCACTTTCACCCCTAATTTTGTATTTCGACATCCCCCCCCCCCTCATTACTACAGAATTCAATGCTTTTTTTTTTTCTCTTTCTTCCTTTTGACCTAATGGACAACATCAACGTGGGGAAAGATTTGATCAAGTTTATCACCAGATCCTTCAGACATTAAGAATACAAAGAAAAGAGAAACATTAGGCTCTCATTAAACCAATAGTTTCTGTGCATCAATAGAAACATCTTTCTGGAGGATGTGAGAGTTGCATTCATTCACTTTACTCATGCCTATTTATTTATTCCGTGTCAGTTACCGTTTAAAGCTTTAAAAAAAACAACAACTCTTTGTTTCTAGTAGAGTAAGATACAAGAATTTAAAAAAATAAAAAATAATTGTCATAGAGACTAGGAGGGCCTATATATAAGTATGCGAATATGTGTATGTGGGAGCATTCTTTAGTTAATACGGTTAGCTATATATAACGGAAAATACACAAGTGTGTATAAGGTGCGTCTCTAGATAAGTCTAAAGAAGGGACTTACGATCTAAAACGGACGAAATGTTCACAAACTGTGCCTAACGATAGGACTAAATGGTGTCGCTCTATTCGAACTGTTCAACGGGAGCAGTAAGGAGTATATGGGAGAGCGTGAGATGCGCAGGGTGCATAACAAAAGGGGATGGGGGTTTCAGAGAGAGAGAGAGAGAGAGAGAGAGGAGAGAGAGAGAGAGAGAAGGAAAGAGAGAAAGGGAGAGAAAGAAAACGAAAGAGAAAGAGCCGTTCCAATTCAACGTAAGAGATACTAGAATTCACGGGCTAAAAAGTGTATTAAGGGGGATCGTTAAAACGCGGATCATTTTATTGGAAGGACCAAAAAAGAAAAAAAGAAGGGGTGTTAGGGTCACAATAAACAATATAGAGCCTGGGAATAAATCAACAAACGTAGCCGGTAGATAATGGTAGTGACTACTGTGACAATAATCCTATTATCTTAACAAAACTGTGTAGATTATGCTATTATCTTTACAACACTGCAATGATCCATTTATCTTTACAAAACTGCAATGATCCTATTATCTTTACCACACAGCAATGATCCTATTTTGTTTACAACACTGCAATGATCCTATTATCTTTACAACACGTATTATCTTTACAACACTGCAACGATCCTATTAGCTTTACAACATTGCAGTGATTGTATTATCCACTGTGCTGATGATCCTATTATCTTTCCACCATTGCAATGATCCTATTATCAGATCCTATTATCTTTACAACACTGACAACGATTCAACCTATACAATACGGTGACAACATTCCTATCTTTACAATACTGTAACAATGATGGTATTAACAGATAACGTTATCAATTCTTTTAAAAAACGTCAAGATTCCTGTATCTAAGCATCTGAATTGATTGTGTTGGTCTCCATGGTGGATCATAATATTTAAAACAAAACGAACCAAGAAAAAATCAAAGCATGATCGACTAAGAACAGAAAATGTTCTTCGAGATTAAATAGACCGACATGGGCAACAGCTGACAGTGAAGTCCACCAGCGGCTAGCAGGCGGGCAACAGCTGACAGTGAAGTCCACCAGCGGCTAGCAGGCGGGCAACAGCTGACAGTGAAGTCCACCGGCGGCTAGCAGGCGGGCAACAGCTGACAGTGAAGTCCACCAGCGGCTAGCAGGCGGGCAACAGCTGATAGGTGAAGTCCACCGGCGGCTAGCAGGCGGGCAACAGCTGATAGTGAAGTCCACCAGCGGCTAGCAGGCGGGCAACAGCTGATAGTGAAGTCCACCAGCGGCTAGCAGGCGGGCAACAGCTGATAGTAAAGTCCACCAGCGGCTAGCAGGCAGTGAGTTAACGAACCAAAAAAAAAAATTAATTTGATAGCGTATCAACTCTCAAGTTCAACCGACCCAATCGCGATCTTTAATGCCATGCAAGTGTGAAAGACTGACACAATCAAACAATTGTCTAAATAAGAACATTTCAAAGTACGAAATAGCATGAAAACTAGTTTCTATTGAGATTACAGTTGGACCACCGAGAGGTCGTGACCTGCATCGCCAAGTGTCTGTTCTGTCAGAAAAAACTGAATAGTATGAGTACTTATAATAGTAAGCCAAGTCCATTCTGTCATCAGCAATATGTTCTGTCACATGTCGAAAAAGATTTTTTTAAAGTCCTGCCCACGCCAAAAGTCATGTTAATACACATGTCACACAGAGCAGGGCACGCCCATATCCATGCCAAGAAATCAAAACACAAGTTCCAGGTAGGGCGCCACAAGGTAAGAAGATGCAACACGTCGGTTCTTTATCTATCCACAGGAATCACGAGGTGACCACCGAGTTAGCAGCGTTTGGCTTTGGTGCCGGCGCCCTGACCCACTCTCCCTCACATACCCACATGAACAAGTGGCAATTGTGTGTGAGTGTATGTAAGAGTGTGACGCCCTCCATGCCACCCCCCTCCGGTTCTATTTATTAACGGTCAGTGATGATGAGAATGACGAACAGAGCGCTATGTGGACACACGCGCCTCTCCATCCCTCCCCACATTATCTCCCCCCCCCCCCCTAACAAGGAAGAGAAGCCAAATAGAAAACTAAAAGCCTTCGTCTAACGCCCTGCTTCCTCTGCGTCTCCTCGCTGATCAATACACAACTCGCCGTAGGCAAGCAGTGGGGGAGGGGGAGGAGGGGCGGGGTAGAGTCCGACATAGAGGGGAAGTGGGGGTGGGGGTGGAGATAAAATATCGTTTTAAAACATGGCTAAGCTGGAGCGAAACAAAAAGAGAATTATGGAACAATGAACAGCACAAGAGAATGCCTTGATATCTAAAAAATGATGAATTTTCAAGGGAAAGAGAATACAAGCGACTAGAACATTGGGGGCTATACCCACTGCACGCACACAAAGAGATGATCCATCACGGACAGGTTCGACAGAGCTATTTTGTTAAAAAGCCTTTTTTATATACAAATTTTTGTGAAGACACACAAGGGAATTATTTTAATATTTTATAAGACGGGACATCAATTGACGTTTCCTCTAAGGAAAAATTCGCCAACGTCAAAGCTTTTTGCATTAAACTCCCTCCTTTTAAAAAGATTTTTTGAACACATCGAACAAGGGACTGAACTCACGATAAATTTGAAATGCGATTTAGTTTCCTATATTTACCTCCCGTGCATTGATCTGTTCCTTCACAACCCCGACAAAAGGTAACATTTATAAAAAATATATATATATAACAAGTTATGTACACTTTCAAATATAACATATAGTCCAATTGTCGTGCGTCAATTTTTTAAAAAACCTATACATTCAGGCTATAAAGGATAGCAGGCGTCAATAGACAGGAGATAGACTTTCTCACTAATATATTGGGCTGTGACCAAGAAGGAATGGAATGCCTCTCATTTCATCATTATTCTGTTTTCCCAGGAAATATCACTTACATGTATATATTTGTATCCAAAAAAAAAGATTTTCTACACAAAACTGGAACACGAGAAAGCTTGATGAGAAATTCTTAAACGTTCATTGAAAGAGGGGGGAAAAATGTTCCTAGAATAGAAACATTCAGACTGACTACTAGATAGAACCAGCAGCAAAATGTGTGATGACCAGCTGAGGCTTGGTTTAGTTCTAACTCTTTTTTAGGACATCCTTATATCTCTATTGAAATTAATGCAAAGCTCTCAATAAAACATATAATCATCTATTGGTGAGAGAGAGGGAGAGAGGGAGGGAGAGAGAGAGAGAGACAGAGAGAGAGAGAGAGAGAGAATACATTTGTATTTCAAGTCAGTCCTTGAAAACCTAAAATAACTCAAAGAGACCAATAGTTCTAGAATCCAAGTTAACCCTTCAAAACCCAAAATAACTCAAAGAGAACCAGTAGTTCTGGAATACAAGTTAACCCTTCAAAACCTACCAATAACTCAAGACAGCCAACAGTTCTGGAAATCGATGAAAATATTAAATATATGATATTATATTAAAAGTAAAAAAGTACCCCTTTCAAATCATGCAATCTATAAGGCAGATGATGTTAAGGCTATGGTGACTGAGTGGTAAGATGTTTGACTTCTGAAAATGAGGGTTTTTGGGTTCGAATCTAAGTGAAGACTGAATACCTGACGTTTGTTAGGAAAAGGAAAATTGGATGATCATTGTGTTGGCTACATGACTCCCTCATTAACAGTCTGCCATACAAACAGATGACCTAATTTATTGCACTTCACAATAAATATTATTGTAATGCATATTTCAGTGACCTAGCCTCTGCAAACAGGTTTAGAGGAAAAAAAAACATACAGGCACTGAGACTGTCTGTAACGAAGTTTAAAAAACAACAACTAGTCAAAGAAACTTACAGGCACTGGAAGCTGCTTGTCATATGATCGGTTGACTTTTTCTTCCATCAAAGGTGAAGAGACAATCCTACTGTGTGAGATCTCTGGTGGTGGGGGAGGAAGGTCTTCATCCAAAGCATTGTTTCTCTGTCAGTGGGAAATGGATAAGTGTTACATTATAGAAGAACATAATGATGTCTACTTAAACTGACTACTATACGAGATATAGAAATGTCTGACCAGATTTTGTTACATACATACAACAGCATGGAGAAACAAGGGAAATAAATGGGAAAAAATACAAATGTGAATTAGCAACAAAAACTGAATAGTTTTCTAAATCAATTAATTTTTAAAAATATAAATCTAAAGATGACTAAATTATTTTTAGTTAGTTTCTGTTTATTTCTATATGTATGTGAACTATTTAATAAAATGAAAATGTAACCGAGTTTGTTAATTCATCCGAAAATAAGCTAATACGTTGACTAATGGGAATTACTTTGGTGTCAAGGATTTTAAAAAAATATTGGAAGTGTAGTGCGAGTAGAATAAATATTAGGTGTTGGATTATTTCTCAAATTTTAAATATAAAAAGGTAATGCTTGAAAAGTAAGTGACAAATTGGACTGCAGAAAAAAAAATGGTTAAAGAATAAGAGATTTAAAAAAATAAATAAATAAATAAACCGCTTTACAAAGAATTATTTTTTTTTTTTTTACAGAACTTCATTAAATTAATTGGATGCCTGTGATCATCAAAAGTTGCACAGTTATCATTATTTTTAGCCAATTAAAAGTTGCATCCAATAATGTTTCAAGTTATCAATCATATTAAGAAAGCTCAGCAGGCCTACAATAAGAGTTAAAGGGAGGTAACTCAGTTTTTTTTTTTTTTGCTCATTGTTCTCCAAACCTCACAAGTGACAACAAGTTATCGTCCCTGCTTTAAGAGTATCGTTACTCAATCAATTCGCTTCGTTAGTAAACGAGCTAAAAGTTTTTTTTGACATGTTCAACTCTGTAAATATTTTATATTGCTACATGGTATAGTACAAGTTTAATATTATAGCTATGGGTTTTATTTTGAGATTGCAAAATTTGAAACTACCATACAATAACTTAAGACTGGAAGTTTAGTTTCCAATTTAAGCTTACAGATCCATATTGGATATGAATAATGGATATGAATAAACAATAATAATAATAACGACACCCTTGCATGTAGAGTTGATTAGTGAAGGTTTCTGAATGTCTTCAAGTATGTGATTGTATTTAAGTGGGTAAGAGTTATGTGCATTAAGTCAAATCTTTATTTTCTCTCAAGCAGAAGAGAAGCGTGAGTAGGGCATGCAGTTAGCTGGCATAAAATTCATTATCATCAAATTGTAGAAGAAGAAAAGGAAGGTCACGAAGATGTACAAGAGACACTGAGCATGGTTGTAGACTTGAACAATGGCGTCCATTCACACCAGCAGACAAAACAAAAGAGAGACAACTCTGCAGTGTCTCGCGTTCTCACTGCTACTATCGATTGTGGTGCCTAAAACAAAATTTAGCCCGCCCCTGGCGGTGTTCACTTTAGTGCATGACCTTTTTAAAGCTGATGGCGTGTGTTTGGGGGGTGGGGGGAGGGAACTTCTACATTCCCTAACATTGTTTAAGCTATCTTTTTTTTTATGAGACCCCCCCCCCTTTTTTTTTGTCCCCTCTTATCAAGTTGAAATGGCTCAACTATCAGCCATTACATAAATTACCTCTGGCCAGCTATGCATTACGTCTAGTGTTTTGTTTAGGTCATAATCGTCACGTTTCATTTCTTTCAGTTTATAGTTTGATTTCACTGCCACTTGGTCGGTTGGAAACTGGCCGCCACTTGGTCAGTGTAGCATTCCACTGTCACTTGGTCAGTGTAGCATTCCACTACCACTAGATAAGTGTACCTTAAGCTTTCCACTGCCACTTGGTCAGTGTAGCATTCCACTACCACTTGATAAGTGTAGCTTTAGCTTTCTACTGCCACTTGGTCAGTGTATCTTTCCACTGCCACTTGGTCAGTGTAGAAATAAAAATAAACGTAAAATTCGACTGACACTTTGTGAGATAAGCAATCGACTGACACTTGTTAAGCATGGCAATTGGTAAGCGTGGCTGGTCTTGTTTCTTTCTTTCAGATAATCACAAGGTTTTATAATTGTTTTTTTTTCTCGATACATTTCTTTATTTTCTTATTCTTAATAAGGTCCTACTCAACCCTGCAGTTAACCAATGAAAGACTATTGGTTATTTTTTAACAAAGAAATGGGAATCTTTGCACAATTTAGTGTATGTCCACTTAGATATGTGTACTTTTGTTAGTGGTTCTTTTTGAAATGTAAGTACCTCTTGCGTAGGCACCTGTTGATACTAGTTTAGAGTGGCACACAGAAGAAACACATTCAAGGTAAAGGATCATTTTTAAAAAAAAATCTATTAAAAGAAAACTAAAAAGGCTGGATAACATTATTGAAGCAAGTATATCAACAAATCTTGAGATAAGATAAACAATGTCTAACAATACTGTTAAGAAACCAACATTTAACACGTTCTTTATATTTTCTAATTCCCTTTATGCGAAAAACGGATTTTGGGGGGGGGGGGGGCACTATATTGTGCACCAAGGGGGAAGCCTTTCACTTCATGGTATTGTCGCGTGATTAAAAATTGAAATGCAAAGTCATCAAATGATCATTACACTTTTAGGTTGGTGATAAGACCTAGTGACAGTAGACTTCTTACTAAACTAATCATCAGAGAGACTATTGGAATGATGATTTAGACGTATTGGTATTAGATTATTGGAATGATTATTTGACAAATTAGTAGTAGCGTTCACCTTCAGCGTGACGATCATACGTACTGACAAATTTTTTTTTACTTAAGATCAGACTATGAATTGATGTTTAGACTTGTGCTGCCAAGATTTCTCGGTCGAGAAGCGTTTACTTGTTCAGAAAGTTCCTTTCTTTTCTCTAGGGTATTACAATTATTCAGAGAAGACGAAGGTTTATCTCTTTTACATCATGACAAAATAAAAGTCTTTGTGGCAGTAGCAGTGAGCGCACTTCCGTTTCCACGTGCAGAGGAGTCATTTCTTTAACACGGAATCCGTCAAAGCCTGGAGCGCTGTGGGTTGAACTAACTCCAATCGGACATAAGAATTTAAAAAAACAAAATGGAAGAAGGTGCAGGTAACGGACTTCCGGACAACGCCATCTCTCGGAAGACAACTAAGAATAGCTACAGTGTCAGACATGCTAAACTATCTATGCTCAAGTCCACCACTAAGTGATTAATGCCGCTGTTGCTGTCGTGGGATGACTGATCAAATTACACATAATAATAATAAAGAATCGAATCCTTTTTAATAGATTCAGAAATAAACTAATAGGCTTGGTGGCTGAGGGGTAAAGCGCTTGAATTCTGGGTACGAATCTCCGCGAAAACTATTGGGTACCTGACCGTTGGCAGGGGAAAGTAAAGCGGTTGGTCATTGTACTGGCCACATGACACCTTCGTTAACCGTGGCCATAGAAAAAGTTGACCTTTACGTCCTCTGCCCTATAGATTGCAAGTTCTGTAGGGGATACTATATTAATTTTTTAAAGAAATTAATTTATGGATGCAAATGAATATGCTTTTAGAAGTTGATTGATTTTGTATTTTGAGTACAAATAAACTTGTCTTTTATAACAAAACAATTTAATTTTTTTTTTTAAAAAGGAGAAGCATTTTTTAAGCCTAAGCAGTTTCAATAGCAAGGTAATGATAGAAATAAATAAAAAAAACATGATAAATGATAAAGCAGACAAAAGGAATATGGGTTAAAAAAACAAACGAGGTTAACAGTTGGTAAAATAAAGATCTTAATATAAATAAAGCTAAAAAAAACTGAAGCTACAAATTCCCTAATGATATTTCTGTTCAATCTTTCACTGTGCACATCTTAAAGTGCAACCAACAAAGGCAATACAAGCCGATATAGTTAGTGTACAAGCATGCCTGGATTAGGGTTAGAACAGTAGGAAGCCTCATTGATAAATAAGAGCCAATCAAACCAAACAACAAAAACACGTGGCTAGAAGCAAGGATAGGTTACAACAAATCATTAGTCAACTCTTTGGCTTCAAAAAAGAAAAGAAAACACATATAGACAAAAACAAAACAAAAAAAAAACGTGTATGCACTTTCAGTGTGCTGGAAATAGCAGGAACGAAGTCAGGGTGCGTGTTCCAGTTGATGGCAGGTCTCCTGGATTCGTCTTCAGAGGCATGACGAGAAGGTCTGGGCGGTCTCGGGGCCACTGGGGGCGGCACCGCTGGTCTGGCCGTTTGAGGAGGCGGGGGTGGTGGCAGCTGCAGAAGTGTAACAACAGCATGCAGAAAGAAGACCGGCAAAGTCAATCAAATACAAAT
Organism: Biomphalaria sudanica; assembly: GCA_036873155.1. Classification (NCBI taxonomy): domain Eukaryota; kingdom Metazoa; phylum Mollusca; class Gastropoda; family Planorbidae; genus Biomphalaria; species Biomphalaria sudanica. The sequence continues at coordinate 266,021 of JAZGLO010003187.1, read as the reverse complement.
CATCACAAATCTAACAAGTCTACCACCAGGACCGTTTCTAGGCGTCTTGCAAAAAGTAACAAAGGACAAGATATGTGATTTTGTCTCTCCCGCCCCCATTTCTCAATTGGCCACCTGCTAAGACTGAGCCGGGTAAGGGCTGGTTAATGGTAGAAACGGTCCTGTATGTAACACGGGCACAAACCTACTATGTGGGCTTCTACAAGCAACTAGACAAGCGTGCTGTCCAGAGAAGCTGGGAAGCTTTTCTCGGCACTGCGCGACATCTCAGGAAGACCTCTGTGAGGGAGTTATTTGTCGTGTGTGTGGGGGGGGGGGAGTGTGAAACGGATGCTTATGTTGTGTACATGTAAGCACGTACAAAAAACCAGATGGAGGTTCCATTACGCTCTGTAAACGCGACACGCCACCGTAGAATACACGAGAGAGAGGGAGAGAGAGAGAGAGAGAGAGAGAGAGTGTGTTAAAGAGAGATAGTGTGAGTGTGATATGGCAATTACAGAGAAGCTATCTGAAACCTTCTGTGTTTGTGGGATATCTTTTTATTTAATGACTTATTTGATTGAATTTAATAGCAGCTTGTCTCTGCTGACTGTAAACATTTGGTTGTTCAGGGCAGACAAATCATTAAAGATAGTGAAACTCATTGATTTGAAACAATTTTCTGCAGAGTATACATGATGTGTTGTCTTTGATGAACTTCCTAATGAATAGAATTGGATGAAAAGAAATTTGTTTCGGCTTTATCGTCCGACCTATTTTTTTTTTTTTTATGTCAGTATTAACTGTTCTGTTTGTACAATGTAGTAGTACCGACGCTCTTAAGAAATGTAAAAGGAAATGTTTTATTAGACTGCAAGGAACATGGGATAGGTGACACCAATGAGAACTACATAGTTAGAATGCGCTTGCAGACCCGTATGCTGAACGAACCCTATAGCTGTAGGATACAAGTCATTTACGTAATGGACCTCATTCACCAAATGTTAACAAACAACATTTAGCCACGTGATAATATTGATAAAACAACGGGGAAAAAAAACGTATCACGTGACAGACTTAAGAGTATTACGTAATTTGTATTGAAGAGATAGAGAATCACGTGGCTAAATGGTGTTTGTTTACAATTTGTGTATGAAGTCCATTGTTTGAAGTGTAGAGTACACAGAAAGCCAGGATTAATTGAATTAGTAATACACCAAATGGAAATTAGTGGCGGATTAAGTTTGGGTTTTTTAAAAACAAACTAGTGGCTTGAGAGATTGTGCTTTGCTTTAAAAATACAAGAGTTCACGTGCCAAAAGTAAATTTCAACTTGTCTTCTTGAATTGTGTAAGACCAATTTGAATAGACAACTGGACATTTTCTCCCCTTGTATCTAAATCAGCCACTAGGTTAGACAGTCCATTATGCCATGACACTCAGATAATTGAAATCAGCAAAGTTGGCATATTATATTTTATATATATATATATATATATATATATATATATATATATATATATATATATATATATATATATATATATATATATATATATATATATATATATATATATATATATATATATATATATATATAAAGCGTGTTAATAGTCTATACAAATAAGTATATTTAGAGCAAAAAATAAAAAATATGTATAATACAGCATTATGATAGAATATAATCATAGGAAATAGAACTGTTATATATTATTATGTCAGTACAAATAGTATATCAACAATACAAGTATGATGTAGTATGGTGTCCTTAACAGCTAAAAGTTTCTGAAGAATCAATCTTTGTAAAGCGCAAACCAAAATATGTATCAAAGCATCTGACAGAAAATCACATTTGACATCTCATTTCATGGTATACAAGTTATTTGGGTCAGAAAGATCAGACCACCACAAGGTGAAGGTGACAAGGATGGAAGAAATAGAAGGGTGGGAGGGCCTCCTCGTGAATGACCAGGTTTAGTAGCCAGACGACTCTGTTGAACTTAGATGTCTACGAAACCTAGTGACTAGGATGCTAAGTCTGGACATTTCGAAACCTTAAAAAGAAGTGTCATATTTTCCGCGAAATTCAAACACTTCACACTTTGTGTTAACAAAATTGAAAGTCAGCGAATGTAAATCAAAGAAAGGGAGGGAACAAAATAAAGCCTTAGAAAACTTAAAAACATAGCTCTAGTTAAAATGGAAGATATTATAAGTCATTGTAACTAGTCCAACTGATTACGAAGTGTGAGTGTAACACGGCACAGTATAAGGTAGGTGAGTCTTGACTCTTGGAACAGGTTAGACGTTCTATGTTAGTGGCATGTGTGTGTGTAGGGGTGCAGTTTGGATTCCTTCTTTAGTTGTCCATTTACAATACTTAAGTGACCACATTTTTCAAGTGATCATTTCTTTCAAGGACCACATTCTGTAAGTGATCATTCCTTCAAGGACCACATTCTGTAAGTGATCATTCCTTCAATGACCACATTCTGTAAGTGATCATTCCTTCAAGGACCACATTCTGTAAGTGATCATTCCTTCAATGACCACATTCTGTACGTAATCTTTTTTAAACAAATCACTGTTAGAGCAACGAACAAGTATTCAATATTAAGTATTTGTGTTCATCTAATAATAGAATACAATGTTTTTAAAATAAAGCTTCCTAATGCCAGCACTGTATGATCTGTAGTTTTACAGAACCTAAACAATGTCTTAAAAAGAAGGGCAGTGTTCAAACTGGGTCTCTTAACAGAGATTAATCGATTAGTGTAATTTAGAAATATTGATGGACAAAATATTAATGGCGCCTTCAGTTTTTGGGCAAAAGCACCATTTTTTTACGCACGTAAAACAAGCCCTGACAAGGAATGCAATCATGGGCGGTATGGGCGAGTGGTATGCGTTTCGGACTGTCATCGTGATGTTCCTGTGTTCAAATCCTGCCTGCTACCATCCTCCTGCAGGATGTTTAGGATAAGTCTTAAATCTTTTTTTTTGTTTTTGTTTTTTAAGATAAGACTTTTCGGGAAAATAGGGATTTATCTCAAGTTAATACACCGCAACGGACACGTTTTAAGGTCGGCCTATAAAGCCTCTGTCCTCATGTCAGGTCAAGCCTTGGTATGCTATTGACACAACCTTGTGACCAAAACAAAATTCCTCCGTGACCCTCAAACAGTGGAAGTCATTTGAACATGTCTTACTTTAACATTGATACATGTCTGCTGTCAATTTCTTGCTTGCAGACGTGAACACCCCCCCCCCCCACTTTGTGATGTATAGATGTTCTTTAGTTTTGAAATTTATATTCATTTGTATTAAAATTAGGTAATCCAAAATTATAACTATTTCAGAGCATTTTATAACTGAAAACAAGTCTAGCAGTATAACCGAAACCGTTGTTATAGAACTTTTAGTTTTTCACTATAAAAATACAATTAATGTAAAGGAGAAAAACAGTCCGCAGTGGGTTTGTCACGTCAGCACTTCAACCACAAAGTACACAGGGAATCTTATTTTTTTTAAAGTTTTGCTCAGAACTCCCACTTGAGAATCGAGTTACTTCCATTTTAGAATTGGAAACCCAATAAAACGCAGCTCTACAGATGGGGCTGTCTTGTTTTGTATAACAAGGAGCCCTCAAACATCGCACAAGCCAAAGGGAGGGGTGCCATGAATCAATGTGTGTGCCTTATCTGCGTGCCTTGTTTGCTCATTGAGACTTCTCAGCAGTCACACCGTAGATCAGAGAACTGATGCTCTGGAGACACACACACACACACACTGGGACAATGGTTTCAAGAGGAATACAACTCATAGAGAGTGAGAGCGAGAGAGTCAATAAAATGTGGCCATACTGAACGAACCTACCTAGAATCTATGTATTAGCTCATGTTTGTTATCCAAACCTACACTAACTATTTGTGCATACATAATTAACTTGTTTCTACCTTTTAAATTTCATAATTTTATAGAGAATAAAACGTATTTCTTTAAATGCTGTGTTGCTTTGCACAGACCAAACTGCTATGAACTGTGTACTACTTTGGTTTCACGGCAGACTATTTTTGACAAAGCTTATATCAACTCAATCTGTCAGGTACAAAGTTATTACCTTTTTCCCCCCTCCCATTTCCCTTTCTCCGATCAAAATAAAAATCTGCACAATTATTTATTGAACCTGACAAGACACGAATCAATAAAAAAAAATAAAAATTAGTTAATTAATTATAATTATTGGTGTGTTTATTTTATATCGAAATAAGGGGAATAAATCTACTAAATGAGAAAAGAGGATGTATATATGGATTTAGTCCACTTTTTAACGTTTTGACACGTTTTTTCTCCCACTACCCATTCTCGAATCAAGTTGAAATTTTGCATAATTATTACTAGTGGATGGCTATACACTAATCAATCCTAAGATTAACTAATTAGTTAATCATTTAATACTATTAAATTAATTTTGTTTTATATAGCAGAAATGGGAGCTAAATCCCGTAGTTTTCATATAAAAGACAGTAATTAGTGGTTCTTTCCCTTATATTAGGTTTGTTTTTTTTAAAGTATACTTTTTTACTAATGCTTGTTTAAACAATATTTTGGGCTAGTACAAAGTGTGTACATTCTTATAAATGACTATTCAGAACAGCGTGTCACAGCTTCGTAAGAACCTAATTGTGACATACGACTTTCTGGTCACTAATCATAAACCGTGTTTAATAGAAAGGGAGCGCGATATATGTGGAGAGCTATTATTAAGTCCTTCTACAGAGCGGACCTATTTTATGATTCATGGTGTTCGCCGGGACGTTGTACACTGTTCATTATTGGATATTATTCATTATGTTCACTGGACTTAGTACTATGTTCACTATTGGATATTATTCATGATATGTATGTTGTAATTATGTGCAACACTGCTACTAGCAGCTCATGGCTGGAATGCTTCATCTTTGATTATATCTTCGTATTGAAATTATTGTCTGCTGAAAATCGGCTGACATGAATGTTGCCCAGTATATTTAAATCTTCGTTGTGGTCTCAAAGTACGACCCAGTTCCAGGTAGACCAAACAATACATGTTTAGGACCCCGCGCTCACATCCACAATAAGAGAGATGTTACACAAAGCTGGATGGCAATGGTACTCCCCTTTTACTAATAAAAACTGACCTAAGACGAGAGTTATTTGTAAGGTTCTCTTATGTCAACTAGCCAGGAGATAGACTTGCCATCAAAAGTCATTTTGGCTTCATTCACTCGCTTAACCCAATTAGTTGTATCAAGTCTTGTGTGAGTGAGATGCAAAATGAGAGAGAGAGAGAGAGAGAGAGAGAGAGATCGAAATGAGCGGCTATAGGGTAAAAATATGGAGAAAGACATAAAGGATATATACTAAATGATGCAGCCACACATAATTTTCTGATCGAGCTAGAACAGTTAATCAGTTAAAACAGGAATATTTTGGCGCATATCACTTTCAGAAATCAATTGGCTACAGGTCAATTAACTATTCACTCAATTTAGATTAATGTCAATTTCAAAATGTCCAGAAAACATTAAACATTTGGGTTAATGGGAAGGAAAACAATAACTTTACAATAATCTCTGAATTAAAATCTGTGTCATTCATACAACTTTAACGAAGAAAACTGAGGAGGAAAAAAACAACAAAACAAAACAAACAAACAAAAAACCTCTAACTTGTTATCGGTGACCACAGGGCCAATGAAGGGACATGGCCTAGGGCAAGTCACACTGAACACCTGACAAGATGGAAGCAACAATATACATCAGAAATGAAGAGGTACCTGCATCCTTTAAGTCATATCATACGGAGAAAACAAAATCCAAGCAATGTTTCCTATTCCATATAATATATGATTATATCAAGAGAATCAGACAACGAGGCGAAAGGAACTGACGATTTCAACTCCCTGGTCCATGCCTCGATGAAAAAAAAAAAAAAAAAAGCAGGCATGATCTACAAGAGCCAGACAACTGCCACTAAACATCTAACCATCTAAAGGCGACTGTATGCCAAAAAGTAGTGCAACAACATTCTAGAGAATAAATATAATATATATAAATGGACTGATGCAAGTCAGGTTGTGATATGGCATTGATGAAGTGATGTTATAAAATGTGCTTCTCAAACTGTGGGCACAAGTTACTCATCCCCCCTACATTTCCAAACCAATCTATTGTTTTTTTTCTAGCGAACTACATAGGTCATCAACAGACATCATTCTTAGTTCAAATCTTACTAATATGGTCGTGTATGGCTGCCTGGCAGTGCTGTTTGCGCGCTGGACTGTCGTTCGGACTTATCGATGGTCCCGGGTTCAAACCCTGCCCGCTCCCATCTCCCGTCGTCCTGCGGGAGGTTTGGACTAGGAAGTAATTATGTTCAACTCTGAAGGAACATCCGAAACATGTAAAACATTTTACAAACAATTAGTGTGAGAAGCAGTCACTAGTGACCAACACTTTGAAAAGCGCATGGCAAAACAACTTTTTATTTTAACACACCAATTTCAAGTGTGTCCTCTAGAACCAATCTGGTATAAATATACATCAACAAAACGGCATAGGGTAAAACAAAACAAAAAATCAATGACAGGGTAAGAGGATCTTCCAAGCAATCTGAAACCAAATCGATTAACAGTGAGCGGGGGAACACCTTGCTAACACACCGCAGCGGCTCTGAGACTGTATGATCTGTGAGCAGAACGAGATTTCATTAAGACAAAAACAACAGTGAAAGTCATGTGACACATGCAAGTCAACGGCCGTCCGACTCACCTCTGCTTTAGGCTGGCTGTGGGTGAAAGGCTGGTCCCGCTCCCATTTGCTGGCTATCCTCAATGTCTCCAGGGTCTTTTCGTGGGAGGTCTTGCTCTCGTCCAGTAGGGTGGACTCGTAGAACTCCTGGATATCTGCAGAGAGGGAACATTGCAATAGGAAAGACACGGTGCATGGTATTTACGTCACAGACTATACATTCATCAGAACAAGTTGTATGGACAGTGATTTTCTAAACAAAATAAGGCAATCATTATTAGCATGCCGAGATGCAGATCAAAAGTGGATGCTTCAAAACATAATGAATTTGCAACTAATACATAGTTTATTTTAAAAGGTCTACTAGCATTATCCGACCAGCTAATCCTGATTAATTTTTTTTCTTAATTATTATGCTCTGCTCTCTTTAATTTCTGTACTTATATGCTTTAAACAAAAAATATTTACTGTCGTCTGTTTGGATGGAAACATTTTTTGTTTCTCCCTTAACGTTAGCTGTAGTAAGTCAATGTTTGCGTGAGCTTGCTACTACTTTGAACACGTAAACTGAGTAGAAATGTTCAAAGAAATCAGCTCAGCCTCTATGTAAAGACTCTGAGGGGAAAAAAAAAAGGGGGTGGCTGTGTTTTTTAAAAAAAAAAGAATTTGTAATGGAAACACAAATGTTTTTGTTTTGTTTCTAAATTGCACAATTTGATCAGCTGTCGACTAGCTTGTGGTTAGAATGAAAGGGAAGAAACGAAGTGCGAGGGGGGGGGGGCCCAAGACAAAATGACCTAATTTCAAGACCTTCCAATAGAATGACACAGTGTGAACTAATAAAGTCAAGACTTTCTAATGGAATGACACAGTGTGAACTAATAAAGTCAAGACTTTCTAATGGAATGGCACAGTATGAACTAATAAAGTTAAGACTTTCTAATGGAATGACACAGTATGAACTAATAAAGTCAAGACTTTCTAATGGAATGACACAGTATGAACTAATAAAGTCAAGACTTTCTAATGGAATGACACAGTATGAACTAATAAAGTCAAGACTTTCTAATGGAATGACACAGTATGAACTACTAAAGTCAAGACTTTCTAATGGAATGACACAGTATGAACTACTAAATTGAAGTCTCTCTAAAGAAATGACACAGTAAGAGGTAAAGCTATAGATGCACATCTAGTCAAGTGTTGACACGAGTAGAAAAAAAAAAGGGTAAATACCAAGATTGGTTCGGTAGCACGGTGTAATGTCATTGGGGGGGGGGGGGAATGAGAGAGAGAGGGAGAGACGAGAGAGACACAAAACAGTAGTGTTGGTCAGAAGACATTTTGGATTGGGCTGGCTCAATTTCCCATGGGAGTAGACACACTGATGAATAAATTAGTACATTGTAGCCAGAGTTTTTTTTCCTTACCGAGCCTCCCCTGCCCCTCTTCATTACGCCTTCTAATACCTCATCACGTGGCTTTATTTACATGGAATAAGATGGAAACTTTAACCTCCTCAGAGAGAGAGAGCGACAGAGAGAGAGAGATTACTGTGTCGAGATCATGACCTGTACAAGTAACTAACAACCCTATATAAAATATAAATATAAACTATAAATCTTTCAAAGACTAAAAACCTGTGTTTGCATTATAGTTAGAAATTCGTATTTAACTATTAATCAAGTAAATACGATATTACAGATGTTTAAACATATAAACCACTGTGCTAAGGAAGTGCTTACGCAAATAGAAGGTTTTATAGTTATATATTGTTTAAAACTTTAAAACGGGCACATATTACTTTCTACATAGCTTAAAGGGGACTAATTCAATTTATACCATCACATCAGTCAAGCACTATTCCTTTCCCTTTTCGATACCAAACTACATAATTAATTACCAAAAGTTAATAGACTATTTTTTTTTTGATTCATGCGTTGTCATGTAAAAGAAATAATTGTGCAAAAATTTCAGCTTGATTTGTGATTGGGTGTGAGAGATATAACGTGTACAAACTGATTACCAGACAGACAGGTTGAGTTGATATAAGCTTTGTAAAAAACAACACTTTTCTAACTAATATGTAAGCAAAATGTTACAACGATTGGATTAACTTGGCTACAGTAACTCTTACTTAATTTAAACAGCAATGTTACACTAATTAGAAACAATCCTGTATGTATTCTGACATCAGGAGTGTTATCATTAGAGTGTGATTTACGGTTTATTAATGAAATATGATCGGAATTTTGTTTTCGAAAATTGATGAGGCATCTTTAGCTTTTGTTTCAGTAAACCTTGTCCACCAAAAAAAAAAAAAAAGTTCTTTGATTAAAACATTTATGTTGATAAAAGCAATACAGGTAGGGGCCTATAGTGTAAATATCTTGAATTGGGTAATACATTCTATACGTATCAATACTTATTTGTATTGAAATATTAATATAGAGCACATTCTATTTATTAGCATAAAATTTTTTTTAAAAGCCCCCTTTCAGACCTTGTGGCCTATGGGGCAGATGATGTAAAGGTCATCTGTTTCTGTGGCCTACGGTTAACGAGGGTGTCATGTGGCCAGTACAACGACCAACCGCCTTTACTTTTCCCCAACTTATGTCAGGTACCCATTAGAGCTGGGAGGAGCCCGAAAATCCAACTCTTCATCAGGATTCGAACCCCGGATCCCGGAAGACAAGCGCTTTACCCCTCAGCCCCCACGCCTGCATATAATATTATGTGTCTGGAAACGTGTTTAGGGGGTTGTGCAATAAAAAGCTTGCATCGGGCGCCAGTTATGCTCGCTACTCCTTTAGTCTGGAAGTGTGATGATTTACTCTTGTGCGCTGGAATGCTTATGTTTCATTAGTAAATTAGGAGAACATCTTAGGCTGTCTTTGAAGAGAATACAGTGACGTCACAGCCTTTCTTTTCACTCCACACTACGACGTCATCTGCATCTGGATCTATTAGTAGAAACACATCAACAGCATACAAAAATGCCATCAAATGCACTCTCCGTTACGTCAAGCTAACACTTTGGGAGAATGGGCATTCCGCCTCCCTCGCTCCCCCCCCCCCATCAACTGTCCGAGAAACTCTTTGAAAAGACATTAGGTAATCAATGAAGCCGTGGCCAGCCGCGATTGCATCGGGGAGTTGAGACACCAGGAGTATCAAAGTCACATAGCGCCCCAAACAACGCCCCACTCTCGCGGCTCCCCCACCCCCCTTAGTAAGCTCTTGAGTTTTTATTCCTGAAAATGTATTTTGAGGACAGGAGGTGACAACCCTCCCATGTCCAGAAGGGAAGTGGGGCGCTGAGAGAGGGAGACAGAGATGGGAAAGGGGGAAAGGTCTGTGTTTGTGGCCGACTTCAGGAATGAGAGACAGATCGAGATCGAGCCATAAACAGCACCAAATAGCTTTTCGGTGTTTGCAGACGACAGTCAAGGACGCAGGAAAAGTAAATGGTCATGGAGAACTCAACTTCACCGTGACGTTTTGGCTTATCCGCCCTAACGCCATGTTGGCTTTGCACAATATCTGGGACGCCTAGAACAGGGTTTCTGCACCAAAGTCAATATGAAATTCAAGGAGTTTTCCAGGAGAAATTTTAAAATTCCAGGACATAAAATTCGCGCCAAAATATTACATAACAATAGTCAAAGTTGATTATTATTATTGCTCACTAATCTTCGGACTCGAAGACAAGCCTTATTATATATATATATATCCTCCTCATAAACAAAGGCTGTAACGTACAGGCCTATTTGTATGTTTAGATGGCATTTGCTTACTAAATAATGGCTTTTGGATTTTTTATATTTTGATTTGGGGGGGGGGGGGGATAGGCCTATTAGCGTTGTTTTTTTTTTCAAGCACAATTTCTTTTTCAACTATGTAGTTTCCATGTCTTTTACGACCGAAATAACTTTTACGGGCTTTCACAGCTGTGAGCGAAATAATTTCATTAAATCTACAGTAGATCTAGAGTCTAGATCTAAGTCACAAAAATTCGCGGACTTTTCAAGGCTGTGAGAGAATTATCCTCACTAGATTCTAATGATTTAGTGTAAAATTTAGAGTCTAGATCTAAAATCACTAAAATTCGTGGACTTTTCACGGCTGTGTGAGAATTATCTTCACCTATCTACTGTAAATCTAAACTCTAGATCTAAGTCACTAAATTCGCGGAGTTTTCGCGGCTGTGTGACAATTATCTTCACTGAATCTACGGTAAATCAAGACTTTAGATATAAGTCATAAAATTTCGCGGAGTTTTCACGGATGTGTGACAATTATCTTCACTTAATCTACCGTAAATCTAGACTCTAGATCTAAGTCGCTAAAATTCGCGGACTTTTCACAGCTATGTGAGAATTATCTTCACCGAATATACCGTAAATCCAGACTCTAGATCTCATTTAAGTCACTAAAATTCGCGGACTTTTTAAGGCTTATCTTCACTATATTCTAGTGATTAACCGTAAATAAAGAATCTAGCGTAGGCCTATTTCTAGAATAATCTAGACATTAGATGTATCAAGATCATTAAATTGACTAAAATGCACGAAGTTTTCAAGTTAGGTGTGAATTATCTTCAGTAGATCTAAATGTAGATACTATTTCTAGCTAGAGTCTAGATGATTTACGCAAAAACACTCTGTTACAACAAGATTTTAGGTGAGGGAGGGCCCTTCAGAAAATAATCATTATAATGCCAGGTGAAATTCTCGCTTGAGCCAAGGCCATCTTCAATCACGAGAACACGCTTCACAAGTGGGTGAAAGGCGGTGTAGACGCGTCACTGGTCAGCTTATTGACACAGCCAGAACGTGCTCAGTGAAAAAGCGATCCGATAACGAAACTGACCTATAAATAGATTAGATCTATCTCTTGTCAAGGAACAGTAAACACATTTTGCGCAAACTCGGAAACGCTCATTTCGAATATATTTCCGCCTAGTCTGCTCATCCGCAGAAACGGTGCCGAATTTTTTTTTGCCGTTTTTTTTTTCGATCGGCGAAATTCCAGGACATTCAAGGAGATATTTTAAAATTCCAGGAGATTTCCAGGACTTTTTTATTTTTTCTGAAATTCCAGGAGATTCAAGGACATCCTGGAATTTCAGGAGGCCGCGGACACCCTGCGAGAAAGAGGCGCGATGGTATCGAGTTCGACTCCAGATAGAGATCGGAAAATGAATTCAGAATATAATTATATACAACCACACAGCTCAATAGGGGAGCTAATGTAATTTGAGGAAAATAAAATCAGCTGATCTTTGTGTTTTTCACTTGACAACTGCACGCTTTGAACTGGACGACAAAAAAAAAAAAAAGTAATGTACTTAACACAACCTGCTTCGAAAAAAAAACTTCCAATGACCACACATACAAAAGTTTCTAGCAGTTTAAGACAGGACAAAAAACTTGAACAACATTTTAGATAATAGAAACTAAAGTAGCAATTAGACATAAAACACTACACCGTAATCTTCAAATACAAAACAAAATCTAATAAAATACTCAGAAAGACACACAAATAAAGGCATATTCCTCGTTCCATATGCTAGGACAAATTTGCACAAAAGCTCCTTCTTCCCTAATGCTATTAGAGCATGGAATGGGTTGCCTGAGTCAGCCAGGAAAACTAGTGACTTGGCAGAATTTAAGTCATTGGTTAACATGCATGACTAGATGCATGACGCGTAGGACGTAATCATCTGCCCGCTCCCATACCCCGTCGTCCTGCGGGAGGTTTGGACTAGGAAGTAATTATCTTCAACTCTGAAGGAACATCCGAAACATGTAAAACATTTTACATCTTTTTGAAGTAACGTCTGTATTATATAAGATACGAAGATGAAGAAGTGATTTATGACACTTAAGATGACAAATAGTGCATTGTAAAGTCTCAAAACGTTTTGCATTAATCTCAGAACTAATTTGGATTTGCAGATACAACTTTCTTTTTGACAAAATTATCTCTTGTGTAGAAAAAGAATTCCTAATTACATTAGCTCTGTGTCTTGTAGATCTTGACATGTTTAGCCAATGGCGTGCTGACGTCTATCGATAAAATAGATAAGCTGACCTAGCCCGTACGCATTAGTAAATGAACAGGTCAAGCAGTCAATCAATACTCAATAAACTCTATCTTATTTATCCAATCTAAAGAGACACATCCCCAGGGCATCAGTAAACATCAGAAGAATAGCTTCACTGTAAGCTTTCTCTTGAACCAAGTTACATGGGATTATTATCACTAAGCACAGAAAACAAAACTCTTGGTCATTTTCATTAGAAGAAACAAAACATTTGTAATTTCTTTTAAAAAAAAAAAAGCATTGCAATATTTCTACCGTACGAAACTTTGATCACCGGTAGCCTAATCGATCAAAATAGTGAACTTGGTTGGTGAGTAAGACCTAGTTGGTTAGAAGTTAAGAACAAATGATAAGAAAAAAAAAGAGGAGGGGTGAGAGAAACTTGAAGAGCATGCGGTGTGTATCTGTGAGATAATATATACAGAATAAATAGAAAGACCTATTGGTCTTATCCCGAAATAAATAGAAAGACCTATTGGTCTTATCCGAAATAAATAGAAAGACCTATTGGTCTTATCCGAAATAAATAGAAAGACCTAAATGTCTTATCCCCGAAATATATACAAAGACCTATTGGTCTTATCCCCGAAATAAATAGAAAGACCTATTGGTCTTATCCGAAATAAATAGAAAGACCTATTGGTCTTATCCGAAATAAATAGAAAGACCTAAATGTCTTATCCCCGAAATAAATAGAAAGACCTAAATGTCTTATCCCCGAAATAAATAGAAAGACCTATTGGTCTTATCCGAAATAAATAGAAAGACCTATTGGTCTTATCCCCAAAATAAATAGAAAGACCTATTGGTCTTATCCCCGAAATAAATTGAAAGACCTATTAGTCTTATCCCCGAAATAAATAGAAAGACCTTTTGGTCTTATCCCCGAAATAAATAGAAAGACATATTGGTCTCATCCCCGAAATAAATTGAAAGACATATTGGTCTTATCCCGAAATAAATTGAAAGACCTATTGGTCTTATCCGAAATAAATAGAAAGACCTATTCGTCTTATCCCCGAAATAAATAGAAAGACCTATTCGTCTTATCCCCGAAATAAATAGAAAGACCTATTCGTCTTATCCCGATTCGATCTTAAAAGTCGTTAGAAAAAGCAAATGAACATCCATTGCAGAGCAGAAAACTTTTGATGACTAGTTATGTACATTTGTGAAAAGTACTTTATTTCATTAGTTTTGTATAGTAACAATGGAGACTGTTCTTTACCGTAGAAAAAAAAGTGATATGTATAAACACAGTATATTACACTCTAGTAAGACTTCGCCACTAACGAGCTCCTCAACAGAGTAAATGTCAAGGAGTCAAGTCTGACAGCATGTGTTGGGCGTATAATATCTTCAAGTCTAATGTAAAGAATAATATGAAGGAGTGTGGGGGAAAGAGAGAGAGAGAGAGAGAGAGAAACACTTAAAGTTCACTAAGTATTAATAGAAAGATATGGAAATGTAAAAGCGAAACCTCCCTTTATATATATATATATACATATGTCATGCGCATCTTCTGTTGGTGTTTCCCTTTGTGTACCAGAAGAGATTGTGAGTTTTTGGTTTCTAGGAACGCGCTTTTGTTGATGTCATTTTTGCTTATTTGTTTTGCTTCTGTTGTGTGATGAGGCTAGATCTCCTGTGAGTTTCTCTTATGGGTTTTCTTCCCCAGTATTGGGTAAGTTATTTATTTACTGTATTAGTCTTCGTGGTGTAGCTCGAAATTCGTTGTTCCTACGATCGTGTGGACGGCGATCTCAAGGAATATGTATTTTCTGTAATAGGGACGCAGGCTTGGGACCCTGTTTAAGTCAAGCTTGATTCAGTGTTGTTTGATATGGCCCGGGTATCTAAGGCCTTGAGTGTAGGATGCGTCGTGATTGAATTATGGCCTCGAGTGAAGGTGTGATATATTTCGTTGAAATAATATGTATACTTTGTGTTTCTTTTGAACATACTATTGACTTTTATTTATCACTCATGTCATCATATTTCATACATTCATTAAATTGGTAAAAGTACAACCTTGTTGTTAATTAATGGCCATTAACTTACGTTAGCATTAATATCATTCACGTTGAACAACTGTTGTATTGACTAAAGGTTCAGTTGAATAATTTGTACTCAATGTGTGTATTTTACATGCTGTTACCTTTATGTTCTTGCGTTACGCTGTTCAGGTTAGGGTACGGGACCCCAATATCATACCTTAGCTAATCTGAAATCCCACCCTGACAATATATATATATATGTATATATGTATATATATATATATATATATATATATATATATATATATATATATATATATATATATATATATATATATATATATATATATATATATATATATATATATATATATATATATATATATATATATATATATATATATATATTTCAACCATCATGATTTCATCCTAGAACTGTTGGCCCAGTCTACAATGTTCAGAGATGGGGGCCTAATGAAAAAGTCTCCCTCCTGCAAATAGATCGAAAATGACGTGCCGCCCAGTAGCCTTGAATCAAGCGTCAAATACACTACGTCAATTCAATGTTGGCTAAGAAGTAGCGAAAGAGAGATTTTTTTTTTTTTTGGGGGGGGGGGGGGGGGGGAGGCCACAAGATAGTATTGGACTAAGATAGTGATGCCGGCTCCACAAAGTAATTTTGGCCTGGCTATTGAGGAAGTAGATCTAATCCTACCTTAGGAGAAAGTAAGCTGACATACTGACGTGGCTTACATTCAGAACTGTTTGTCTGTACACATACCACACCACTCCCTTCTCCCTCTATATCCAAGTAGAGTCATTCCACTGAACTCATCAATAGTATAGACTGGCTCGTTAGTAACATACAGAGAGACAACAAACAATCAGGAATTACATTAAGTTTAACAGTTAGCATTTAGCTCCATAAATTATTTTGCTCAGCGTTTTAGCACATTTGAAGATTAAAAAAAACATTTTAGTTGATTGTTAACCTTTTTATTCCAGACTACTTTATAATAGCGTTCTGTGGTCTCAACAAAAAAAAAAAACCCACTAAGCCTGCCCAAACCAAAATAAAATGTGGTTGATTACAAATAACAAGCACCTGGTAAGGGATTTAGTATTGCTTTAATGAGTTGACCATTAAACCAAGCAACCAGATCATTCATATTTGTACATATTAAGGAAATGAAGTAATCTAGAAACCGACAAGTAATATACTTTTTTTCTTCATTTTTTACGAGACACCACTTTGAGATGCACTGTACATATAAGCAGGGGCGTAGCTAGGGATTTGGGGGCCCGGGGGGATAGACCTCTTTGGGGGCCCCTTGCATTTTGACATTCGACATCATTTACCAGTGGTAAATAATTACGGAGAGAAAGAGTTAAGAATCTTTTAATAAATAATACCGTTGTTTATTGGCAAAATAATGCACAAGTGACAAATCTCAAATAGATATCGCTTCACGTCATTCTTTCTGTGCAGCAAAGGCATATATAACATCATCTATATCGATACTGTCTAGTATTTGTGACTCCACTAACATTAAAGCCATGCTGCTAATCCTTTCTTGCGTCATTGTGCTCCTGAAATAGTTTTTGATGAACTTCAGTTTTGAGAATAATCTCTCAAATAACGTATTGGAAGTGACCTGTGTTAGCAGTACTCGGACGGAGATTGCAAGGTTTGAGCACGCATCATTACCATATAAAGCTAGCTTCCTCAATATGTCAATTGGTGATTGTGGCACTGCTTTGTTGATGAAAAGTGCTCGTGCATCAATGACATAATTGAACAAGCGATTTGCCTGTATTTCATCAAACAGGAAAAAGTAACACAGTTTTTCATCAGCGTGTCACCATCCATAGACTCCAAGAAGTAACTTGGTTCAAGAAGAATTCCAAAAGTGTCCACGTGGTTTTCCAGCCTTTGGAATCTGTCCTTTATCTCCACGTAAGCTTGAGTTTGTTTTTGCAAAGTACCTAATAGCTACTATACACGCTTCAGAAAATCTCTACAATACTGCTGATTTTTCTAAATTTGCGCATGAAACATATGTGACAGTTCATCTGGTTCTGCCTTAAGCTTTTCTTCTTCTAGCTTCCACTACAAAATCCTACTGGAAATAAATACCGTTCATCTTTGTTTTGGAAAAATAAGCTACCCTTTAACACAAACTTTGCGCTCCCAGTTCCTCAGATAAAATTCCAGGCTGGATCTATCCTAAGTCTTTGTACTTAATTACAGCTTCCTCCACTTCTGGAGAAAGTGATTTTGGAAGACCAACACTTACTTCAGATGTTTTCTCTGACTGTGGTAAAAGGTATTCCCCTGGAGTTTCTTCAGCACTACTTCTCTCATGAAGAGACATTTTCACTTCTTCGACTGCTGTATCTTTGTATGAATCATCTGAATAGTGATACTTTTCTTCGACGCGTTCATGGTCTCCTTTGTTTTCAGTGTTCTTGTCAGGTTTCTTCGAATTCCACCCTCCCCTACCCTAACTACGCCACTGCATATAAGCATTGTCTTGACAATCTGACTTACTTAAGACTCTTACAAAGACAAGGGAAAAGTAAAGGGGGGGGGGGGACTCAATTTCACGTTGCAGCCTCCCCCTTCCCTCAAACCAATCCACGTGATCAATCGGAAAGCTTCAAAGATATGAATAATAAATACAGTTCATTTTCCTCACGCTGGCTAGTGGAGGCGGGAAAAAAGAAATCCCGGAGCAGACCTGCCACCATTCCGAGACCCAGAGGCCGTATAGGAAGCCCAACACGAGACTAGTCTGCCAAACTCCAAATTACATGTCAGTAAGTCATTCACAGTGTGTGTGTGTGACTGTGTGTCAGTGAGTTACTATTTACTTTATGTAGGGAACAAAATACAGTCGTTAGATACTCAGCTAGTCAAAGGAATGTTCTGCTAAAAAAAATGATACCATACTCCTGTGATGGAAAACTTGCAACAGAATAAAGATAACTTATTTTCGATACTTAAGTTGATGGTTCAGATATACAGTCCTAGAACTACTATGTCTTTTAAATGGCTTTTCTAGGGGCAGTGTGTAGGAAATAGCTTTGTACTATAATAAAAAACAAAAGAGGGTACGTATTGGCATAGAGCAGTGTACAATTTGCAAACAGGAAAACGAGACGTAAGAAGGTCCGGCTTGACCTCCAGGCAACACTCTGGACATGGCTTAGAGCTCCAAAGAAATATTTATAACTGACGCATAATGAGTGGACTTTAATCTCAAATAGTTTAGGGTCCTTTCAAGTCTAAATACAGCACTTGACATGCGTTGGATAAAAAAAAAAGTTTCCAAACTAGATTCATGTCTCGTTAGACTGAATGTCTATTAATACCGCCCCATCAATTAAAACACATTGCCTTCGTCAATCCGTAGTGAGATATAATAAACCACCAAAGGAAGAGACAGCAGCTAAGCTGCAGAACAGATATGCACAGTTCAACAAAAAAAAAAAAAAAAAAAAATTAACCGACGAGAGTTTTTTATAATTATCCATGTCATATCTACTCTTATATACTAGTGGCGAACTAACTGAGCAGCGTCTCACCTAAGCAGTAAACTACAAGTATTGGTTTATACAAAGATGTGTTCAAAAGAAGAGCTTCTAATCCATGATGGGCACATTTGTTTTTCAAGCATTATCAATAAAATTTAAATATCTGGTAGTATCGTAATTAGCCGCTTTGAACAAAATATTCAGTAAGATTATCTGATTAAAGCTTTATTCTTACATGAATGCAATGAAGGCAGAGGGACCGTATTCCAGCCAGCCACAAGTCAGTGACATTAGCATGGTGGCAGTTACAATGACAACAGATTGAGATAAGTGATAGAGATCTATGCAATGCACACACAGTCCCATGTTATCGAGTGTGCGTTTTTTTTTAATGGCTGAATAGTTTCTGATGTAACCTTATGCGAGAGAAAAAAAGGGGCTGAACGAATGATGAAAGGGACTTGAAAGGAAATTGGAATTGAGGTCGGGTAGAAAACCCAAGTGTGTATGAAAAGCAGCCAGTTGTGAAGCAAATTAAAGTACATCTTTCAAATCTCTTGTAATTTCATTTGTATTTCCGTACATTTAAATAGAAAACTGAATAGATCAGAGAAACAGAAGTCACGTGTTTTTTTTTGTGTTTTTTGTAAAAAAAAAGTTTGAGTGTCATTCAGGTTTCTTATCAAGTTAAGTGATACGCATACAAGGGTTAGTTGGACTAGCTGTTAGGAACTACAGCCCAACAACAACCCACACAAACATCCCAACCAACATCATGTGAGTTTGTGTGTCTAACAATCACTGCCCTAAATGACGAATCTATTCTACAGCGTCCAAAGCAACAAAAAAGGTATGAGAAATGTCAGTGAAAAAGTTCCAGAAACAACTTCTGCACAATGAACATATTTTTATCTGATGAGGATCACACCAACATCTACATGATCTACCACATACACACATAATTATGACAGGAGATGAACACTTGGTGGTGTTTTGGGGGAGGGTTGAAGTAATGAGACATGCTACATAACTCTTGTTTGTTTAAGGAAATAAAGTCAGAGATGCTTTCCTTTGTCATGTGGAACATTAGTATAAAGGGAAACATGACATGTGGCTAGAAATAATCTCATATATGTTATTGTAGTCATACATGGCAGTACATTTTTTCTATATTAATTTATTTTTGGTCAGAGCTAGTTTACTATATTTGGACAAAATATATCAATAGTGATACAAATTACTGACAATATTCATATTAACAACAGCACACATAAAAATAAAAACTGACTATAATTTACAATACAGTACTATCTACATCATTTACATGATATTTGATCAAGAACATGGTAGAGTTTATCTACTGCACATTTATTTCATTTCTTCATAATATGCTATATGAGAAAAAATAATACAACACTTGCCTTAAGTACTATGCTAAAGCTAGCGACATAGCAAATGACAACTGATATTATAATAAATTGTGTAAATCCCATGAAGCTGGACTAACTGAGGTTTTAATGCTACAGATGAGATACTAAGACTAAAAAAAAATGAGCAAATAATACAAAACAATGCCAGCACTTTAGATCATTGCCCTAGATGAAGATTATAGTTGGGGATGGCTATTTCATTAATATAACTTAGTAAAGCAAGTTGTGAGCTTTAAGACAAGAATAACAGATTACCTAAATTGTTGATGTGGGTAAAGAGCATTAGAACTCAGCAGACTACAAATGGTAGCTAACAACTTAAAAGATGTTAACTACCAATAACTAGGTCTAGATCTAGATCAGTCAGGCTATGTTTAATACACGTTCCTAATTCCTTGACTCTACACGAGTTTCTATTGACTTACCTAGAAGAGCTTGAAACAAGCGACTTTTAAAAATACGAATGACCCTCTCAATAGCTGTTTTAAGAGGCCTGTCTTGGGGTTTTGTAAGTCTGGTGTGATAATCCTCAAGGAGCTCAAGAGCTCTGTGTGCATCTGAAAGATAAAAAAAGATTAGAGAAAAGTTTAATACAACAAAAAAAAACACACTTGCAAGCATTTATACAAAGACTAGTCTTTAGTCTTTCACAAGTCCAGCAAACTAAATATTTGAAATCTTCGTCCAGTCCAAAAAAAAAAAAAAAAAAGAAGAAAAAAATTGTCAATGTCCTTTACAACTTATATAACATAACTTTATAGATTTTTTAAACTTGTAGTTCCTGCACTCTGTTATGGACATATGCTGGCTAGACTATATGCTAGAAATGATGAATGCTAGTGTTGACAATGCAGAGCCACTGGTTTGAGCAACGATTCAGGGATGACTACATGTAAAAAACAATTTTTTTGGAAGAAGTGATAACACAAGTACGTTAAAATAAAATATTTAAAGAACAGCTCAGGTGTCACGTTGTTCTCATTGGAATTGAAAAGAACACAACATTAGCAGCAACTGGCTAGTGAAAGAGACAGCTGGAGTACTCTAACAAAATATGTATAATAATAATCTTAATTATCCATGAGGGAATTTGTCTCACAATTTGTGCATTACACTAAACAAAATTTAACTCTAGAAAGCAAAATATACATTCACACCAGACTCACTCATAATTCACATGCAAAACATTTATATCAGATAGTTTCTATTTAATGATTTGATTGCCAGGGGAACAAAAGACTTTTTGCTATTGGTATATATAGCATTCATAATATATTTAAGACAGAAAAAATAGCACTCTGGTGCTGACTGCATTAGATGTAACAAAAGATCTAGGTCATGGCTGTGTAACCTTGCTAAATAAAACACACTTACTTTTTAGAAAGATAATGATTTATTACAATATATATATATTATTTTCACCTACTTTGACATTGTTGTTAAATTTCAGAAATATGGAAGTGTTTCGTTTTTTATTAAATGGCTGATGCAACAAAAATTTAATTAACCTTAAAAGTCAATCAAGTTCACATTGTTATTTATAATGCTGCAAGTATTAAAACAGTGAAAAAGAAAAGTATATTGATGATACCATTTTTAAGTTTACTAGCAACGTATCTGGTACATATAGCTAAGACTGTTATAAATGGTTTTTAAAAATATAAATAACCTTACATCATGCCAGAATTTTTTAAGATAATGTAGCATCAGATTACATTATTATAAATATGATTTATGATTGTTTATACCCAATGCAGTCAAAATTATACAGTTGAATCATACCACACCAAGATGTGATTATACTGATTTTAATAACTCTATAGAGAGATAATTTAACTGTATAATAGGAATGGCTTCTGTACTTAAGGATTTGGCCCAAATAGTGGCTGGTCAAAAACCAGTTGCCCAATTTACCAGATACTTTAACTAGAACCAAGCTATATGGAATTACTGAATCAGTAAAAAAAAATAAAAAATAATTGAAACAATTAATTCAAAGTCTTGAAAAAATTTAATTTACACTCAGCTAGAGAATGACCTTATGTTGCATTTCTCCCATCTGTTTTTTTTTAGATCTTTTTCCAATTTGTGACTTAGATTGGCATTCCTTTATTTTCAACTTTTTATCAGTATTTTAATGACAAACATGATTATATTATATAATATTTACTTCTTTTTTGCATAAAAGAACTAGTGTTGTTTTAGTCTTTGAAATCATTATGATTAAGACTAGAATTCAGTTGAAAGTCACTTTTTTAGCTCTATGAATTGATTTGGTTTGACTATTTTAAAACTAGCACTATAAAATACAAAACACTTAGATCTAAATTCTAAAATAATGTAATCTAGATATTTCTATATCTGTTAATTCTGTTGTCTATGACTATTGATCTAGACTCTATGAGAAATTAATATATTATAAGTGAATCTCTATCATAATAGTCTTCTATTAGTCATACTTTTTAGTCATAGTCAGGAGTGATGATATCTGATTGTGAAACATAAACTGGCTTACTTACTGCATAGTCATACTTCATATTCAATACTGGAATACTGTCAATATATGAATATGAATAGTCACAATACATACTGTGACATAATCATAGATTATGATAGATAGATATTTCTAAATAGAGATCAGAATCTAAACTCTGGTCTAGTCCCTGTGATTTAGATAATGATAAAGTTATTAGTAATATTAGATCTAGATTTCTAGATAGATGATTAGATCTATTCTAGTACTAGCAACTAGTATCATAATTCATAATCATAACTGACTTAGACTTACTAAGTCTAGATCTAGAATCTAGTAACTAGAATAGCTCTACTTAGATCTAGCACTTAGTCGACTTAGCCTTAGTCTTATACTCTTACTCTTAGACTTTTAATTCATTTTAAAACGGAATCACTGTGAATCAGGGATTTCGAATAATAAATATTAATATAGATCTAAATAACATAATGACATTCAAGTAAAAGCTTATTCACAATAGCAGATTATGCATAGATCTAGATATATTCTTTAGTGCCCTGTTACAAAGTTAAAATTAATGGCCTTTTTTTAATAAATTGAATAAAAATTTAAGTTTGTTTTACCTTCTTTTCTGACCGGCATGTTGAAAATGCCAGAAATGCGGATGTATCAGTCGGTGGTTGACCCAATTATGAAATCGAGAAATTGCAGTAACAGGCTAAGTCTCTTAATGATGCCTCTAGAAATGAGACAAATAATCTTTTTTTTTAATTATTGCATTGAACCAGTATATGCCAATGTTACAGCAGTGAGAATGTGTACTCCTAAACACTGCTAATACAGTGGAGATAGAATCCAGGAAATAGCTAAGATGAGGAATATGGCGTCTAGCTAAACAATTGGTCACGTGACAGAGGACTGCGTATTATTTAGATGTGATAGTCTTTGAATTATTAAGTTCACAATGTATTTAGAACAAAAAATTACGATACTTTAAACTGTAATGAATGTTTTAAAATCACATATTGCTAATATATTAATGATACTTTAGAAATATAAACATCTGTAAATATGATTAACAAGTGGTTTTGCCATTAAAATAAGCGCCTCGAGTCCTATAAATTGAATGAGCAAGGGAAAATACTCTAACAATTTTAATGATGCTCGATTTATTTAAGTTATGCTTCCTTAATTTTTAGGTCTAAGTTATGGCATTTTGACATTTTTCTATTTAAATGACTATATCTACTATAGTCTCATAAGTCTGTCTACTTATACTTAGATCTAGATCTATAAACTTTTCTCTTTTCCTCTTCAAAGCAACCATAGGCATACAATTTAATAAATTTTAAATAAACCATAGGAAACGATTGTGTAAACAACTGAACAACAACTAACTAAAAAGGGCTAATAGAACACAACACACATAACATTATTATTATGTAGCATGGTATTTTCCACTGATTCAGTGCCGATTACAAGTTGTTTGAATGCCACAGATATAAGAATACACGACTATTTTGTGTTGGTTACATGTAGGCTCTTCATTTTTTTTTTGTTTTATATTGAATCAAATACGTAAATAGCTTTATCGATTCTTCTTAACTTTGTTGATTCTGATTGTGTGACCTAATTCTGAGTAACGCTTTGTGACTAAACAAACAAAACGTTTATCTTCTAGAGAGTTCCGACAATCCAATACACAATTTTAATGCTGGTGGGTCTACTTTAGTCTACAATTCTGTATTCTTAATACAAAAGGCGATTTGTCCAACTCAGACAACAGAAAATATTTATAATATCTGTTCAATCATCCTCGTTTACATGTCAATAATGCAGGGAAGGTGGGGGGGGGGGGGACAGGCATCTAGTCTTCTGGTGAGGCCCTCGTCACGCTCTGTATGCATCTTGTATACAGGTTGAAGAAGGGCTCACACGTACCTTGTTGTCCTAGTTGTGTGGGTGTTACGTTGTGTGCGTGTGTTTCTATAGTCACGCCTGACGGTGAAAAGTAGTTTGCAATTGGTTGGTACACGCTGATGATGTGCTATGTGAAAATGATGCAAGATAGCGGCACTGTCGTAAGCTGTCTTGGATTCGCCAGACGAGTCCAGAATGTTGTGAGTTAAATTTTGGTTAAAAAATCATTTTATTTTATTTCTAAAGTCTACTACATTTATTTTATTTAATCTCAAGTTAAATTTGTCAATATTGTAATAAAAGTTGTATAACATAATCACAGAAAAAAATATTATAATTTAAGATATAATACGCCTACATCGGTTTAGTTGTCTATCAGCAGTCTATATATAGAAATAAAGAAAATAAATAAAAAAACAGAAGCGCCAACCTATCTGCTTCCGAGGCGGTGTGACAAACATAATATAGATTAGGGATAAGTCTGTAACGTCTCCTAGTCACGTGCTAATAATATTTGCTAGTCACACATGCTAGTGCCTTTTGCTTTCAATATTGCGAGTCTTACATGCTTGAGACCCTGAGAGATTTACATTCACGACTGAGAAACGCTAACTCTCGATTGTTCCTCCTGGCGTGAAGCCCTGAGTGTCAAGATATGAGGCAAGAACATCAACCATTAGCAAAGAATAAACATCTCAAAAATAAGTAAATAAAAGCTGAAAAAAAAAATAAGCAGGAATACCTGCAGCAGACCAAATTACTACCCACGTTATGTGTGTTCTTGGCTTTTGGTGACTCCATAGCCATCTTCGAGTTCATATAAAATGAGAAATGTGCTCATCTTCGACTATGAATATTAGTTCATTTTGCATATAATAATAAGGGTTGTCTTCGAGTCCTAAGATTAATGAGGAATGCTGTATTTCCTTGGCCACGCAGCCCCAGCTGCGACCTACATATTTTGACACACCCAGCGCAGACATTTTCTTTTCGCCGTCTACGCCTGTCATCGGCAGCGGATTTTCTTTTGGTCTCAAATGTATATCCCGCGGCCTTTGTGAGTGATCTCCATCTGTCTCGTTCCGAAGCCGCCCGCATCCAGGTGCTCTCTTCTATGTCAGTTAAAGCAATTGGCGCCTAAGCTGGTCTTTAAAGCGTTTCCGACGGTTATGTCGACCACCTTTAGCTCTCCAAAAAGGACTGCTTTTGGCATACGTGTGTCCCCCATACAATTACATGCCCTGCCCAGCGTAACTGTCGGACCATAAGAAGTTCCTCTATACTGACCATACCGACGTTCGCAAGGACATCGCTGTTTGTAGTGCGGTCTTGCCACCGTATGTCCATAATGGAGTGCAAGCATCTTTTGTGAAAGCGTTCAAGAAGTTGCTTTCCGTATAGTACCCATGTCTCAGATTCAATATAGAAAGGTTGAGAGAATCCCTGCTTGGTAGATACTGTTTTTTGTAGGCAGGCGGAGCGATTTATTCCGCCAAACTCTCACCTGGAGGCTAGTCGCATATTTACTACTGACATACGCAATATATTCACAGTGAATCACAGACGTTAAATAGATAATCACCTCCTATATGTTATTCACGATTCACATCTGTAGATCTAGTATTTTAGCACATTTTATGACGAACTTCTGGTTTCATGTATTCATATTTTGCATCAATAAAATTAAAGACTGCGAGGGTAAACAAAATTAAGGCTCTTACTGTAAACGCTGTAAATTCTAAATTGTTTATAATCAAATCTCTATTGAAGAGAATTAATCTAATAACTCTTCTTACAGTTCTTTCCCTTTCGCCCATCTCCCCTCCTTTCTAAATCGCCAGGAACATCTTTGTATAGAATCTAGTCTAGATATACATTGAGCCGTTCCCATTCTTTAGTAAATAATATCTTGAACTCAAGGAGAATGGTCTAAAATACATCCATCCATCCTTTATCGGGATTCGGCGACGCAATTGACATAAGATCGATACAATCTAAATATAGCCCCTCGCGCTACAGCACTTGCCAATGGCCGACTCGACTTGATAAATCCTTCTCTGGTCTAGCGTTATCAACCATAAAGAATATTCTCTTTGTAAGAAATATTTGAAATAAAAGTGAAGTCTGTTTTTTCAAGCAAGTAATTGGTCATCTGAAAGGACAACTTGATCCTTAGTGCCATTAGATAATGGAACGGGTTGCCTGAATCCGCCATGAAAACTAACGACTTAGCAGAGTTTAAGTCATTGATTAACATGCCTGACTAGATTGACACATGAAATGTTTAGGACGTAATTATCTTCTTCTTTGAAGTAACGTCTGCAATCTATAAGATAAGATGTTTTTGTTTTCAGCTACATTTTTTAGATCACTGTAAGATAAATTTGTGTGACACCTCGCGACAAAGATGAGGATAAGTTAGTTACACGAAAAAAGAACATGATAAGACAGAACATACCGTCAATAAACAGTACAAGATACACCAGAACATACCGTCAATAAACAGTACAAGATACACCAGAACAAACCGTCAGTAAACAGTACAAGATACATCAGAACATACCGTCAATAAACATTACAAGATACACCAGAACATACCGTCAATAAACAGTACAAGATACACCAGAACTTACCGTCAGTAAACAGTACAAGATACACCAGAACATACCGTCAATAAACAGAACAAGATAGACCAGAACATACCGTCAATAAACAGAACAAGATAGACCAGAACATACCGTCAATAAACAGTACAAGATACACCAGAACATACCGTCAGTAAACAGTACAAGATACACCAGAACATACCGTCAATAAACAGAACAAGATAGACCAGAACATACCGTCAATAAACAGAACAAGATAGACCAGAACATACCGTCAATAAACAGAACAAGATAGACCAGAATATACCGTCAATAAACAGAACAAGATAGACCAGAACATACCGTCAATAAACAGTACAAGATACACCAGAACATACCGTCAATAAACAGAACATGATAGACCAGAACATACCGTCAATAAACAGCACATGGTAGACCAGAACATACCGTCAATAAACAGAACATGATAGACTAATACATACCGTCAATAAACAGAACATGATAGACCAGAACATACCGTTAATAAACAGAACATGATAGACCAGAACATACCGTCAATAAACAGAACATGATAGACCAGAACATACCGTTAATAAACAGAACATGATAGACCAGAACATACCGTCAATAAACAGAACATGATAGACCAGAACATACCGTCAATAAACAGAACATGATAGGCCAGAACATACCGTCAATAAACAGAACAAGATACACCAGAACATACCGTCAATAAACAGAACATGATATATTACAACATACCATCATTAAACAAAACAAAATATATCAGAACAGGTATTTAAAACTAATATGATAGGAACAGGGCTGGGCAAAACAGATTAGGACATACAAGTTTTTATTTCTCTCTCTCTCTTAATTTCTCAACCCTTCTCTCCATCTTCTCTCTCTCTACCCCCCCCCTCTCTCTCTCTCCCTCATCTTTCTCTCTTCTTATCCCTCACTTTCTGTCTTATTTTAAAATAACCTTTCAGTTTTCCTTTGAGAAAGAGAAAGATGTTAAGTTAATTTTGTAGAAAGAGAGAGAGGGGGAAAGACATAGACTGAGAGAGAGAACAAGGGATCTGATGTCTTGTCAGTTTTGAACTCTAAATCCTGTCAGGTCTATAAAATAGACTAAGAGAGAACAAGGGATCTGATGTCTTGTCAGTTTTGAAATCTAAATCCTGTCAGGTCTATACAATTCCGATCGATTCAGTTCACGTTTGATTTCGCAGATACTTTCTTCCTACAGTCTCGGAGTGTGTGTTCGTGCTTATTAAGCCTAAGCGTATAAATACACAATATATGTGTTTATATTACTAGGGCGGAGCTACCCAGCCCTTCTCCTTTACTTGTCAACGTTGTTTGCTCATATAATGGTTCTCCAGTTTAAGAAAGTCGAGCTATTCATATTCAAAGGAAGGGTTCAATAGTTGGCCGATACTCGAGTTCAATACTTGGCTGATAGTGAAGTTCAATACATTCCTATGCTAATCGTTGAACCAGTGCTTGAATACGGACGAGCTCTTATAGTGTGACACTAGAGATCTGCTGTATACTTTTTGGTTTCAACTTAAGGATTAAAAACATATAAATTTATAGAAACTTCTATTGTTGTTTTTTTGGTTAAATATGATTTTATGTGTGTGACTGTGGAAAGTTTATCACTGTGTTTATTATTTTGTATTTGTGATTTCCATGTATTGAATCGGTCGATTGATTAGTTAATAAAAGCGTATAATTACCGAGTACAGCTGTACAGGTGTTCTGCCATTTTGAAGAGAATTTAAGTGACACATTTCACCATATTTACAACTGTTGAGTGAATCTCGACTGGTTCTTGCTAACATGATAGTGTTATCAATGTGAAGATTCGATGGATACATATTCCCTTGAGGCACACACACACATGTGCTAATTCTTCTGAGATTAATGAATTAAATGTTTCCCGCTTTAAAGCATTCTGTGAAAATTGGGATTATAAAAAAACATAGTCCATAAACTATTTCAAACCTGTTACAATATAACCTGCGTATCTCTTTGCTAGTATGCCATCAAAACGTGTTGAGGTTTACGTGTAATTTCGTTGGCTAAAGGTGTACGCACGTAGTCATTGACTATGGACTCGGAGGTACAGATAGTTCGTGCAATATTACGTCAGAATGAGTTTTTTCTACGACGTCACCTTATATTATCAAAGACTGTCCTAGACAAACTCAAAGTCAACAACCTCATTACTGATATCAGCCGCAGGAAAATTCTGGTGAGTAGCTCCTAGTCGCAACTTTACATAAAATCGGCATAAAAAACAGAATTCAAACACTGTATAAGGAACTATAGATCTTATTTTGTAGCTCGTCCAGAATTTCGGTCGAGAAGTTGAGAACAGATTTATTCAAATTCTAGTTTGTCCATAAGAAATATTGAATTAGGACTTTATTTGTACTTACGGACCAAATAAAGTAAAGTTCCCCTTTCAGACCTTGCGATCTATAGGGCCAGTGGCGTAGCATCCATGGCGCGAAGGGGTTCAATGAACCCGGGCTTATGACCATTAGGGGACCACAGCCTGTGGCGTAACAACAATGGCGAATGGTTTCACTGCGCTTGGATCCATGACTGAGACTAGTTGGGGCCCACATAAGAACTTAGGGATGATATCAAAGTGAACAAATAATTGTACTTTTGTAAAAAATGATTAAAAAGCTCCCACAAATGTTCTACAAATGTGTTAAACGTTACACGAAACTTTAAAAATTGGAATTAGCGTCAAAAAAAGTAACCCGTGTTTCTGTGTACCAGCTGGTTAGTTTGCTGTAGTGTAAGGAACTGCTTTCATCAGATTTATTGCAATGGTAAAAGAAAAGTTAAGAAAAGGTCCCTTTTCAGATCTATGGGTCAGAGGCTTTTCTTCTTCTTCTTCGTTCTCATTGTTATGTTGGGGCGTTCAGATGACTAGACCAATATATGAGATGAACTGCGCAGTGGTTTCCAAATCAGGGAGCTCTCCATATAGTTTTCTTTCTTTTGGGGTGTTTTGGGGCCAGTGTCTTATACATTTGAAAACAAACAGAGTGAGTTGATATAAGCTTTGTAAAATGGATTGATCTAGAAACCTTAACAGTAAAAACAGAAGATTTAAAGTTTCTTTAAAGCTCTGTCGCTGTCTGTATGTCTCGCAAAAAGTTTGTATACGTTATTTCTCCCACACTCATTTTTGAATCAAGTTGAAACTTCGCACAATTATTCATTGACATAGACAAGACATGAATCAATACAAAAAAAAATGTAATCAATTAGTCATTGAAACAATTATTTTTTTGACCTAACGAAACATGAATCAATTTAAAAACTAACAAATTAGTTAATTAATTATTGGTAATTAATTATTTTGTTTGATATCGAATAAGGGATAACTTGATAATATATTATTGTCTTGATTATTTGAATGCTACTAGTTGGAGCCTGCCCACAGGCAGGTCCCGGTACTTATCAACTGTTTAGAGAACAGAGGTATCCAATCCTTACGCAAGTTCTTGGATGTGTTGAGGGAAACTGGACACGGGTGGATTGTGGAACAGCTGTTGGATACAGACATTAGTCTTGGTGGAGTAAGTATATGTAGCCTTAGATGGATAAATATTCCTTCCTAGTGCTAGTGGAGAATTTATATGCAGTCTTGGTGAAGTCGTTCTGTGTGAATTGAGCCAAATATAACAATAATAATAATAATAATCTTTATTATCCGTATGGAAATTTGTCTTACAATTTGTGCATTACACCAAACAAAAGACATTATAACTATAAGAAACCAAAGTGTACATTCACACCAGACTCACTCATAATTTACATGTGACAAAGTTTATACGAGATTGTTCTCATTTAATGATTTGATTGCCAGGGGAACAAAAGAGTGTTTGTGTCTGTTTGTCTTTGCTATCGGTGTCTTGTATCTCTTTTGTGATGGTAAAATCACAAAATCCTGACACAATAAACAAGAAAAACATTTTTAAAAATACACACACTTTAGAACACAATACAACTTAAAAATAAAATAATATATTTTAAAAAATTAATTAGAAGAGCTTTGCTCAAATTGGGTATCGAACTCGTGATGTTGGCACCGTCATTTTCTGTATACGAATGATTCTACCAACTAGCATAGGCCAACGGCCATTGTAGGCTATAAGAAACCAATTATTTATTAATAGGGCATGGGCGTAGCCGGGGGGGGGGGTCTTAGAGTTCAACCCCCCCCCCGAAATGAAATCGGGGGGGGGGGATCAGAATTCAGTAACTCATTTTTTGCTTTGATTTTGTTTATTTTGGGTGTCATTTTAATACTATACCATCACTTGCCTCAGCGTAGCCAAGGGGTTTTGAGTTAAAAAAAACCCTACCAGGGGGGTTTGAGTTTAAAACCCTCTACCAGGGTTTCTTTGCAGTTAAATCCCTCTCTTCTAAAAACAAAACAAAAAAATGCAAACGACAATCCCCAAATTCCAAGAGCACAGTTAAGGAAGATTTTGATTTTAAAACCCCTATTCAATATAAATAAAGCAAATTACACACTCAAAACTCTATGAGCGTAGCCAAAGGGTTTTGAGTTTAACCCCCCCCCCTCTTCAGTAGGGTTTGAAGCTAAAAAATACCTCTTCAATATAAAAAAAAAGCAAATAACGCACTAAAAATGTTATGAGCATAGGTAAATGGGTTTTGACTCAGTTTTGAGTTTAAACCCCTTTCGGCGGGGTTTGAAGGTAAAAAAATACCTCTTTAATATTAAAAACAAAGCAAATTATACACTCAAAATTCTATGAGTGTAGTCAAAGGGGTTTTGAGTTTAAACTCCCCTGCATTGGAGTTTGTAGCTAAAAAAATAACTCTTCAATCGGGGTTTGATGCTAAAAAAATACCTCTTTAATAAAAAAAAACAAATTACACACTAAAATTATTTGAGCGTAGCCAAGCCAATTGGGGGTTTTGAATTTAAACCCTTTTCTTACAGATGGTTTTTCTTAAAAGTTTAAAACCCCTCAGGATGTTTTTGAGTTTAAAATCCCCCTACAGAGAGTTTTGAGGTTGAAAACCTCAATCTTCAATATTTTTTTATAAAGCAAACTACAGTTGCCAAATTCTATGACCGTAGCTAAATGAGGTTTTGAATTTAAAAAAAAAAAAAATAACTCCAGAGATTTTTTAGTTTAAAATCCACAACAGATCATTTTGACGATAAAACTTCCCTTTTCGATATAAAATCTAAATCAAGCTACAGTCACCTAACTCCAAGAGCGTATTCAATAGAGGTTACACATTTCTACCAGTGGCGGGGCTCCATTAATAAAATGCGTTGAATAGTCATTTGCTGAAATTGAAAAACACTAAATGTGGGTCCCTCAGACCCCCTTGCTGTCAATGGCGGGGAGTCTACAATTTTCCCACTAACTCCAGGAAGAAACATTCTAGGGCACAATAAACGTCTTGCAAAAGAATGAAGGGTCAGAATGTAATAAAGATCATGTACACATACACACATACATAATTGAGCCCGAAAAATAATCCTGGTAGGGCCTACCTTTATTGCACGTAAACTATATTAGGTCTACGTAAAAATATAAGCAAAGCTTAGATAATCTATCAATAACTAACAGCAACTTCAACTTTATTTTCTTGAATAATCCGGCAGCAGAAGACGATGTGCAAATTTTTCCTGAACATTAGTTTATTCGTTTATTAAACTCTTAAAGAGTTAGGGTTAGGCAGCAGAAGATGTGTAAATTTTTCCTGAACATTCGTTTATTAAACTCTTACATCTATAATTACATTACATTACATTCGGAAATTTCAGAACGCGATAGTTCTTTCCAAACTGATGTTGGCTCTAGACAGTCTATAGGCCTGAGACTACTATTATTATTATTATAGCTTTTATATAGCGCTACTTTCATGCTTATAGCATGCTCAGAGCGCTTTTGGTCCAATCTCATTTGTGGATGGGGGGGAGGGGGTATCTAGGAGTTAGTTTTCTCAGTAAACACAACTCTGCCCGAGTCGGGTGTCGAACCTCGAGCCCCCTTCTAGGTAGCCAAGCCAAGCCAAGTTCAAGCACACTTAGCCTCTCGACCACGCTTCCTACTATAAGGCCTACTCTAGCCAAATTTGCGTTCTCGTGTTGCCATAGGCCATAGACTATGGTGTAGCTTATACGGCGGAACTGTTATCACTGACGGGGCAAAGGCGAGCAACTTTCATCTTATTTCTATGAGATGATCCGTAATTGCTTTGCGACTGAAGGCCATAAATAGTTGACCTTCTTAATAACTATATACATTCTTAATGTATGCATTCTTTATTTAATTAATGGACTTTGATTTATTGCTATTTAATTATGAAATAACGAAATACAAAAATGTTTTCTTGATATGCAATTATTACGGTACACCCTTCTAATACGGTACATCCTTCTATTAGGGTACACCCTTCTAATACGGTACACCCTTCCATTACGATACATCCTTATATTCCCCCATCAAGTAATTGACAGTAATTACTCCTATATTAAATGGTTGAATATGTGATTTTCTATTTCACTTGTAAATGTTAATAAGTATGCGATAGTGTTCCTTAACACGTATTTTTAAGATTTATCAGTAGGGCTACATTGTAGGCTTGGGTGACATTCGTAATCTCATTAATCACTCTTTACTGACGGTTCATAGACTTATTTTCTGTAAATAAACTTCATTGAACTCTCTCTCTCTCTCTCTCTCTCTCTCTCTCTCTCTCCCTCTCTCTCTCTCTTGGTTCCAAGCTTTAGTTTAGACCAGTGATTCCCAAATTGGTCTATAATATCGATCCTCAAGGGTAGACGACGACTTACAAGGGCTCAATGTGAGTAAAAAAATGTAATGGCTGGTCCATGAGATATAGATGGGCAGGGCCAGTCTTACGCATAAGCAAAATAGGCAGCCAACTAGGGCCTCCGATTGGTGGGGGGCTTCGCAATCGCCCAGGACTTCTGCTTGATACTGACAAGGAGAATTAATTCTTCAGTATTCAGGGATTATGCTACATATTTGGGGTTTGTCTTCTTAGATAATTGTTCACGTTATTTTTCCCACACTCATTCTCGGACCAAATTGAAACTTTAAACAATTATTTTTTGTACCTATCAAAGCATGTATCAATTTTAAAAAATTAATCAATTAATTAATTATTGGTAATTAGTTATTTAGTTTGATATCGAAAAAGGGAAATGACTTCTACATTATTGAGATACATATTGT
The DNA here is from genome assembly GCA_036873155.1 of Biomphalaria sudanica. Lineage (NCBI taxonomy): Eukaryota > Metazoa > Mollusca > Gastropoda > Planorbidae > Biomphalaria > Biomphalaria sudanica. Next base: position 231,887 of record JAZGLO010003187.1, on the reverse strand, counting down.
TGTAAATGTGGAGTCCTTCAACTAAAATAAGCTTCTTTTTTATTTTTTTAAAAGTATTTTTTTATTTTGATAGTTTTAACAGAATGAGAAAGGAAGCGAAATATGAAATGGTAATCTTGGGGGTAGGAGGGTCTAAGTGTCTGATGAATTCGTTTGCAGTTTGGGTATCCCCTCCATCTGTTTGTCACCATTAGTTATCACAGGTTACCCTGCTTATAATACACCTATGAAATTCAAAATTTTTAGCCACACACAAAAATATGTACCAAAACTTATTGCAGTTCATTTTATTTGTAATATCCACAGAAAGCCAGGAGTAAGGATGATATAGGCTACAGAGACCGTCACCAGCCTACCTACTCTAGACCCAACGCCCAGACAACAGACTACTTTAGCACTAAAAGGACTAGGTTCGATACGCTAAGGGAAGATAACCGCAGGAGTTTAACGGCGGGACAGGAAAGTGGTTTGTCGTTATCCACCTTGTTGAAGTTAAGGTATATCTATTCTGGATAATGTAAAAGGAGAGAGACCCTGAGTAGTATCATCTTTTCGGAGTAAATAAAACTATATAGTACCGTAAATATTTCTATAGACGTATTTGTATACATTATTTCTTAATGTTCATTGAATAAGTCTAGTAATAGGCTATATAAATAGAAACAGACTATACTCACTTGTAGGCCTATATCACTAAGACACTCATACTCTGTAAATATATTCCATTACAAATCAATGGATAAACAACTTTGTTTTGTGTGTTCAAATGAGATAAAGGCCTATTGGAATTTAAATAATTCTTCTGTTATGTACATTCAAACTGCAGAGTCACGTGACATTTGGATAAGTTTGTATAGTTATTGTTCCAATAAAAAGTTTTAATGTTACCTTATCTTATTAATACAAAATTGGATAATTCAGTATAAATTCAGTATAAACTATTTTATCTTATCTTGTTAGTAAAAAAAAATAAAATTACTTGCTGAGAGATAAAATCTCAAAATAGGGGCTTACATATTCAATATTAATACGCAAAATAGTACAATTGACTTAAAAAATTAAATGTAAAATTTTATAATTGTTGGAATGATCTCATAGTAGGAGCTTACATATTCAATATTAATACGCAATAAAGTACAATAGACTCTAAAAATAAAATGTAAAATTTTATAATTGTTGGAATGATTATATTATTATTATTATTGGTTTGCGTATATCGAGTTGTCTACCATGCTTAGAATGCCATGCTCGGTGCGTGTGTTCTTTTCAAACGTGTAGAGAAGTAGGAGGTCATCCGTGGGACGAAAGTTTGTATGCTGCCTTAGAGCGAATCAAATAGTTGAATTTTAAAAGTTGTCTACATTTAAAAAAAAAACAAACTCATACATACATGAAGTGATCTTCTTTCAGGGAACCAGTCGATGAAGCTGAAGCTGTTCCAAGGGGAGTAATTCATGCGAGAACAATGTTCGCAGATCCCATTGGCCAAGGTTACCCCCCACATCCTGCCTTGCTTCCAGGCTTAGGTTTACCACAGTACACCCAGCCCCCAGTGATGTTCCCAAGATCGAAAGATGAGATTCCAATGACTTTATTTGGCCTCAATCAAGTAGGTTTTTTTCTATAAAGCTTAATTAAAATTGTACGATATTTCTGAAATTACAAAAAAAAAAAAAAAAAAAGAAGTTTTGTATAAATAGAGTTGAGAACTAAACAAATGTTTTCAAAATTTTTTATTGTCTTTTTAGAGAATCGCTTAACAAAATAACAATAAGCTATCTTACATTATCTTAATGAAATCTTTACTCGCCGTTCTTCGCATTGGGTGGAAACTGGAAGCTATCTCCACAGAGATTGGTCACCAGCGATGTTTGTAACCTCCTCCAAACTGGTGTTTACTGCCCCGTGGGTCCTGCATGAAGGTGTGATGCGTGTTTTTACAAAGCTTAGATCAACTCACTCTGTCTTCTGTCTGTCTGTCTGTCTAGCCAAAAGTTTCTACAAGTTATTTCTTCAACACCCAATATTATGAAAAAGCTAAAATTTTGCACAATTTCTTCTACCTTACAACACAAGAATCACTATAAAAATTTTTACCAACTAGTAAATTAAATATTGATTATACATTTCTTTTTGGTATCTCAAACAAGGAAAAGAAATTGTAATGAACCTCATTCACCAATCGTAAACAAACAACATTTAGCCTACGTGATAATATTGATAAAACAACGAAAAAAAAAACGTATCACGTGACAGCCTGTGCGTATTACGAAATTTGTATAGAACATATAAAGAATCACGTAATTTGTATAGAAGATATAAAGAATCACGTGGCTAAATGTTGTTTGTTTACGATTGGTGAATGAGGTCCGTTGACTGAAGTGGTGGTATAAGCTGAATTAGTCCCCTTTCCAAGGTAAAGAAATAGCACTTGACTGAAGTGGTGGTATAAGCCGAATTAGTCCCCTTTATAGATTGTCGTTTGAGGATTATTACAAATTCAATTACATGACTGACCCAAACTAATTGATACTCTTAATATAAGCTTTGTTTTTTTTTTAAAGAACTTTTTTTTTATTTTGTTAGTTACTAGTGTTGTGGACAGTCATTGACTTGTAGCATCAAATAGCTGGTAGAAAACTTAATCGCTGTAGGCATATTTTATCTAAACTTATAAAACACGAGATAACTTGAATGACTTCTTTGGGAACAAAACCAAATAGAACTTTTATTACAATATAGACAAATCAACTTGAGATAAATTACAATAAATGTAATAATAAAAAATGGTGTTTTGAAACAAATAATCGAACACTACAAAAACACGTCTTTTCACTCTAGCATTCTGGAGTCGCCTGTGGCCTACCCAAGACAGCTGACGACAATGCCGATTATCTTGCATCATAAACACTACATAACCACCAACCAATCGCTAACCTCTTCCCACCGTCACTGTAGAAAAAAAACACACACACTCTATAATCACTAGTACGACCTTGATTACGTTTTCGTTGTTTCGGCCTCTGTGTTATTGCTGTAATGAGGAAACATGTTTCATTTTGTCTATGGACGTGTCCCGCAAACATCACGAGAAATTCGTTAAGTGGGGAAGTGTCCATTAGGGAAAGGATTTCTCTGTAGATGACACGATTTCTGCATGTCCTGTGGATGTGACTCGGTAATGTAGCAGAGCCACATTTATCTTTCTTTCGACCTTTACACTTCATCATTTACATCTTTTAAAATAAATAAATATATATACAAATCAGGAGAGATTTAATATATATATATATATATATATATATATATATATATATATATATATATATATATATATATATTTATATATCATTATTATAAGTAATACTTTTATTAGCGATAACGAAGACTGAGCTATAAATATGATTGTGTTTAGATGAAAATTATTTTTGTTCAAAGCGTAATATATACAGAATATAAACAAAAAACTAAAAGCTACTACAGTACCATTTCGTAGAGTCGCCCGATAGTGAAGATTATTTCAGTGGACATAAAAAAGGACCACGCCCTTTTTATTCTCCAGGCTTTCTCAGACCAGGATCAGAAGAACCAGCAGGCACTGTCCGTCTTGCGCCAGGAAGAGGTGGCCATTAAGCAGCTGATGGAGCAGAACTTGAGGGACCAGGGCAACGTCCGGCGGAAACAGGCAGCCGTCCATGACATCGTCAACCGGCTGAAGGACATCCACAATCGAGCTAAAGACGTGTATGAGCCTTCCCCTCAACCAAACATCAGCCGTTACAGGTTGGCCCAGTTGAATCAGATCCCTTGGTCCATTGATGGGTAACTCATATTGGCTACACTGTAAAGCTTTTTGTTAAAAAAAATTGCATATATGTATTGGCGTTTTAAGTGTTATTAATTATTGCTTGATGTGACATACACACATACATTTTTTAAAAGAATTTCTATGATTGCTACTGTGTAATATTATCATTCTATTTTTGTACATTGCGTTCATTGTTGTTATTGTAAACTCTGTGCGTTCTGTCCCATTTGTGAAAAGTCAATGTGAATGTGTTATCTGCGAGACAGGGGCTTAGCAAGGAATTGGCCATCATTTAGGGACTCGGGGGGCTTGACCTCTTTGGGGGGCCCCTGCATTTTGCGTAAAATAAAATTACTGAGACATTATATTTTCACTTTGCATGTCCGTTACATTCAAGACCTGAGCCTGGTTTGCATAGACGCCATAGAGTATCTCCGTCTTTCTGCTTTCATTTGCTAACGGCATTTCTTGTTCCATCTTAATCGTAAAAAAACAAGAACACTAAAATGGTTGTGGTTATATGCTATGCTCAGACAATATGAACTGAATGGGTTCATATTACCAGATAGTTTAACAGAGTGCAATATTAATGCCAAAAAATATTTAACCAACAAGAAATATTCACTGTATGGAACACAATATCGCTCTGGACTGTCATTCGGCGGTCTCGAAGGTTCCGAGATCGAACCCTGCCCGCTGCCATCCCCCGGGACTCACGCGGGACGTTTTGGCTAGGATGTAGTCTCCTTATCTTCAGAATCTGAAGGAACATCCAAAACATGTCAAACATTAAAAAAAAACAACACAACATTTTGCAAAGAATGTATTTTCTCATTGATTCTTAAAAATGTTTTCTTTCTAGAATTATGGTGCCTTAAGGTTGCCTGAATCAGCCAGGATAAACAAGGACTTAACTTTAAGTCTGTAATTAACGCATAGGTACGCGTTCGACGTAACAATCTACTGTTTTGAAAGAACGTCTGTAATCCATACCATGTTACAATGTAAGTGTCACATAGTAGGCTCTGTAAATACCAGTGACAATAAATCACCAGTGGCAATGATAGCACTTTGACAGGTAAATGCAAACTAAAACTCAATAAAGATCAATGCACAGTGACATTCAATATAAAGTAATATAGGATTTGTGGGATTCATTAGTACTGCCGAGCTTGTAACCATTTTTTAAAGACAAATTTCGTTATTGCTAAAATAAAAGATATATAAATAACCAACTCTTAATTTTTGCTTCATGTGTGCAAAGTGGAGTGAATTTGTTGATATCTGTGGACGAAATAAATTTCTCCTCTGTAAATATCGTAATAATTTCATTTAATTAACTGAAACGTGTATACATTATATTTACCTACCAATTAGACTAGATATGGGCTCTGTTGGTACAAGGTACATTTACGGCAAGTTACGCACTATTTAACCAAAGATAAACCAACAATTATATATGCTTAAACTAAGATTTAACAGACATTAAGTCAGGGTAGAAAGAAGTGGTGTTATTTAGACTGTCTTAATAAGGAAACGCAACAAGTCAACAATAAAGTGATCGCCGACACTGCTAGGTAACAAGAGACAGAAGACAAAAGTAGAAACAAGGCTTGGAGAATGGAAAAAAATATGGACGAACTATCAAAAGCCTCTACTGAGGCGTTCAGTATAATCGTTCTGTCACGCATGACTCTGGAAGGCCATCTTGACTTGTTCAGTTTTGGTCATACAACATAGGCAAAACTGGATTTAGAATTGATAAGGCCCTAAGATATTAAAGATATGGTGCAATTTTTCCATTGCTATTTCTTCAATAGGATTGAAAGTATCCATGTAACCATTTTTTGTTGGGGGGAGGGGGGGGCCTTCAGGCAAGCGGGGCCCCTATATATAGGCTATAGATAGTGTTGCCTTTAGGTTAATCCAGCATGCACATAGGCACATAGTCCTTTTAATAGTTGTTCGGACCAGCGGTGCGTCAGTCTGGCTGATCTCTTCATCTTCCAATATTTTTATATTGGCAGAAATACCCGTCCTTGACCGTGTTTATTTTAAAAACAAAATCAAAGCCAATTTAACTACTGTGAAAGCTTTTAAAAATTTACCCCCCCCCCCCCCTTTTTCCACTTCCCCGTTGGCTGCGTAAGCATGTAGTCATATTTCACAGCCTCTACAAGGATCTAAGAAATATTCATGCCATGTTTCAACAAACATATTAAACAGAAATGAACAGCAGCACCAGGGACCAAGTTTTCAAATAATAGAATGTAGTGAATTAAGTCGTTTCCAGGTTCATTGGTTCATTTAAAAATTTGGTCCCTGGTGCTGCTGTTCATTTCTGTTTAATATGTTTGTATCATCATTTGTTTGAGCACCTATAGCTTCACATCTATATTTACATGTTTCAACAAGATTGGTTTATTTCCGTAATTTCTGATTTCTATCTACTTTTTATTTTAATATGACAAAATTACTTTTAAAAAATGATACTACTATTGAGTCCTTATTCACCCCCCCCCCCCACAGACACGCACAGACTTTTCGCCACAACGTATATTTGCCCTTCCTCCCACTTTAATCACGCTCTGTCATGTAATACTACTACTGATAACTTAGTAGATTAGTTGGGCCTACCGTGAAGAAAGTAGAAGTTGTGGTCCGAAGCAATTTAGCGCCCTTGAATACTAAAGATTGGTAGGCAATAGGCCGTGACCTCCGTGACATTGGCAGTGAAACGTTGTTGGTAGGCCCTATAGAAAATACTAAAGGTGACAATGGGGCAAATGTGACAATAGAAATTACAATCAAATATGAAACTTCAGAAAACAGTTTTTGAAAATTCTCCAAGTTTGGGTCTAGGTTCAGGTTTCTCTGTCCCTCTACTCCCCAAAGTGAGAGCTGACCCGGAAGGGCAACCTGTCAGCCATGTTCGGGAGATGGGAAATGGGTTTGTGTAAATCCACTATGTCCACGTAGATTTTATTGAACTGTCTTATACTTTGTTATATATGCCTAGCGATGATCAACTGGGTTCAAAAGTTTTGACTTTCTGCATAAATGTCATTCAGTTTACTCAAAGCAACACAAGAAAAATTTCGCTGGCATCTGTAGGCCTATATTGTAGACTAATAGACATTTTTTTGCGCAATCCAACCAGTGTCAAGTTTGGCTTCATTCCTTCCTTCATCACCTATGTGCCTTTTATGGAAGACAGTTTTAAGTAATGACGCCATAAAACCATGTAAGCTGGAGGATCAGTTCAGATGATGACGGGGATAATCCGATAGATAAAGATTTAAAATACTTTCGAGCAATCAAAGATAAAGTTCAGAATAGACTCTTATTGGACAAAATGTTTGCTTCAACATTAGGCATATAAAGGAAGAAGTTAATGAGATTCTTACAATATTTCTACTTATAACGAAATCCGGAAAACTGCCAATCATTGAAGACATTTTTACAAGTGTTTTACACAAACCTGCATTTGATATCATAAAAAATTCATGTAAGCAACAATACACTTCAAAGGCATATTGATGAGATATGAAGATATAAAGAGACGAATGTAACATTACAAGAAGAATTGCGCAGAATAAGTAGTAATGATAAGCTTAAAGTAGGCCTACAATAATAAAACAATATTTCAACTATTCTGGCTTCAAAAAGATTATTCCTGATACTTATCAGATATTATTAAATTAAAAAATATCATCAGAAAATTTTTTTCCATCTTCATTTCTAGTAGAACAAGATTTCAGCAATGTTTCTAATCTTCTAATTATAAAAATATAAACTGGATATCGTTGACCGAGAATTTCTTATATCACCTCACTAAATTGAAGTCCAATATTTACATTTTATTATTAAATCAGCGTTTTTTCTTTTTTGTTCGGTGAATTCGTGTATTGATTTATTTTGCTTCTTTTAATTTAAATTTTATTAAGAAAGATATACAATTTAGAAATCTGTGGAAAATCACATTTGAAGTGGATGATTTTTCAAAAGTGCATAATTAGTTAAGCAGGGGGTCTACCGAAAACTGGAAAATATGCCAAGGGGGTCTAGGAGACTAAAAAGTTTGGGAACCACTGCCATGGACATTTTTACTTGAGCGCATTGACGTAGGCCTAATTTATAAGTGTAGAGAGTTAAAATTTAATAAGCCTATCTTTCACATCTTTTATGCGATGAAAAACTCCTGATAAATGTCTATTCAGAACCTAATAAATTAATGAAGATAACTGGACCTAAACTCTTTTATTAGCCTATAATTTTTATGATTAGAGAAGAATGCATAATTATAAATTGTTCGTTTCAATTTAGTGCGTTGATCTATAAAAGACTAATCCAGCCTATACCACCACTTCAGTCAAGTACTATTTTTTCCCTTGTTCGAGATACCAAATAAAATAATTAATTATCAATAGTTAATTAACTAATTTGTTATTTTAAAAAAAATGGATTCCTGTGTTGTAAGGTAAAAAAATAATTTTGCACAATTTCAGCTTGATCCGAGATTGGGTGTGGAAGAAATAACGTGTTCAAACTTTTGACCAGACTGACAGACAGACAGCTTGAGTTGATAGAAGCGTTGTAAAAATGGTGGGAACTGGTTGGTGGTGTATCGACGCTTCATATATCTCAGTCAAGAGTGAGTAGCTTGTAATGTACATGTTAAAATGTCTTGGGATATCTCCTCCCACATAGGCTACTTTGTTCGATGCCCGTGGTTCTCATGTTTCGCTTACAGACATCTCTGTAGGTTAGTCTTGGGTGGCCATTGGGTCTGACTCCCTCTGCAAGCTCAGCGTATAGGATGTCTTTAAGGATTCTTCCATCTAACATAGCGAGCGACATGACCGAACCAGTGTAGTCTTCTCTGTGTAAGAAGAGCATAGATGCTGTGCATATTGGCCCGTTTCAGAACGTCCTTGTTGGAGACATGGTCCCTTCAGAAGATGCACATTATGCGTCACAGGCAGCGTAAGTGGAAGCTATTTAATCTGTGTTCTTGACACGCGTAAGTTGCCCAACTCTCACTGCCATAAAGCAGTGTGCTCAGGAGGCAAACATTGTAGACCAGGATTTTGGTTACCGTAGTCCATTTGGTATTTCCCCCCACACGCTTGTAATGTAGGGCTGTAGGGCCTATTGTGAACATAGAGCAGTAAGAATCCCTCCCCCTCCTGCTTTTCCAACTACTCTCAATCAACATATCTGGTAAGTGTTTAATAGAAAGATAAACATCTAGATAAACTGACCACTGTCCGTGTGGCTCAACATAGCAGGTCATCTGAGATACGAAGTAAACATCTCCGGCCTGGTGTAGCTCTCTTAGGAGGGACAGCTGAAAATAGTGTAGGCCTACTCGTCCTAGAGTCATGTCAAGCTCAAAACGCATATGTCGCTGGGGTGATGAAAACAAAAGAAGGATAGTTTTTTTTTCATCAACACTTTATCCAATCTGGAAAAAAAGGAAACAAGTGACTCGTTGTTGTGCCAGGCCAACGAGAGGATTGTGGATCCACACCAGTGGTGTCATTGACGTGGAGATAGCCTACTAACACACGGCATCTTCGCATGGATCTCTACCTGACAGGTTTGGTGTAGCCTATACTATATATGTTCCATTAACTTTTGTGTGAATGGTATCTGTTTTGAAAAGGATTTAAAGCTATTTATATAATAGTATTTGACACCGCTGTTTATAATGATGATTTAAGTTAGTTCAACGTAGGCCTGCAACTTCATGTAAAATTTATTTTACATTTGTATGATTAGTTTTTGGATGGGTGCGACAATAACAGAAGAAAAAAAATAGATCTATGCACTTAATGCTATTTTTTTTTTATTAAAAAGATCAATTCTGTTTTCGTAAAAAAATAATTTGATAAAAGCTTAATTTTTCTCATAATGATGTAGGCCTAATTAAGCTCGACCTGCTGCTCTGGTAATTTCTACTTTCACTTGTTTGAAAGCTGCTTCTTTAAACACATTTTAAATCACATATTGTAGTTTAAATTTTTTATTAATTAATTAATTTATAAATCGATTTCCGTAGGGAAAAGAATGAAAATGATATTGTTTGTGTAGCTGGAGAGACCATTGAAATAGTGCAAACTTTTAAATACCTTGGTAGGCCTACTATCATAGAATATTAATTAAATTTTACTGCAAATACTGATTATATCAGCAAAAAAGGGCAGCAAAGATTAGGCCTACGATTACTGAGAAAACTGTCCTTGTTTAATGTTAGCGACAAGGCCTTGGCTATGTTTTATCACGCTTACATCTACAATATTATAAAGTTCAATATCACTGCCTGGTATGGCAATCTGAACATTAAAAATAAAAAATTAACTTCACAGAATCCTTAATGCTGCTGGTAAAGTAATTGGCAAAAAAAACAACAAAAAAAACAACAACAAAAAAACATTTGGGCAGCTGTTTGAGACAAACATCCTTAAAAAAGCTAAAAAGATTCTAAAAATAAAAAAAAAAATCACCCTTTGAATCAGGATTTTGTGATTTTACCATCACAAAAAGAGATACAAGACACCGATAGCAAAGACAAACAGACACAAAAACTCTTTTGTTCCCCTGGCAATCAAATCATTAAATAGGAACTATCTGATATAAACTTTTCTCATGTAAATTTGAATGAGTCTGGTGTGAATGTATATTTTGGTTTTCTATAGTTATAATGTTTTGTTTGGTGTAATGCATCTACGGATAATAAAGATTATTATTATTATTATTTAAAAAAAAACAACAGTTTTGCACGACACGTGTTAATTACATATTAATTATACCAATAACAGTCGACACCGTATATATTTCCGTAGACTATATATGTTTTACAGTCAAAAGAGTTGAGCCGTGGACACTCTTGAAACGTTAGGCATGTTAGCTAGTTGAACATATTTTAAGCACTCTGTTAGAAAGATGTTCAAACTATAATCTTCATATTTAACATAGCTATTTCCAATGGGTCGGACATTCTGGACGCAAGGACTAGAGTACATGGCCGAAGGCCGAGCGCACCGGAAACCCCCGTCATTTTCCTACAAGCTAGCGTCCTTGAGGAAAGGCGCCTAGATTTTCCCATTTTTAAAACTATTGACACCTTACAGCTTTTCGCATCCAATTAACTGGCCCTTTTTTCTCTTTATTTTTCAATAACACATAAAATATGAATGTGTAGTTTGAAAATATTTTATTATGTTCATATATCTTGTTTGTAACAGTCTAAAAAAAAAGCCAACGGCCACTTTAATTATATAATTTATAAATATAAGGTAGGTAAAGTTGTTAACAAAATTAGGAAGATTGCTATTCACATCCGTCACTGTCCATAGAAATAGACAACCGTCTCGCAAAGATCTGCATCACTTTTGGTCACCTTAGACTCAGAGTATGGCGGAATAGGTCTCGTCACCTGGCACCAAGGGTCAATGTTTATAAAGCAGTGGTTCTCATCACACTTTTGTATAGCTCTAAGACCTGGGTGCTCTACCGAAGGCATTCAAGGCTCCTCGAACGCTTCCATCAAAGGTGCCTTCGCTTCATGATGGGCATACGCTGGCAATACTACATCACAAATAACTATGTTCTGTTGGAGGCCGGTGTGGACAATATGGAAGCACTAATTTCTATTCGACAGCTGCTATGGGTCGGACACTTATCCTGCGTGGGAGACGACCGCATGCCAATATACGATCTTCTTTGGCGAGCTTAAAGGAGACGGCGTAGCAGAGGTAAGCGCTATTAAGATCAACTCAGGCGCCATTTCGCCCTCACTTGGCATAGAGAAAAGTAGCTGAAAGAGACAGTTGGAGAGTTCTCGCAAAGGCTGCGGTATAAGCATTGGAGACTCAAAGAAAAGCCATTATTAAAGACAGGCGCAGAAGACGGAAAGAAAACTTAACTAGACCGCTAGCGGACAACAGATTTGTCTGCACGAGATGCGGCAAAATATGCAGGTCGCAACTGGGTCTGCATTCCGCATAGTCATGTGAATCACTGCACACATCCTTAATCTTCGGAATCGAGTACTTTACCTTTATTAATATATAATTATAGATTTAATTCTAAATAAAAATGTAGTTTGGATAAGTTCTACTACTAGACTACAATTAGTTAATGTCTACATGTCGCAGCCTCATGATAATGATAGCATAACCTATATACGATTTTCTGATAATGCGTGTTTTTTAATAATTTTTTTTATTGTGAAATAAATAAAACGTGAAAGTGATAAAATGAATAAGCCTTGAAAAATTTAAATCATAACATTGTCACATTCAACAATATTTAGATTTGGAGATCTCAAGATCTATATATAGACTAGACACTAGCCTAAAAGGTACTATTAGTGAACCCGCTGCATGAAAAATACAAGATCAGCAAAATAGGTCAAGAGCACTCAGTTTACTACTGTATGATTTCTAAGGTTGACTCCAAAATTTTAAAATATCGGCTGTGATATGGCTGCTCCTATAAAATACCACGGATACAAGTTAAGGGGAAGAGCCGTCATAGGGCTTTTTCAGTATATAAAGGTAAACATTATCCGTTTTAATTGATATTTTGTGATTTGATAAACTTTGCGTATGCAAGATAAGTCTAGACAGCTAGACTTGAATGGTTAATGTTGTATATAGATTTTACCGTTGTCCAAAAGAAAGGTCACAGTCACACACACAGTCAACACAGGCCCCAGCCTCAAGCCAAGCTGCTCAGGCACAAGACATCGTCACCGATCACAAAGGAAACCTAAGAATCGAATTAAATTAAAGCTATAAAATCTAGATCTATAGGCATAGGACTAGAGGATTTAAATTATAATTTATATAATATACTATATTATTAATAATATTAAATATATAAATAATATATATATATAATATATATAATAATATATACATAGATCTACTCATCTATCTAGATCTACCTCTCCCACTCCTAGACCTAGTCACTCTAGACAGTCTAGATTCTAGATCCAAATTAGTATTACTGAGATAGAATTTAGGTCTACCAAATATCAGCCAAATAATGATAATCCTAGAATCCCACCCATAGTAGATCTAATAGTAACATCAAACATACTATAACAATAATAACAGTATAACTATAGACTATAGATACTATATATATATAATATAGAATCCATATTTATATGTCTAAAATGTACAGTAATATGTTGATTGGCCCCTCCCCCCGCCCATATGACAAATGTTTGAAATTCAGTAGTTTTTATGCATCGGTACATTTACCAAAAGACATTCCTATGGAATTTCAAGAGCACAGCTGACAGAATCATTTAAGACCATGTTTCAGTACTGTTTAGCACAGTGAACATAATGCGCTTTTGCTGAAGGCTATCGTACTGTCTGCTCATATTTAAAAACCATCATTGCCTTGGCATCGTAATTTAAAGAAAGATGGCGATATTTTATTACTTAGAGTATTTATTCAGTCAATCCTGCAGATATTTTATTACTTAGAGTATTTATTCAGTCAATCCTGCAGACTTCTGGTTCTCACAAATATAAAAACCTACAAATGACTATATGATGGGTAGTTCGTCATCAGAGCTCACAAAACATTTTCAGAAAATATTGCAAATTTAATAAATTTTTAAATCTCTTTGATTTCTGTCAACCATGATAGAGTAAATGGCGCAGATTGGATCTCCTTTAGGTATTTTGATAAAATTACATTGCCCAACATTATCTCCTTTTGAATCTGTAAATTTTTTAACCATTTTTTACAAAGATACAGTGTAGGGTAGGCCACAATTGGTCATTAGTCATGTGACCAGTTTATATGAAACCCCTACGCGCCATACAGTGCTGTATTTAGACTTGAAAAAAGGCCTTTAAGCTATTTGAGATATGGGGCCCCATACAAGTCCAGATAATTGTATGTAACTACTACAATATGCCTTAAGCTATTTGAGATATGGGGCCCCAAAGAAGTCCAGATATTGTATTTAGCTACTACAATAGGCCTTAAGCTATTTGAGATATGTGGCCCCATATAAGTCTAGATATTGTATAACTACTAAATATTTCATGGAGGACCTAATTTAGAGCTTATGTTGCATAGAGGTAAATCCGGCCCTTGCTCTATGATTGTTACACCATTGAGTGGGGGCCCCTAAATGGTCATGGGCCCGGGTTCATTGAACCCCTTCACGCCATGGATGCTACGCCACTGTATATGTATATATTTATATTATGGCATGACAGATTCTATGCTTTCTTACTTTCTTATAAATAAATAAATTTCCTGGGCATCCCCTAATAATGCAGGTGATTCGTTCTTAAAACAGGACAAAATCATATGATACCATCACTGACTACACACACAATATGTTCTTAATACTGAGTATACCATGGTGGATCTTAATACATACTCATAGTGCATAATGTTGGATGATGATTTCTAGGCCTAGGCTGGCTCCCCAAAATTATAATCTTAGCTGTGATGTGGCTTCAATGCATTAAAAAAAAACATCTCTTAAAAACTCATCTGAAACATGGTTCACAACTCATAGAAATGCATGTGCAACAAGGGTCTTCCAGTCCCAAATAAGCACAGATAGGAGCCATCCCAACAACCAACCAACATAATGCTGAATGCTATACCAATGGATACAACCAACAGCTGGAAGAGGGAACATGAGCAGGTTTTAGGATGACAAGGGATAGTAGAAAGCAGGGTTGAAAGCTGGGACTATCAAAATAGTCCTGAGCACATACACCATATTATCAGGCAGCCATCCATTGTTCGTAATATATAGATGCATTTATGAAATAGTCAAAATTGTTTTTAAAAAAGTAAATTGGGGGGGGGGGGGCAATGTATACTATATATACACTAAAGTAAAGCATTTATATATATATTATAGTGAAAACTAAATGTTTATTATAAAAAAGTGTTGTTTTTTTAAAATTATCATTAGAATTTTATTATGAGAAAAAACTTCCCATGCTAAAATGTTGCAAAGCTATTAGGCCATTCTCCGGTTATGCAGTTCTATAAGCTTTTTATTGACGGCTTATCTACATGAGAATACAAATTGTTGACAGATTACAATATTAATCTTAAACATTTTTTTCTGTACAAACGCTATTTTTTGGACCCTTTAAAAAGTCAAACTATACTACATACATAAAGAAACTTGAAAAGTAATATAAAAAATATATTTTTACAATGTATGTGGCACCCTTAAAAAATTTATGTATTGTTCTAGCATATAATGCAGGACATGTTTTATATGACCACTCTCCATACAAAGTTGTAAACTGAATCCTTGCAAGTTAATAATGATTAGAAATATATGTATAATTAGCAATAAAGCAATCACTTTCACAGCTGGGGCTGTGTACCACAGGAAATACTGCATTCCTCATCAATCTTGGGACTCGAAGAAAAGCCTTATTATAACATTGGTTAGCCTTAACTATCCTGAAAATTGAATCCCATCTAACTCTATTAAATATTCTCTTATTAAATATGATGATTAAAATGTTTTCGATATATATACTTTTCACTAGCATCATATTTTTTTAAAATGCATTAAATTGTTTTTTTATAAATAATTTAATGGACTGTTATTTTTTATCTACAGTATTTTAACACAAGTAATAAATTTAGTTGTCACAAGCGAACACTTTGTACCACCATGAGGCTGTATGACAGAGATATGTATTGGAATGACAAATCTGTGGCTAATGAATCTGTAAGAAATGTTTTTTTTTTATTCTTCAATAAATAATATGATTCTAAAGGTATTAAAGGTATATAACATTTTTCTAAAGGTATACAAAAAACAACATGCTTCTAAAGGTATAAATATTTTTTTCCAAAGTATTTTCAAATAATTTATTTCTTCTTTCTAGAAATTTGAGAAAATCTTGATTGCCAATCGAGGTGAAATTGCTTGTAGAGTGATCAAAACATGCAAGAGGCTTGGCATCAAAACAGTGGCAGTCCACAGTGAAGTAGACTCTTTGGCTGTAAGTTTCATAGTTATTTTAACTTTTAATTTCTCTATTTTAATTATATAAAATGTTTTCTACATTCTTAAGTATGGTATATTTTTTTTTCTGCTAGATATATTTTTATTTTTTTATTTTTTTAAAATCAGCTCCACACTCGTATGGCAGATGAAGCCATTTGTATTGGGCCAGCACAGACAAGTGAGAGTTATCTTCGAATGGATAAAATATTGAACGCAGTCAAAGAGTCGGGAGCACAAGCGGTATGTAGTCTACTGTTTCCATTAAGATAAAAAAAAGCTTAATTGCTCGTACTCACTGAAGCTTCTATATGTAGTGTATTTATGTTGTTCACTTGTCATAATGAGAGATACAGTTAGATAGAGCCATTGTTTTGTAATACATGCCTAACATCTGTCTGTATTGGCTCTGTTGAAATTGTTAGTGAACACGTGTGGCGAGGTGGGGGCGGGGCTAGCAGGGCATGTGACCATTGACTACTGGGGTGATTATTTGCATACAGGCGAATAACTCTGGACCAGAAGAATGGTTTATTGGACATTCTGATGGTAGGGAAGTTAAGTTGGCTTTGCAGTGCATTACTGCTAGGAGTTATTTCCAGAGTCACTGGTTCGAGCCTTGGTCGGCGCAGTTCCTTATTTTTGACGCATTTAATCCACTACTTTTTCTCATTTAAAAACTTGGTCCCTGGTGCTGTTTTTCATTTATGTTCAATATGTATGTATCATCCATTTGGCTTTTGCCATTTAGCTTCTTTCATACAGTATTTAAGAAAAATGTGTTACTTTAGAAAAAAACAACAAATTTTTTGAAAACATCTAGCTTGAGAAAGGAAGAACTCAAATGGCAATGAAAAAAAAAAAACTAGACAAAAATGATTAAAAATTTTCTATGCCTGATTCTTGCCTTTGCAAAAAAGTTATTAAGTTTATAAAAACTGAATTGGTCTCTAATATACTTTTATGGGAACTCAGCCATCAGTAATAATCTCCCCAATTGTTTGTTAAATTTAAAGATAAATAATTTCATGAATAATGAGATTGGACCATTGACCACTGAGCATATGCTATAAGCATGAAAGATGCACTTTATAAGGCACTAAAATAAATAAATAAATTGTCGTCAATCTAATTATTTTGTCTGTTTACAGGTTCACCCTGGCTATGGATTTCTCTCTGAAAACACAGAATTTGCTGCTAAACTTGTAAGATGTTAAAATTATTTTTTGTTTCACTGTTTTAATTGTTTGATGATGGCATTTAAAATGATTTGACTTTCCATCCTACACCCTGGTGTATATTCCAACAGGATGAAATTGGAGTAGCTTTCATTGGACCAAACAGTAAAGCCATCAAAGCTATGGGAGACAAAATTGAAAGTAAGCGCATTGCCACCAAAGCTCAAGTCAACATGATCCCTGGATTTGATGGTGTTGTTGAAGATGCTGAACACTGTGTTAAACTGTCCAATCAGATAGGTAATAGCTAGACATTACAAACCCCCATTTTTGTTTGCATTTAAAAGGGATATATTATGTCCTGTTATACATTTATTAAATTAAGAAAGAAATCCAATTATTATTGTTCAACTTGTGTCTTGTATTATACTACTATTTTTCTCAGTTATCATTTAGTTACATATATATATATTCTAAAAAGAATTAAAATTCCCCTTTGAGTTCTTGTGATCTATGGAGCAGATGATGTAAGGTGATCTGTTTCCGTGGCTCATGGTTAATGAGAATGTCAAGTGGCCACTACAGTGACCAACTGCTTTTAATTTACATCAACTAATGTCAGGTACACATTCAAGTAGGATGGATTCAAGGGCGCCCTAAAATCCTGAAATTTAAAATCTCATTTTTTACCATGATTTGAACCTGAGATCCCTCAGTTTGAAAGTCAAGCGCTAACCACTCAACCATCACACCCTAAAGGAATATTCTATTAGCCAATTGTTGTTGCTTTCTGTACTACTTTTGTTAATCAGTGATATTTTTTTATACCTCAGTTATGCTATCTTCTATTATTTTATTCAAGTTATTTATGCAAGTTACATTTTTTTTTTATTACTCCTCTAATTATTATCAACTTTTCTCTCAGGATATCCTGTTATGATCAAAGCCTCAGCAGGTGGAGGTGGTAAAGGCATGAGAATAGCTCATAATGACAATGAAGCTAGGTAAGTGATTGTGTACTCATTGAGAATCAAATTAAACTGGAATAGCCAATTTAAAGCAGTAGTCTCTATTTTTCAGAAAAAAAAATCTTTTTGAAAAATTCTCTATTATCATTATATCATTTCTTAATGACCTAATTATTTTATTGAAGAACCTCATTTCGTTTGTCACAACAAGAAGCTAAATCAAGCTTTGGGGACGACAGAATGTTGGTTGAAAAATACATTGTCTGTCCCCGACATATTGAGATTCAGGTAAACATTTTCGCTTAATAATAGTCTGAGTACTTTAGGGAACACCATATTGCTGAACTAACAAAAAAAATTTTAATTTGTAAATTTTAATAATATTCTTGACTTGTACTTTCTAAGGTTCTCTGTGACAAACATGGAAATAGCTTGTGGCTTAATGAACGAGAATGTTCCATTCAGAGAAGGAATCAGAAAGTAATAGAAGAGGCTCCAAGGTAATAATAGCAAAAACAGAACTGTCGGCCTATATAAACTGTTTTACATCTTCTCAACCAGGATATCTGTCATTGTTTATTATATTTTTCATTGCAAGTGTCATACATGACTTTATATTCATTTTTAACACCTATGGTATTTTTAGATTACATAAATTTAACAAAAGGTTTTTCCTATTCAAATATGGGACACTCAATGCAGTTTGCTTGAATGACTGGATCCACCAACACTCTGGTCTTTAAATCAGATATTTTCTCTTCCCTACTATGAGGTCATAGGCATGTCATTCAAATTCTTAAGAATGCATGCCACCACCACCAAATCACATTGGTCTCAAGAACAATGGATCACAAAGATGTTTACTGAGCAGTAAGGAGAATAATCTTGTCAGCTGTGCTCATTTTGAATCTCAAGCAACAAATTCTCTAAACTAATCTAAGAGATTAAAATTTTTTCTAATTTTTTTTTTTTTTGCTTTTGTTACTAGCACATTTTTGGATCCCCAAACTCGCAAGGCTATGGGAGAACAAGCTTGCAGACTGGCTCTGGCTGTTGGTTACGATTCAGCTGGTAGGCTGTTTTTCTTTCCTTTAACCAGTGTTATGAACATAATGATAACAGAATCGAAAACGTGTCCGCTTAGTATGGCTTTAATACACTGAATGACTCCACAACACACATTTCGTGAACACATTCTTACGGACGAGTTACAAGCACATGTAAACATAAGAACGACAACTGATACAGCATATAATTTTCATAACAACCAGCTTTGAGAATTTCACTTTAAAATTGACTTCTTCTTAATGTTATATTAAACATAAATGAATAACAGCACCAGGGACCAAGTTTTTAAGAGAGAAAGTAGTGAATTAAAATGCAGCGAAAATAAGGGCATGCGCCGACCGAGGCTCCAACCTGTGACTCTGGATTCAACACCACCGCCTAGCGATAACGCACCAAGCGAAACTAACCTCTAGACCATCGGAATGTCCAAAAAAAAAACCTTCTGATCTAGGGTCATTTCGCCCGTATGCAAATTACCACTCCAGAGTCACAGGTTCGAGCCTCGGTCGGCGCATGCCCTTATTTTCGTTGCATACGGCAAGTGCCAAAACAGTTTCGAGTCAGCGGCATTGCAGGCTCTGCCAGGGTGTAGCACTGGTTGCTGCAAACTGCCTAAGAGTTGCTGGCTTCTGATTTTTCCCCAGGGTTGACTCCCGAAGCCTTTCCCATGATTTGGTATAGCTGCAAGGCACTAGAGGTTTGAATTCAGAGTTTTCCTTCTCCTAGGTGAGTAGCCAGCCATGGCTAATGACCCCTGCCTGCCCAAAGTATTTAATATTTAAAGAAAGGGATACTCCTTTATAACGCTTCAAAAGACTTAGTGAGGCTTTGCTGTGACCTCTCTTTCAATAATTTTCATAAGGGTTTTTGTTTTATTTCTCTGTGGTGAGGGTTTTGCTAAGGCAGGAAAGATATCATTAATTTTTCACTAGATATTGAAATTAATATTTTCAATTGCTTTGTATATTGCCATATCTAAGAGTTTTACTTTTTCTTTTCCAGGCACTGTTGAGTTTCTTGTAGATAAAAATAAAAATTTCTATTTCCTGGAGATGAACACAAGATTGCAAGTAGAGCATCCAATAACAGAGATGATTACTGGTGTCGACATAGTACATCAAATGTTACGAGTGGCCAAAAATCATAAACTTTTACATGAGCAAAAAGATATACCAGTTGATGGCTGGGCCATAGAATGTCGTGTTTATGCTGAAGTAAGACTTTTTTTTGGTTGCTATTTTAACATTAAAAATATAAACATCTTATATGTTCTTAGTTATGAAACAGAACAAGTTTATTCCTAAAATCACTAGATTGATCAAACTCTTTAATTAAAAGTTTAGACACTGAGACATGTTGCAGTAAATTTAAGCTATTTTCTGTACATGCCAAAATTAACATGTATCTGGCTAATGATTAAGGGTACCAATTTTAAAAAAAACACTATAAGACTACCAAAGTGACATTTAATGTATATTATATTAAACTGTGAGATCTAAAATAAATTGATCTGTTGTCAAATAGTCACCAGTTAACAGGAAAGGTAAAATCTGTGTGTCAATTATTTCATTTTGATATAATGTAACCATGTATCCCTTTTTTCAGGATCCATACAAGAGTTTTGGAATGCCTTCTATAGGAAGATTATCTCGTTATGTAGAACCAACTCATCTGAAAAATGTAAGGCAATGATGTGAATGGATAAAAATAATATTGCATTGCTTGGAGCTTAGATGTAATGTTTTTATGTCTCACTGTGGCATTGTAATGCTTTTGTCTCACTGTAGACCTGCTGTTAGAATGTATTGCTTTATCTTACTGCAGACCTGCTGTTAGAATGTAATGCTTTTGTCTCACTGTTGACTTGCTGTTAGGATGTAATGCTTTTGTCTCACTGTAGACCTGCTGTTAGAATGTATTGCTTTATATTACTGCAGACCTGCTGTTAGAATATAATGCTTTTGTCTCACTGTAGACCTGCTGTTAGAATGTATTGCTTTATCTTACTGCAGACCTGCTGTTAGGATGTAATGCTTTTGTCTCACTGTAGACCTACTATGACATTGTAATGTTTTAATTATAATATCTTTACTTTGCTGGAGGAAATGTTTTACTATAGTGCATTACACATGAACAAATAATATCCTGTGTCTAATATGTACCCTCATGCTACAGTACATCTGGAGTTAATATTCAGTTTATTTTCATTTCAAAATATTTGTCTCATTCTAGACCCGCTGTGACAGTGGCATCATGGAGGGCAGTGATATCAGCATTTATTATGACCCAATGATTTGTAAACTGGTGACCTACGGCAGGGACAGGACTGCAGCCATGGACAATATGATCCAAGCATTAGATTCTTATGTTATTAAAGGTAATAGTGTGCAATAGCAATACGGCTAACAGCTTTAAGTAAGATGGCATTTTAATGTTGACTGCTGAATGTCGCAGTTTTGTATCATTAGAGATTGTATTCAAATATGGGATTGTTTACCAGATCCTTCTGAACCTGATATGTTTTGAGATAAGTAAATGTTTCCCTCTGCTGGCTGGCCATATTTTCTTGCCTCTATTACTTCTCTCGCCTGCACAGTTTGAAATGGTCAACAACTTGTTTTACTCAACTTATAAGGGATCAGTTATATATTACATTATAACCCAGTTCCAGGAGTTTGTGATGGCTGGTTTCATTTAGGCATGTTTAATATAATATAGTAACCTAGTATTTGAATAATTTAACATATTTTTTTTTGAATAATTAAAAAATTTTTAAAAGTGTCCACTGTGAGACTAAGTAAAACCCTAAGAAAAGCTAACATGAAATGTTGCAAACCTGACTGGTATCTGTCTTGTTTCAGGTGTTACACACAACATACCTCTACTTCGTGATATTCTGACTGAAGAAAGATTTGTCAAGGGTGACATTAGTACTAATTATTTACCAGAAGTGTTCCCTGATGGATTCAAAGGTCAGTCAGCAACTAAAGAAATGTTTATTCTCAAATGCATCTTTTGTTGTTGTGTATTCTACAAATTTAACAACCTCAGATAATGCTTAAAACAGACATTTAAACAAAAAAATCAAACTTGTATAACTTGTGTCTCAATGTGGGGTAGCAGTTTGTGTTTTTTTTTTGTTTGTAAACCCATTTATGCAGAAGTTGTTTTTTTTTCACCAAATTCATAAATGTTGGGTAGAAAAATACAAGAAATATGAAGCTGAAGAGAACTATTACATTCTTTCATGTAATATTCCAATATAGGAAACTAAGGGAAAGCTAAATACATAGCATTTCAAATTATTGCCTTCTACTTACTGTGATATTGGGCAAATCATTTCACACTCAAGCAACAAGACATTTTTCACCTGGAAACAATGTGTTTTTCTGACCTAGAATAGTGTTAGCTTTCCCTGATTTACTTTCATATGATTCAAGCTCCATAGAATGAATTAAATGTTGCACTTGTGAGAAGGTCTAACTGATCCTCCATGGTCTGCAGGATGATCTTAGACTCTCCAAATAATGGAATGTGATACATGGTTGAACATTTAGAAGTACATTAGCTTCTAATTAGGTGTATTATGCAGTTGCCATGCATTTTGTAAGGCCTATTCAAAATATAATTTTTGAGGACTTGGATTGACACCCAATATTTGTTTCTCACTTCCCATGGTTGTAAATCATGTCTAGCTTCTGTACTTTTTCTGGAGTTTTTTTCACATTTAAAAAATGAAAGAACAAATACCAGCACAAGATGATGTAACGCGGACAAGACTGTGCCATCTGGGTACAATATTGCCTTAGTCATCAACTCTGTAATTGAATTTATCTTTTTTCTTGAGCACTCTTGATGCTTTGTCAGTGCGATCAATATGTCAGATATGAGAGGTTTAACCTGGGGGAATACTTGCTCAGTGGATTGAAATTTCCACTGATGGCAACATGTAATAGAAAATCATGACAGCAAGTATATTGTTTCGAGAGCATACTGCCCTTTTCCATTTCCAGACTTTTTGGCTTTAATCCTCTTTGATTGGCAAGGTTGCTCTGTAGTAGAGGTTGATGGACCTTCATCATCAAAGGCATTATCTTCAGGTGCTTATGTGACCATCCTCAGCTCTGTTATATTTTCAGATAGAGATTTCAATTCTACTGGTAGAGGTTTTTCCTAATGTAAAGTCTTAAAACTAATGCAACTTAGGAAGCTTTGAAAGTAATAGAAACAAAAAATCTTAGGGCATGATGTGGTTCAGAAAAGCTATCTTTAGCTCTCAGAGGATTTTAATCTCTTCCTGATGAGATGGCAAAACACCAATATCTGCAATTCAGGGTCTAACTCTGTCCATGAGAGGATAAGATGTATCCCAGAAATTGAATGTGTATGAAAACTCAGCACAGCTGTGGCCATCCACATGATTACCAGCCCAATGAAAAACTCAGCATAAATGGGTTAAATCTGGTAGTTGTTAAACACTGTTATAAACTTAAAAAAACTTAATCATGACATATTTAGTATCTGCATTTGGCTATTTAAAAGTTTTTTAAAATTGAAGACCAATAGTATAGAGCCTTTTTCAGCTAGCAGCATAAGAATATTTGAATGTTTGAACAGGACAAAACATTTACTTATGCACTAAGCTAAAACTTTTTTTTAAAGTAAATGATAAAGTGCCTGTAATTATGTTTTTAACTTTTCTATTGCTAAGCAGTAGATTGTAATATAATTGTACACACTTTCTAACTCATTGATGTGGAGTAATTATAACAAAAGCTGCTTCTTAGTTTCTCTTAAATGGCTTTTTAATAAATCTGAGTTAGTCTTCTACTTGATACTAAAATACTCAAATATATAATAAGGCTAATTAGAAAACAAGAATATAAAAATGATTGAAAAAAGATCAATCAATGAATTATTAAACTTTCAGGAGAATGAACATTTACTAATGTGAATTTGGTGGTGGTGATTTAATAGTACTTTAGCCTCAAAGGGTTGCTGAATGCATGCATAAAAAAAGTATAAACGTTTGCTTCAAAATGTTTTACATTTTGTGTAAATTAGGTAAAGTTCTTTCTGTCAAAGAAAGTCAAGAACTTACAGCCTTAGCTTGTGCTATCTATTTGAAGGATCAACAAAGATGTAGAGCTTTTCAAAACCAGAAAAGGTTAAAACTTCATTTGAAATACTTGATAGCTACAGCTTTTTAAGCCAACTTAGAAGAAAACATTGACATTAGGTTTTAGTTGTAATTCAAGCCTGGAACGTTCAACACACAAATTTCACTAGTAATATTTATTTGTATTCAGGATTCCTAATGTTAGCTCATCAATCAATAGCTGGTCACTTAATGTTATTATCAACAAGGCCAGAATAAATGCTCACGCTTCCAAATTACCAGATGGTTACAAGGTATGGAACTTTTGTTGTACATGTCCAGTGAATTCTGGTTTAAGGATACATTCACAATAGTTTATATTATTACCATTTCATAAAACATCATTTTTAACATCTTTTCAAGATTGTCATCAATAGCGATGTATACGAGATCAAGGGCAATTTGTCATTTACATCACCACTAATGGAAGTCTGTTTAAATGGTGACCAAAGATTGCTTCAGGTTAGTGCCTGCATTTGGCTGCATTTAAGTACATGTTGACTTGTTGTCTGCTGGTTCCATCAGTCTTCACTTACTTTCTCTTTAAATGCTTCTGTTCATATGACCTAATGCTATTACATATTGTCTTAATTAAACTTGCTCTTTAGACATTTAACAATTTTTAACATCTTGTAACATCTTAATCTTGTTTTATCATCATTGTTTTCTGTTGAATTGTTGTTTTGCTTCTCAGTTATATGCATAATATTTTTAAACATGTATCAGTCCATTGATCTGGTTTGTTAACAGGTGCACAATAGACTTGGTGGTGGTAAATATGATCTGCGTTATCATGGGACTGTGGTAAGTTCTCAGTCTGCTTTATTTCAAAGTAGCTTTAGTATACATGCACTAAAGGTTTCTGTGTCTCTGTAAATGGTTTACTGGGCAACATAAGTCATTGTGGTTGCTTGTTCAGTCATATCTCTCATATTCAGTGAATGAACTGTACTTGGTCTGGCTAAACATCTGTGAACCCAAACTAACTATAAATTGACTGTTCATTGTGAGCCATTCATATTGTATGATGTATAGATTATGTCAGTATGTTGTAGAGGCCTGCTCTGAGGTCCTCCTGCTTGTGTATTAGCCTTTATGTCATTGCAACTCTTAGGATGCATGATTCATCCTCTGGAGGACATGTCCCGCAAACCTCATGTGGCGATCAGTCACATCTTCAATAAGTGGTTGATTTCTTTGTTTGTGACCTGACCTCTGTAATTGACTCCTAAAATCTGTCTTAGATTTGCAGACTCACTGTTGGGATGATGGTTGTTTAATTGGTGGATTTTTGTCTCGAGCGCAATGGCTAGGCTTGTCCTAGTTTACTAGCCAATGCCTTTCCAATGCAGCATGCTATGTCATGATAGGCATCCCCATCATTTACTATGATGCTGCCTAGGTACTATCTACCCAAAAAAATGTACACTGAAGTTTCAAATTTAGCAATTGTACAGATATACTTAGGTCTTTTCTTTTTTATAAATCATTTATTTCAACCTACTTCTTCTGGCTACAAAAACTCAAAATGAGAAACCAACAGTCATAGTTCATTCTCACCATTTCACCTGAGATCTTTATATGAACTGTTTCAATGGGTTTATGATTTTATAGTTTATATTTATTTTTTGTGGTCTTTTTTATTGCTGGTCCAAATATTTAAAAAATAAAAAATAGACAATCAATCTACTTTTTTTTAGTTGTTTTCTTTTTTCAGCCCAACTGTTTAGCATATGTTTTGTAATTTTAATTTTGTGAACTTGTTTTAGGGTAAATAAGGCTCTCATTAATTTTATGACTGAATTTGCCATATTTAAAAAAAAAAAAACTTAAGTAAAATGATTGAGTTTTGTGGCTAATGCTCATAATTATTTTTTTTGTTGAAAAAGAAAAATCAACATTGAAAAAAAATTTTCAAAATGAATGCTTGAGGTTTTCCAAGTTCAGAAAATAGTAAATATTCTCTAATTTTTTCTCCTTTAGTACCCTGTGAAAGTTATGGATGATTTGGCATTTAACCTTAGTCAGTACATGCTTGAGAAAAAAGTCTTGGACACCAGTGCCATGGTGTTGGCTCCAATGCCAGGATTGTTGAAATCTGTCAGTGTTAAAGCTGGTGATATGGTAAGTTGACTCAATGTCTCAATTTCATTTGTATATGAATGTGTGTGTCTTTAAAAAATTTTTTTTTTAGATTAAATGTTCCTTGTGTTTATAAAGCTAAAAAGATTCTAAGCATACAAAGCATACAATTTCTCAAGGCCATTTGTATATAAATGTGTATGTCTTTTTAAAATTTTTTTTTTTAGATTAAATGTTTCTTGTGTTTATAAAGCTAAAATGATTCTAAGCATACAAAAAAAACAACACCTTTAGGTCACAACTTTCACAATTTTAAAATCACAGAAGATAATAAGATCATAAAAAACAGACACAATCAAAACATTAAATACAATGCAATTTTTAAAAATGTCAACTACAAAAGTAATGTTTGATTGAAATTGGTATAAACACACCTTAAGTTTTCTATAGTTTTTGTTTCGTGTAATACTCAATTTGTAAAACAAATTTCCTGAATGATAATAAGGATATAAAGATTATTATTTAGTTTTAAAAAGTTAAGTGTGAAAATGGTCTCGACTTTTTTAACTGCAATTAACCAAAATGCTTGATACGTAACAAAAAAACAAACAAAAAAAACCCATCAATTTAAACTAATGTGTCATTTAATGAAATCTTCAGTCTAATCCCAAGATCGTCTTTTCTTTTTGTCACCACTTCTTTGTCATTAGTCATGGTACAAATTAACATTTCATTCTTACATGCAAAAAATTTAAAATTGTTTCATTGTTAATACCACCAAAAGAGGTTGATGATGATGGTTAAATTCTTTAGCATATTTTATGTTTGACCTGGCACAAACATCTAACTTAAGTCAGCCTCACTTGTACAGTCTGGTAAACAACATACATTAGACTATGTCTGTTTCTTGATCTTGTTAGAGCCAACATGTAATGTAAATAATAATTTTTTTTTTTTTCTATTTCAATAAAATCTATTGGAAGAGGATCCTAAGATGAATGTTTTAAAAAAATGACACAAGAACAATTTTCAAATAGTTTTTTTGTTTCTACAAGAGTTGAATTGTGCCACTTGTACACTTTTCTTTAACAGGTGGCTGAAAACCAGGAAGTGTGTGTTCTAGAAGCAATGAAAATGCAGAACAGTTTAGTCAGTCTTAAAGTGGCTAAGGTAAATGTTATTGGAAATGATTGAGGGAATAAAAATGTACATAATATTACTGCTTATTGTTTCAATATCTTGTTAGTGAAAACTAAATAATTTTATAGGTACTTCTATTGCAATTTTTTTTTGTTTAGAAAGTCCAGAATAAGTAAAATGAAAGTAACAGATAACTTAGACATTTTAACACTACTACCCTGAATCTAGTGCAGAAAAGTGTTACTGAAAATCAAATTTACATCTTACCTTAAAATAATACCACAGTCTTTGTAAACTAGTCCTCAACCATGCTATATGTTTTGACTCTAGAAGTCTGAAAACTCAGAAACCACAAAATTTTGTATAATTAACTCGTTTTTAAAAAACCATGGTTTTCATTTTCCTATTTAATCTTTTATCAATTGAGGTACCAAACTTGGCTCATAATAGAGGCTTAATAGATTACAAAAAGGCACAGTACATTTAAACAAGACTCCAGTTGTTCATGATCCATGTTTTATAACCAGCAACAGTTTGGCATCTACACATTTATAGACAGACAACCATCACATTTTTCTTCAAGTACACACTCTCTAACACCCCCAATTTTGTGACAGGTGTACCTAATTTCATTTCTTGACCCACTTCCTCCTTTTTCCTCTCTCATTTGATCTATTGGGTTACCTTTTTGTGACTTCCTAGTTCAACTCTCCATAGTTTATGATATGGGTCATTTAAAAATTACTTCCCCCCTTATATAACTTGTTTGTTTCCCGCTTTGAATAATTCTGACATCTGCTTCTATTTTATACACATACCAGCATAAATTACCTCTTCACCAAGACAATGAGACCATCATTAGTTTGACAAATCTTTCATTTCCTAAATACGAATGCTTTGTAACCAGTTTGTTCTATGACCTAGGTAAAGAAAGTGCTGTTCAAGTCAGGAGACACAGTCAATGAAGGCGATGTTATTGTTGAGCTAGAATAACAACATCCCAGCCTATCATCTTCATCTCCAGTTCAACATTGTTTGACCATGTTAAGGATACAGATACTTGAATTATTCCTAGACAAGTTTTCCAAACTAAGACCCACAAAGTAAATGAACTGCTGGTACATGATTGTGCTTGCTCCACTGTTTGATTAGGGTACCGGTTCTCCATTTTTTATATTTTTTTTATGAGTGAAGCTCTACATTGTTTTGGATGTGTGCTGTTTTAAAAAAAAACAACTGATATTATGATTATAGAATGTATTTATGCATTGGTGTTGTTTCAATAATCAGTCGTATATTTTCTTTTTATTATCATGATTTAAGTTCAACTGAAGAGAAATATTCTAGACTTCAAATACGTAGCTACACTGTTTGAGTTATTCATTTGTTACTTTATAAATGTGATGCATTTTACACTTTTTACATTTGGGATACATTGTTACTTCATCACAAAGGGGGATGTCATTTATATTTCTTCTACATGCTGCCTTGTTATGAATACAATGTTCAATTAAAGTTATGCCCAAAAATACAAATATTACACTGCTGAATGTTTTTTTTTATTATGAGTTTGGCAGTTATGTTTAGGCTCATTCCAATAAAAAAAAACATACAAATTTAATTTTGCTTATTTATTTGTTTCTTAAATTATTTAAGTAGTTTGTTAATTAAAAAAATTACAGAAGCCATTGGTAAGTTTATTTTTAGCCATTGGTAAGTTTATTTTTATTTTAATCTAGTTCTTTTTATGCTAAATTCAACTCAGCAGTTAGATTGGCAGTTTAAATAGATCAGTGCAGATTATTTAATGTTTCAAATGAGTGTTCAGTTGTGCTGATTATTTTGTTGGGGTAAATCTATTCAGTATTAAGACTGGCTTCAAGCAGAAATCCAAGATTTATAATGCACATGTTATCTTTATATGAAAGATTCTGATGACACATGGACACCTCAGTTGTTTCTTAGTGCTAAAATCAAACTAAGGCAGCAGCACTTCAAGCATTTTCAGAAACATTTTTTTGTTTGTTCATGAAATGTTGAATTTTTCTTGTTACTGTCCCTCATAAATCCCAGAGGTCACAAAATAAAAAAGTTGTCATCATTTTTAATTGTGCTTTGCTTCATTTCATGACCAGTGGGCTATTCTGTATAATTTGTTGTTTTTTTGTGTGTATGAATGAAGCTGTGGGTGTGGGACTTAATGTGTAACATGTTCTGCAAAAGCTAACAAAATATCTTTGTTGGTAAAATTACAGGACAGAGATTGTGAAGTTGTGTAATGTACTGCAGGTTGATACATAAAATGTCCTTAAATACATTAAATCTATAAATTAGTGTATAAATAAAAAATGTGATAACTTGTTAGGAGCTGTTGCACTCCTTGGGCAGTCTTATAAAAAAAGTGTCAGTAAGCACACACATCACTCCAGCTTATCTGGATGAACTTTTTCAACATTTAAATAATTTAATAAAGTCAGAAAATTTGTACAAGATGACCAGCAGCCATTTTAACACAGATGGCATTGAAGTGGGCAACTTGTGTCCATTAAGGCAAGAACTGAGTGATACATTTCCTCAATCTGTGGGAGACTGTCAGCGTTGCGCCTTAACCAGGTATGGTATGATCAATCAATGAAGGATATCTACTTCAATGGGCTGCTGCTTTCTTTGCTGCAATTCCTCATTCGAGATCTTGTCTGACCAGTGGATCATAAGAATCATCAGGTAGGTATTGATGAATACCTGGATTTTTTTGATGGTGATTGTGGTTATCCAGGTCTCTGCTCCATAAGTATTTAATTTTGTTTTTATATAGAAATGTATAAGCTAATGTAAGCCTTGTGTAGAATTAGGTTGATTGCTAAAAATTTGAGACTATAAAACCTATTTCTAGACCTTAAGTATTTGTATAGCTCAGTGGCTAACACTTCAGCCTTCCATCACAGAGACTTGAGATTCAGTCATTCAGAGTATGAATTCGAATCCGAGCAACTTTAAAAAAAAGCAGCTTAGAAATTTCCCCACATACCTCCCCTTAACACTGGTTAAAAAAGTGATTGGACCAAAATTTACTGAGCATTCTATAAGCATGAAAGTTGCTCTAAATGTAATCAATAAATAAAATACAAATATTTCCAATCGTACACATTTATTTAGTCTAGATCTATTTAAAACTAATTACATCATTGATTCGTAGTAAGTGATGCAATTTCACTCAAATTAAGCTTTGATTTTTTAAGTATTTTGTATATTTAATTATGTTTTGTGTCTATAGCAACCCTTTATACTTCTCACGGACTTAAACAGTCATAAAACACTGCGATCAGATCAGTTATAAAGATAGATGTCACAGAAAGTCTTGTTCCTAATGTCTATAGTTCATGATACTCAATATCAAGTAGTTTAACTTCCCTTATTATTAATTTTCTCCTTCTTTCCCTTTCTTTAATCAGTGTGTAATTTGACATATGGCTTATCTTTCCTACTCCATGATCTGTTTCTATAATTAGATTAAATCATGATCTTAGTGAAAATTATCTAAGACATTAACAACTAGAATAATGAATGGTTGCAATTGCAGAAAACTATCAGTATATAGCAACACTTTGGCAGTGATTTTTTTTTTACTTTTTGGGGGAATTGGGTTATCTTACATTGACTAATTTCTATGGCCAAGTAATTATGAAGGTCTGTGCTGGTATATATCCTCAAGTACTTGAAATCCACGGAGTCAGATAAAATTTAGATCATCAAATTCAGAGCACCTCCAGAAACTGAATTCAAGACTCCACTAATACCCACATTTTTCATTTTAACAACTCTAATAATACATGCACACAAAAAAACAAAAAACGTCAATTGGCAATAAAATTTTTATTTTGGACCCAGTGATGGAAACTCATCCAATTCTAACTTACTTGCCAACTAAAAAGGGTTCATAACTTGTGTGATTAATGAAGTTAGCATCATAACAAGGACACTGAGTCAAAGAGAATTTTTAATAAATACAGGAAACAAAAAGAGAATGTATAAATTAGCATCAATCTACAATTCAAGTTGTAAGTATATCACTCACTAAAATAAATGACCAGAAGCTTCAAATCAATTCTGATAACATAATCCTTAACAGAAGAAAACAAACCCCTGTATAGATAGATCAGTGTGTTTATATCAGGTAATAGGTAGACATAATTTGATTATTTCTATCATTTCTAGAAATATTCACCATCACCAAGATGGAGAGACAGCAATACAAAGTGGAAGAAACACCATACAGAAATAAAGGCCTGTATATGTAAATAGGTTTACTCTATTGTTTTTTAAAAGTTAAAATCACAAATATATAAAGAAAAAAATATTTTTTTGTTTTGTTTTTAAGTATTCATTTGCATTTTTAAAAATTATATTACACACATTTTAAGGAACATGACTCTGGGCTTCCGACTTCTGTCAAAATGCGTTTAACTTGTCTATTCCTTAATTTCACTTGTACACACCCATACACAGATTTACAAGGTTCATTCTTTGTCAAGTCACATCAACCAAATCAGTCTTTCATCTCAACAAGAAGAGGGAAAAAAAAAGTAAAACAAAAAAACTTCCAACAGGCTTCTCACATGAATGAATGGTTTGAGCTGGAGGTGTCATGACATGCGGATACTCTGTATGATTTGGAAGACGGCTGAAAAAAAATATTAAAGATTTAATTTCAGTTAATAAAGAAAGTTTACCCTTTGAAAACTGTTTGATAGGCAAGTGAAATGGAATTGAAAATAAACAAAAGCATGTCCAGTTCCACAGAAGCTTGATATGTGAAGGACAACTAAATGTGCTATCGGTCAGATCGCAATGTAAGTACACATTGGGGAAAAAAACAACGCAAACCTATATATACACTTCTTTCAAAACGTCATTTATCATTAAAAAAAAAACACCGACAAATTATACGCTACACCTCTGTATAAGCCAACAACTATGGCCACCATCATTTACATAATTATTATTACCCCCCCCCCCCCCAGATAAGATGAATTAATTAGTGCTGTAATCATTTTTTAAGCCACCTAATAGCTGAGACTATAAAAAGGCAAAAATATTCAAAATTTGGAAAAGAAAAGATTTTAATGGGGATAAGAGCAAACAGAACCAAGTGATATAGTAACCAAGTCTCCGAATGCAGAAGTTTGTTAGCCCACAGAAACTAATAAGAGTAAAATGGCTTGTGGATTTTTTTGTTGTTGTTGTTTGTATCCTTTAGGCTAAACCTTGATTTACTTTGCAGTGTGCCTGCAATATGAGGAGGTTGGGGGTAGAGGAACTGTTTTTTTAAGAATGTCTCTCCATTAGTTTTTAAGTAATATAATATGCACACAATAGTCGGGCTTTACCATATACGGTACCTATGTTTAAAAATGAAAGAGAATTTCATGCCCCTTGCTCAAGTACGTTCCTTACGCTAAACATAAAAAGCTTTACACTGATATTTTATTTAATGAACGAAAATTTATTACAATAATAATATATCAAATGTATATATGATATATAGTGTATAAGATAACTAATCGACTGACAGAAGCAATAAAATATCTCTTACCTGATCCACAAACAACAAAAAGAAACAAAGCCATCAATGCAGGGCCAACAGGGTATTTGTCTTCAGAGTTTTTCTGTGAATAAAAATAAAATTATACTATATTTACAAATTTAATACCATGAAAAAAACAACAAACTACAAAATATGTAAAGCAAGGGTTAATTTTGAAGCACTCAAGGCTAATTAATAAAAATATAAAAAAATTTACTTATTTTAAAGTAAAGTCCTTTATTCAAATTTAATAAAATAACAGTAATGCCTTCGATTAAGAGTGAGTACATGGTGTTTCACATGACTATGCAAACCCAGTTGTGACCTGCATATTTTCCAACATTTGATGAAGACAAAGCCGTTGTCTGCTGGGGGTCTATTTAATTTTTCTTGTTGTCTTCTGCATCTGGGTCTCAAATGTGTTTCAAGCGACTTTTGTGAGAGCTCTCCAACTGACTCTTTCAGAGGCCAACATAAACTGAAGACTGAGTTTGAGTTTTTGGCACAATTTAGGCCATGTCGTGCCCGTAATCCTTCAAGGAATACTCTCCTTTACAAGGGCTAAATTCCATACAGTTAAATCATTAAAAACAAGGTCTATTCACAGTTAAAATAGTAAAGGTAGTAAAAATTTAATAATTAGTAAAAATATTATGTAAATATTATAGGGTCACAATTTCTTAAATCAGATCTTCATAGTCAACCCCACCTCCCGGACAAAGCCCAGTATCTTCCCTGGGTCGACATTGTCGAATAGTGTTTTAAAGCTGTGCGCTCTAAACATTTTTTGCGCAACATTCTGGTATCTGGGGCAATCAATGAGGATATGATCCACCGTGAGGCGAGAGTCACAGTACTCACAAAGGCTCCTCTTTCTTTAGCACAAAGAAATGCGTGATATAGGTGTGTCCAATCCTAAGTCTGGACATGGTCCTGCTACCACGCCTTGTCAGACACTTAGACGTGGTTCGCCACCTGACATCCGCCACAATCTGCCTGAGTTTGTTGTGAGTCTCAGCCTCCCATCGATCCTGCCACTCTCGATAGGTGGCAGAGGCAATACTTTGTCTCAGGTCCGAGCAGGGAATTTGGGTTTCTGGCACTGCTTGATTTAGGGCTCTCTTTGCTTCTCTGTCTGCGGTTTCGTTTCCCTCTATGCCCACATGGGAGGGGACCCAGATGAAGGGGACATCCCTATGGTCGGCTGTTATTTGGTCCAATAGCTTTAGGCTCTTGTGTACCAATGGAATGTCAGTCTTCATCCGCCCCAAAGCTTGTAATGCAGATTTGGAGTAGGAGCAAATTATAAATTTTCTCTTTTCGGATGCTTTAACGGCCATATACAGTCCACACTACTCTACTACTAGATCTTTGACCGCCGCTTAGTTAGCCATACAAGAGTCGTTTAGGGATGCAGTGGTCTTCCATTAGTTTCATTCTGCAGACGTGTCCTGCCCATCGCCAGAGAAGAAAAGCAAGGCCAATGAATAACCTGACCACTGTGCAGCAGAACATTCCAGGCTCACATAGATCTAGGTCTCACCAGCCACATGACATGAGGAGGCACAAAACCCCAGTGCAAAGCAAAGCCCTCAGCTCCCTGGATGACAAAGTGTAGGGAGGCAAAAATACCCGGAATTGAAAAAGGAAAAAATGACCGATAAATTTGTGATTGCGTTTTTGACTTTTTTTCACATAAGCCACACTTGCAAATTTATTACACTTTTGAATGAAATGTGTAAAGTTTTAAACTTGTGTTATCGATTACTTAAGACAATGGCCTACATAAAGCTTAATTAAGTTTTTTTTTAAAAAGTTATTTGTCATTTTTATATTTATTATAAAAAATACTCATTTTTTGTTTTTAGCAATACAGGGTCCAGGAATGTCACCAAACATTCATTTTTTTTTTCACGGTAGATATCATGCCTGGCTATAATTCTACCAAGTTTTATCACGATTTATCCGTCGCATCGCCCAAAAACTTGAAAATACGGTTATCATTGTGTGCTATGGGATTTTTACAGTTTTTGTGAATTTTGATAAGGAAATTTCGTCATCAATTTATAACCACTTGATGTCATGTAAAGCCTAATATTCTGGATATATTCAAATAGTTTTTGTGAATTAATCGTCGTCGCATTAATTTTAAAGCGCATTTGAAAAATAATTGTTTCAGACGATTTTGATCCCACTTTTTAAATATTTTGTTATTTTCTGCCATCACAACGCCGCCATTGTGTCCCCGCCTCTCTGACATTTCTTGTAGATCTAGACCCGATAATTTGTTTATTTCATCAATATTTACATTTTAAACAAGTAAAGTTCATAAATACAAATGAAATCAGATTTGTGAGCTAGAAATTCACTATGAATACTAAATCTACTATTAAATTTCTTATTTAATAAGTAGATTTATCCCCTACAAAACTCAATTCCAAATTTTAACTTTATGAGCGGGGGGGGGGGGGGTGTGTCTCGCTGGCTAAGCGACCGAGACGCTCTCATCACACTTTTTCCATGTCAACCTATGTTAAGCCAAAACGACACAAAAAAATCATAACTTTCTAACTATTAAACATACAGTCATAATTTTTACATCGATGGACAGTTCTAATAAAGTACTTTAATGATTTACTAAGCAAAATTTTTTTTTTCAAAAAAAAATTTTTTTGTTTGCCTCCCTACAAAGTGGTCATCATCGAACCACGATGGACGAACTATATAAATAACTACTAGACCTAGTATCTACTTTAAGTTTCTAGTCTAAGTGTAGTTCTAGTCTACTGGGTCTAGTCTAGCTAGATAGACTCTGATAGAGTGACATATGCTCAGCCTCCCATGTTACTGAGTTAACTGAGTGTGATGTAAAACTTAGACTTAGAACAAGACTCTTAACGTTAGACTCTACATTAAAATACTGTAATTCTTACCAATGTTTTGGGAACATTCCCTCTTGTAGTAATGTTTTTACTGTGTTTTTCGCTAGCCAGTCGCATGCGCTGTTTGTTAGCCATAATTTTATTAGTAAATTTAACCAAGATGTATCAAAAGAAATGTGGTTTCGTCACACAAGATAAAATAAAAAGTGACAACGAAGCCGGAAATACGTGAAATAACCTTTGACATGGGGTCAACCTATTTTTAGGAGTAGGCGCCTACGTGTATATTTTATTAGTAGATCTAGATCTGTACTTTTTATTTATTTTTTTATTTTAGCAAATATGATTAATAGTTTTTGTAACTGAAATTATTTTTAAAGAATAGATATATAAAGTGCTTAAAGAAAATAATGTATTTAAAGAAAAAAAAGAAAACAATTTTTTAAGGGATTACTTTTTTTCTGCGTAGTGATAAAATATAACGGTTACAATAAACTATTAAAACTATTTCTAGTCCTTGGTTGCAGCGAAGATTCGACTACAGCGAAATAATACACTCGCTTAATTAATTTAGAAACTCTACAACAAAGCTAAATATATGACGAATAGCTTTTCAAAACTTATGATAAGACTAGCATCACACATCGCCTACGCCCGTTGATTTGTTCCCAGGTTTTATATAGTTTATTAGTTTATAGTTTTGTTTTTTTAAATTTTAAATAAACTGTCCAATTTTAGCGAATCCCCCTACCATACTTTTCATCCCGTGAATTATTGTATCTGCTATAAAATGTAAGGGAGGGGGGTTACGGTCTGACCCAGAGATAGACCCTTTGCAAGGAATATAGGCATTGATGGTTATTTCAAAACGATACGAATACAATATGCATTGCTATATGTAATATAAAGTTGTAAGACAAATTTAGGAAGTGCTCTTTTAGTTTTTGGGATTCATCATGGCATTCGTGGCGCATGTCACGTTTGGGGGGGGGGGGAGGGGGGCTCTTTACAATATTTATAGTGAATAAATATATATATTGTTGGAGTACACTAGGCTAGGCTTTTAATAAATTGCATAATTTTAGTTGTTTTTTTTTTCGATATTTTTTTTTTAAATTCACTTCGCCTTTATTTCATTTGTCCATTAATCATGGGCGTAGCCAGGATTTGTTTCGGGGGGGGGGGGTTAGGGGGTGAATTTCTTCTTCTCTCCCCCGACCCCCCCCCAGCGAAAAATAAAATTTATATGTATTTATGTGTGTGTGTGTGTACATAATCTTTATTGCATTCTGGCCCTTCACTATTTCTGGTATTGAAAGCCAACAAAATGCATATTCTGAGGTATCTACACTGCATTTTCCTGCTATTAAAAAGTTTTATTTCAAAAACCTAATGTGCTATTCTTACTGACTTAGACCCTCCCGCGCCGTTCAGCGCATTTGCCGTCAAGCTGTTTCCATAAAAATATGTCACTGGTAATGTCTGAATCCTCTTCCCACCTGCCATGAGGACCTTCATGAATGAGTGGCGTCAAGTTGTACTAGGATATCATCGCAACTCTTCTTATGCGTAATTCATTTTGTCGGAGAACATGTCCGCTAACCTCATGCGTCGCTCTCTCACAATCTTACTAAGGGTCGACTCCCAGTTCGGCATAGGGTTTCCATGATTTAGACCCGATCTCTATAACTGACTCATAAAATCTGTCTTAGCATCTTTGTTGAGCCACATTTAGTGTTTTTCAATTCGGCAGATGACTATTCACTGCAGTTTATAAATGGAGCCCTGAAATTGGTAAAAATGTGTAACCTCTCTTGAATACGCTCTTAACATTTTGAGTGTATAATTTGCTTTGTTTTTATTATTAAAGAGTTTTTTTTTTACCTTCAAACCCCGCTGAAGTGGGATGTAAACTCAAAACTGAGTCAAAACCCATTTAGCTATGCTCATAACATTTTGAGTGCGTAATTAGCTTTTTTTTTATGTTGAAGAGGGGGTTTATCGTAAATTTTAGAGGGGGTTTTAAAATCAAAATCTTCCTTAACTGTGCTCTTGGGGATTTTCGTTTGCATTTTTTTGTTTTGTTTTATAGAAGAGGGGGAGTTAACTGCAAAAATCCCAGTTAGGGGGTTTAAAACTCATTACCCCTGGTAGGGGTTTTTAAACTCAAAACCCGTGGTAGGGGTTTTTAAACTCGAACCCCTCTGTAGGGGTTTTAAACTCAAAACCCCTTTGGTTGTGCTGGGGCAAGTGATGGTTTAGTATTAAAATCTCACCTAAAATAAACAAAATCAAAGCAAAAAATCAGTCACTAAATTCCGATCACCCCCCCCCCCCCTTTGGGGAGGGATTTCATTTTGGGAGGGGGGGGGTTGAACCATGCCATTAATTGACTTTCGTCGTAGGGGCGCTGTGACTGTCACGTAACCAAATCCCTCCACTTCTCCCGGCCAGCAGCTGTTCTTAGCAGGATATTAAGAGAGAAGCCGGCCCATTATTTTCTGTTAACCATCCAGCTTTTCTTTGGACAACCCTTTCTTCGTGCTCCATCCACTGTACCTTGAAGAATCACTTTTGATAGTGTGTCGTGTCTTACATAATGACCCCAAACCAGCTCCATTTTCATCTATTCACAGTATTGAGTACTTCCTTCTTACCAATTATCTAAGGCCAGCCCTGGGCCCAGGTCTAGTCCGATTGTGAGCTTTAGAAATTGCTAATGATATCGTTACCTTTCATTTCGGGTATTATTATTAGTACGCTTAATGTTATGTGGCCGAGTGGTAGAGCGCTTGGCTTCTCGAACTCCAATCCCGATGCAGTCAGTCGGGGAAGTTGATCGTTGTGATGGCCTCTTGACACTAGAGGCGTAGTGAGCAAAATGTGCACCCGGGGCAAAAAGCTTTATGAACATGAACATCGCATAGAGCAGCGGTTCTCAACCTTTTAAGCTCGGCCACCCTTTTTTACTATCCCCCACTCTGCCGCGACCCCCCTACCCCATAACATACGCTGCAATAGAAGAATACACTAAATACAATCCATATTTTCGATGGTCTTAGGCGACCCCTGACAAATCGTCAATCGACCCCTCAAGGGGTCGCCACCCACAAGTTGAGAACTCCTGGCATAGAGAATATAGATAGGCTTATAAATCTAAAGTAGGCCTACTTAATACTAATATAATACAAACAACCTAAAATGTATTACGGTACCTAACTAAAATATCTACAATAATTTTACTTTTTTTTTTGGCGCCTCTCTGCGTGTGGAGCCCTCCTTGATAGGTGGCACCAGGGGCATCGTGCTCCCTTGCCCCCCTCTCACTACGCCTCTGCCTGACACTCTCGTTAACCGTGGTTAAACAGATTAGCTTGACATCATCTGTCCTTATAGATCGCAAGAAAGAAGCATCTTTATTCATTTGTTTTTTGTTTTTTTTTTGGTTTTACTTTTATTATTACATACTCTTTTTTTGTTTCTTGTTTTCATTTGAAGAAAACTTCTGCGTGTGTGTGTTTGTGTGAGTATATGTGTGTCTGTGTGTGTGGGGGGGAGTTAAAGGTCAACCAGTTCACACTGGTGTATGTTGAGATGAAAATGAATGTAGATATCATGGGACTTGAACTTTTCTCAAGATCAACACACTAGAGGCTCTCAGATCACACAAGAGTTATCTGTCTTTATAGCGAGTGTATTATTTTTGCTTGAAATTCTATCACTGCACACAAAGCCATTTCTTTCCGAGGATTTCTGTAACTATTTTTCCTTCGTGATTTCTTGCCAAGTATTTATTCATTATTTTTGTCTGTTTCTTCCTGGTATGTAAGTAGGCCTATTGATACTTAGATGAAACGCTAGAATTTTTTCAGCCGATGTATACAAGAAAGTTTTGTAGTTTTTTTCTAGACTCGAAAGAAAATATACTTCAGTCCACATCATAGTGTGCCCTAATCTTCTGCAAGGGGGTATGTGATGTATGAGGGTAACATTTAATTACATGTAAAATGTCTACATGTGACCAACATTATGGGTAAGTTACATGCACAATGTCTACACATCTGGCCAACATTATGGGTAAAGTAGCCTACATGTACAGTGTCTACATCTGGCCAACATTATGGCTAAAATACATGCACAATGTCTACACATCTGGCCAACATTATGGGTAAAATAGCCTACATGTACACTGTACAGTGTCTACATCTGGCCAACATTATGGCTAAAATACATGTACAATGTCTACATATGGCCAATATTATGGCTAAAATACATGTACAATGTCTACATATGGCCAACATTATGGCTAAAATACATGTACAATGTCTACATATGGCCAATATTATGGCTAAAATACATGTACAATGTCTACATCTGGCCAATATTATGGCTAAAATACATGTACAATGTCTACATCTGGCCAACATTATGGGTAAAATACATGTACAGTGTCTAAATGTCAAGCCCAACATTCAAAACAAAAATAAAACATGTTACTTTAAAGGGTTGCGATAGTCATCAATTGGTGCTTCTAATTCCTTTCATTTTAGGATTTTTGAAACACACTTTATATTTGTCATGTGATGAGCTAACTTTTAAAGTTTCATAAAAAAAAAAAGTAAAACGCATTCTTGTTGATAAAAGCAAAATACTGAACTTTAAAGATTATCAACTTGAGTGAACAACCATAAATACATAAGCTTTTCTGCTGTTTCTGGTGTACAGAATCAAGGAACTTATCTTCTTATCTTATATAATACAGACGTTACTTTAAAAAAGAAGATGATTACGTCCTACGCGTCATGCATTTAGTCATGCATATTAACATATGACTTAAATTCTGCCAAGTCACTGGTTTTTCTGGCTAGCTCAGGTAACCCATTCCATGCTCTAATAGCACTAGGGAAGAAGGAGTATTTGTACAAATTTGTCCTAGCATATGGGACGAGGAATGTGCCTTTATCTTTGTGTCTTTCAGAGTATTTTATTAGATTTTGTTTTTGTATTTGAAGAATATGGTTCAGTGTTTTATGTATAATTGCTACTTTACTTTTGAGTCTTCTGTCCTGAAGGCTTCCTAAATTTAGTGATTTTACTAATGGTGTTACTCTAGTCAAATGTGAATATTCGTTTGTTATGAATCTCACTGCTCTATTTTGTGTTTGTTCCAGTTTCTTAATGTTTTCTTGAGTTGAGGGGTTCCACACGGTGGATGCATATTCTATTATTGGCCTAACCAAGGTTAAATAGCATTTTAGTTTTATGTTCTTATTTGATTTATAGAAATTTCTTTTAATAAACCCGAATGCTTTGTTTGATTTTTTTTATAGTTTCATCAATATGTGGATTTCCATGACAGTTTTTCATTTATTATAACACCTAGGTATTTTGCGTTTTTAGTCTGTGTTACTGGTTTGCCATGAATAAGATAAGTGGAATTAATTTGTTTTAGTTTTTTTGTTACTCTTAACAACTGACATTTTTCTGGGTGGAAAGACATGCTCCAATTTGATCCCCATTTCTGTAATTCATCTAATTCTCTTTGTAAAATGTGTGTCTTGAATTGTTTTTATTGTTCTATATATTATGCAATCGTCTGCAAATAATCTGACTTTTGTTCCTGAACTAATGCAATTTGGTAAATCGTTTATGTAAATTAAAAATAGTAGTGGACCCAAGACTGTTCCTTGAGGTACACATGAGTTTACTGTTATTGGTGTTGATTTAGAGCCATTTATTATTACAGTTTGTTCTCTCCCTATCGGAAAATCTTTAATCCACTGATGCAGTGGACCATTAATGCCGAAATATTTTAATTTTTTAAGCAAACTATGGCGGTGAACATTGTCAAAAGCCTTGGAAAAATCTAGTAAGATAGCATCTATTTGTTCACTATTATCTAAACCTTTTGAAAAATCATCAATTAGTCCTATTAGTTGTGTTTCACATGATCTATATTTCCTAAAGCCATGTTGGTATTGGGTGAGGACATTATGTTTGTCTAAGTGGTTTATGATGTTGCTACATATTATGTGTTCTAGGATTTTACATGGGATGCTGGTAAGTGATACTGGTCTGTAGTTTCCTGGATCAGATTTTTCTCCTGGTTAAGCGATGCCTGAAAGAGTATTTTGAACACTGGGGCTAGCTCATTGCTTAGTTCTTTGAGTAATCTAGCTGGAATACCATCAGGTCCAGACGCTTTATTTGGTTTGGTGTTGGCTAATAGTTTTTGAATTCCATTTTCTTGTACTACTAAATCTTCTATGTTGTCTACTTGGTTCAAATTAAGAATTATGTCTTTGTCTCCTGGGGCTGAGAATGCTGATGCAAAGTATTTGTTTAGGATGTTTGCTTTAGTTTCATTATCATTATGTATTATGTTATGTTCATCTTTTAATGGCGCTATGCCTGTTGTTTCCATTTTCTTAGACTTAATGTATGACCATAGGTTTTTGTTGTTATCTTTAGATATTACATTGTTTATGTATTCACTCTGCAGCTGTCTGCTTACTTTTTGGGTTAGGTGTTTAATTTTTATATACTTTTTGTAAACTCTTTTTGCCTTGGTTTCT
This sequence comes from Biomphalaria sudanica, assembly GCA_036873155.1. Taxonomy (NCBI): domain Eukaryota; kingdom Metazoa; phylum Mollusca; class Gastropoda; family Planorbidae; genus Biomphalaria; species Biomphalaria sudanica. The sequence goes on along the minus strand of JAZGLO010003187.1, from coordinate 189,413 downwards.
TTAAATTTTCTATATAGGTTTTCCTTCTGTTTTACAAAGCTTCTTTAGTCTATTATTAAACCAGCATTTATTTATTTTGTTTGATGTGTATTTAGTTGGTATATGATTTTCTATAATGCTTTTAAGATGGTTTTTAATGAAATTCCAGAGGTCATCGACTGGTTGGTTAATGTCTTTTTCTAATAAGAATGTTTGTTGATAGTTTAATGCAGTTTGGTGTAGTTGTGTTAGGTTACATTTATTCCAGAGTAAGATTTTTCTTTTGGGTTTTGTATTGGCTACTGCTTTTATCTGGCTGTGTATTTTTATGATCTCATGGTCTGATAGACCAGTGATAATATCATAATCAACTACTAATCCAGGTTTGTTGAAAGAATGTGTTACTAAAAATCTATACGATTTTATTTGTTTTATTTTATTTCAGTATTGTTGGAGATTTTAAGGAAAAACTAACCAATGTGAAGGACTGTAAATTAAACTTCACTTGCCAACTAAGAAATAAAAATAAAATAGAGCTATAATTTTAACACTTATCTCAATGCGTAGCCATTAATCGTCTCATAAAATCTTCGCCAAAATTACCGCTAGCTAATTGCCCATTTAAGTTTTAGCGAAAGCCTAATTATTTTGTGCTACGAAGGGAATAGCTTTGAAAATTTGATTCCGGAGAACTAAACGCAATAAAATTTTTTATTCCTATGAAAAATAACTTTAGGCCAATCAACACGTCCGATATATTGTACACCGGATGCACCAAAATTCTAGCTATTTATAGTTTTAACGCCATGTATGGAAATCACATGTAGAATCAAATTTCTAATCTTTCGCTTTTTAACACCGTGATATTTTTATTATTTAGCAGGCAACAGTGATCTTTCAATTTGGCGCCAATATTCAAATCTCTCTTTTTTTTTTTTTTTTTTACGTTTTTTGCTATGATACTTTGTAAGGCTTCCACATTTCTCTATACCGCTATATTCTACATTTCTAGAATCCGTTTTAATATGTATTATACAATTTATTCTATATACTCAGTGATTCATTATATTTTCATAGGTTTCATTAATGGAAAAGAAGACACAAGTTTTACAAAGTAATGAAACTCGTAAAATAGAAAGCTCAGCAGCTGTTCATAGAACCCTAACAAAACCCCAGAAAAACCCAGCTTCAACTTTTGAGAAAATTGCTTTCTATCAGAAAAGCTTCGAATACTAAACCAGACATGAATCCCTCGTCGGAGCACAAAAGTTCTGATGTACAATTATTCCTGGACAAGCAGACTAAAAACAAATCCAATAGCTCTCTAAGTCAATGTGACAACGGTATGGGTTTAAGCCCAATAGAGTTATCAGATAATCCTCGGATGAAAAAAAATATTCAATTAGAAAATGCTGTACCAAGAACCTTGGCTACAAAAGATCAAAAGACAACATATAATAAGGAAAATTCTGCCATTGATAAAGATACTACAGGTAGCCAATTACAAAAATACCAATCTGAAAATATCCAGCCTCAAAATATCCAGCCTCAAAAGAAGAAAAAACGCAAAAAGGCAAAAACTAGAAATATAAATTTGGACAATGATATACAAGTCGACTTCTTGCCCCAGGAATTACAAGCAAAAGCTTGTCAGATGAAAGGCAGCCAGTTAAAAGGTAGCGAGATGAAAGGCAGCCAGTTGAAAGGTAGCCAGTTGAAAGGTAGCCAGTTGAAAGGTAGCCAGTTGAAAGGTAGCGAGATGAATGGCAGCCAGATGGCATGCGGATCTTTAACATTGTCTTTCAAAACAACCCAACAACAGAACTTAGGACAAAACAAGAGCGCGATAAGAAACTGTCCACATGTTAAAAATGTTTATCTCGGAGGTAAAAATGGCCAAACTGGCGATGTTGAACTGGCATCAATTTTACAAGATTTTGATACAGATTATCCTTTAATTTGTGAAAACTGCGCAGAAATGTGCCAAGTGGAAGAAGCCAAGATTGCATCGCAATCCCACAATCCAATGCTAAAATTAAACTCACTTGGCAAAGACTATCTTGAAAATAATCAACCTGAAGAACGACTCAAAATGTTGGAAACTAAAGGACCATTTTTTAGTAAAGACGCAATATTGAATCCATCAACAGAACTTAATCAAAATAACTCAAATGCAGCACTAAAGACGAATCCAGATAATTCCAAAGCCATGCCGATTTCCAAAAAGATGAAATCAAACTTCTCACCAAGGTCTAACAGAACTGAAGATCTTGCAGACGTAATCAGCCCCAAAGCAGACGAAAGAAGAAAGATGTTTATGTCGCTCTTACGTCTCTGGCCGGCTCGTGTTAATGACGTAGCTCTTGAACAACACCAGAAGGTCAAGTACATCACTAAACTAAGGGAATCCCTACATTACATACGCTTCTTCCGGCCAATCAACTACAGCGTGACGGAAGTGACGCTTGGAACGCCTGATACCATCCCCACATTGAGCGATCATGGGGTAGGCCTGTACGATTTAGCCAACATGTTTTTGCTACAGGATTTGATGCCCTACTTAAGTGCTCCTCCAGATTCAAGTCAGTTTGAAATGGTATGTGAGTGCTTGGCGGTCAGAGAAAGCAGTCTCTTGGATATTCCACTGCTAGAAGAACTACACATTGGTAATCGAGAACCCTTACCGACATTCTCTGATGCATTTAAAATGAAAAACAAAGAAACTGAGAATAATGATGAAAAGCTAAATGAAAATAATCAATTAGCAGACGTTGTTGATAGAATTTCATCTGCTACAACAATGGAGACACACACATTACCTCCGACATTTATGCAAGGGACAAATTCGACGACACTTTCTCAGAACAAAACCAATCTAGAGATACCAGGCTATACCGAACTTTCGAATGAATCACAAAGGAAGCCAATAGCTGTAACAGAATCATCAGCTAAGCCAATAATGGCAACTGAATCGCCGAGAAAGTCATCACATGCAACAGAATCATCAATGAAGCAGATTTCTGCCCTGGCGTTGACCGAGATTTTCAATAGCTCAACAGACTCGCCTACTCAACAAAATAAAACGAAAGAATCACCCATTAAGAAAAAAAGATCAAGAAACAAGAAAAAACATAAGGATAAAAACCAACCCAAGCAGCAGCTAGAGATAGAATTGCTAGTCAAGCAGCAACCCTCGATAGAATCGCCAGTCAAACAGCAACCCGCCATAGAATCGCAAGTCGAGCAGCAACCCGCCATAGAATCGCCAGTCGAGCAGCAACCCGCCCTAGAATCGCCAGTCGAGCAGAAACCCGCCATAGAATCGCCAGTCGAGCAGCAACCCGCCAAAGAATCGCCAGTCGAGCAGAAACCCGCCATAGAATCGCCAGTCGAGCAGCAACCCGCCATAGAATCGCCAGTCGAGCAGCAACCCGCCATAGAATCGCCAGTCGAGCAGCAACCCGCCATAGAATCGAAAGTCGAGCAGCAACCCGCCATAGAATCGCCAGTCAAGCAGCAACCCGCCATAGAATCGCCAGTCGAGCAGCAGCCCTCGATAGAATCGCCAGTCAAACAGCAGCCCTCGATAGAATCGCCAGTCAAACAGCAGCCCGCGATAGAATCGCCAGTCAAGCAGCAACCCTCGATTGAATTGCCAGTCGAGCAGCAACCCGTAATAGAATCGCCAGTCGAGAAGCAACCCTCGATAGAATTGCAGCAACCCGCCATAGAATCGCAAGTCGAGCAGCAACCCGCCATAGAATCGCCAGTCGAGCAGCAACCCGCCATAGAATCGCCAGTCGAGCAGAAACCCGCCATAGAATCGCCAGTCGAGCAGCAACCCGCCAAAGAATCGCCAGTCGAGCAGAAACCCGCCATAGAATCGCCAGTCGAGCAGCAACCCGCCATAGAATCGCCAGTCGAGCAGCAACCCGCCATAGAATCGCCAGTCGAGCAGCAACCCGCCATAGAATCGCCAGTCGAGCAGCAACCCGCCATAGAATCGCCAGTCAAGCAGCAACCCGCCATAGAATCGCCAGTCGAGCAGCAGCCCTCGATAGAATCGCCAGTCAAACAGCAGCCCTCGATAGAATCGCCAGTCAAACAGCAGCCCGCGATAGAATCGCCAGTCAAGCAGCAACCCTCGATTGAATTGCCAGTCGAGCAGCAACCCGTAATAGAATCGCCAGTCGAGAAGCAACCCTCGATAGAATTGCTAGTCAAGCAGCAACCCTCGATAGAATTGCCAGTCAAACAGCAACCCGCCATAGAATCGCAAGTCGAGCAGCAACCCGCCATAGAATCGCAAGTCGAGCAGCAACCCGCCATAGAATCGCCAGTCGAGCAGCAACCCGCCAAAGAATCGCCAGTCGAGCAGAAACCCGCCATAGAATCGCCAGTCGAGCAGCAACCCGCCATAGAATCGCCAGTCGAGCAGCAACCCGCCATAGAATCGCCAGTCGAGCAGCAACCCGCTATGGAATCGCCAGTCGAGCAGCAACCCGCTATGGAATCGCCAGTCGAGCAGCAACCCGCTATGGAATCGCCAGTCGAGCAGCAACCCGCTATGGAATCGCCAGTCGAGCAGCAGCCTGCGATAGACTCAAAAGTCCAGAAAAAACATTCCACAGATTCTACTGATATGCAAAAACCTTCGCCAGACTCTTCGGCAAAACAAATAACTACAACAGACTCTCCAGCAAAATTAACGTCTGAAACAGACTTTACAGCCACACAAAAACCTGCTAAAAACTTGCCGAACAAGCAAAAAACCAACGAACCTGCAACAGACTCTACGACCAATCAAAAACTTGCAACAAATATTGAAACAAAGCAAAAGCCTCCAATCGATTCTACAGCCAATCATAAACATGAAATAGATTCTGTAGAAAAGGAAAAACCTGCAGCAGATTTTATAACCATACAACAGTCTCCCAAGCAAAAAATTGCAACGGATTTTTCAGCCAAGCAAAAACCCACGAATGACAATCTAACCATGCAAAAGTCTTATGCATATACTTCGGACATGCAAAAACCTTTGACAGACTGTAAAGACAAACAAAAACCGCAGCAGATTCTCCTTCTAAGCAAAAATCTACATTTAAGTCTACAGAAATTCAAAAATCTTCAACGCTTTCTCCGGCAATGAAAACATCAGATTTGCAGAGCACAGCTAATGTAGACTCGAACACTGCTATTGCTTCAGTAACTTCGCCTTTTAAAATACCTTTGCCATCAGAGACTTTACCACTGCAAGAGCCTGAGGTAAATATGGCGCATGTAACGGATATTTTATCTTTTACAGAACAAATGCATACAGCAATTGAAAAATATTTTACACCAAACCAAGAAGATTTCGATTTTCTTCATCAGCAAAGTCCACAAGACGCTGGAAATGGCCATTTGGTGGACAAAGAAATACCTAATCCTGATCAGGGCTCTATAAATATAGTTGTCAGTTCTTCTGGGGCAGCCTTTGACTCAATGCCAAAGTATAGCCCAACTATTCGAAGGGCCGGGCCTCGCAAGGGGCCAGTTTTGTGCTTTGATTGCGACGGCGAAGGATGCGGGGACCCCAAGAAAGAATGCTATGCGAATGGGTTCTCAGAGAGCATCTATGACGAGCTAAACAGTCACCTGTCCGACTCCTCTGACTCCACAAGCTGCGAACTGGGTGAGTATGAGGACAACAATTTGGAGAGCATGGATGATCTCTTGGACGATGACATTGACCTATCGCCTCCACCGACCCATCAAAGAACTTTGGAGAGGATTGTACGGGGCACTGATGACATCAGAGAATTAAGTACCAGAAAACAAAGAAGGTCAGTGTGAAACATAGCACCTTGGTGTAACCCTTTAGGCGACCAACGTTTTGACTGAAACAACTAAGTCATAAGACCTTTGAGTCGTACAGTACCTGTTCATAATGAAATATATATATATATATATATACACATTCATATATATATATATATATATATATATATATATATATATATATATATATATATATATATATATATATATATATATATATATATATATATATTGGGGGGGGGGGTTGATAGTGGACAATGCACGTTACAAACTAGCTTAAAAGCGTGATGAATACAATTGACAAGAATGACATACTTTAAGAATTATTGCTATTATTAGAGCGTTTATAGTAAAGGTTGATTGGGCTAGGGAACTCAACAATAGTCAAATACGCCGAACGCATGAGAAAATCTTATTCTAAGTCAAGTCTGAGCAAGTCTGGGGGGATTAACATTAAAGGGATGTTTCTATTAATTGTTTTAGTGACGTTTTCTTTTTCTTTCCATGTATCAACCTGAAACTTAAGCTAAATGAAGTCTTGTTTTTGTCTACGCTTGTACTAATAAACTTTCGTATCGATAGACCACGCCCCCACCTCAGCGAAAACTTAAAAAGATGTCTGAACTGCCGTCGCAGATTGGGAAAGCTGTTGGTGTGTAGGCAGTGTGACACTGCCATCTACTGCAGCCAAATGTGCCAGAAGGAGGACTATCAGAAGCACCGAGTGGAGTGCAGTAAGTGAATTCAAGATTGAAACACAGTAATTTGGTTCATGTTTGATTTAAAACCAAAGGGAAGCTACCACCGAAGACACGAAGTCGACCCCTGGCAGACGATGACTTTCATTGGGGGTGCCGAAATATGGAAGCAACGGCAGGGGAATGCACTCTTTCTTAATCTTAGTACTCGAAGACAAGCATAATTATTGTTACTATTGTTAAATTGGAAACATTGGTAATGTTTGAGTTCTATATAGGTCACACTCACACTCTCTCCATTTCAACCTCGCTACCTCACTCACTCTAACCGAGATCAATTGTACGTCAGACCTGTGACGTGGCAACAAGATATTGGTTTACGCTGCCCACAGGTTGCCACGTTGCTGGCCAGTGTTCAGGCCTTCATTGACGATTGGTGTCGCTCGAACGCTTTATTTCTCTTAATATCATTCTCTTGACCTCAGAGGCGGACTGGCTGTATGGGTATTCGGGCAAATACCCTGTGGGCGGTTCATTAAGGGCTGGTAGGGTCATGAAAGGGCTGCATGGATGCCACTATGGCACGCATCAAATTGTTAAAGGTTTTATTCAAACTTATATAAGGGCCCTCAGAGCATTGTGTTTAAGAAAAAACTTTTACAGACTGTGCAAGGGTAATACTATTTTAATTTAACATTGTGATAGCCTACATCCGCAGATAGTGCTGCTTCATCCTTTTAGGGCCTACACATTTAACAATTTAAAAGCAACATTAAGGCCTATACTTCTATAAAGATTTAGAGTTCACTGTATGCATGCATATCGATACATTATCAAACTTGACATAATGATTTTAAGTACAGGTAGACCTAGAATAGGATGCCCATCATATGATATACAAGTTATGGGCCAGATTGTATAGAAATGCCCCGCAGTTTTCGACACCCAGTCCGCCCCTGCTTGACCTCCCTCTCTCTCTCTTTTCCTTAAAACTCTTTACATTTCTCTCTCTACGTAGCTTGCTCTTTCTACCTCACTCTGGCTTTGAAACTAACTTTCTCCCTTTCTCAACCCAGAACGTGTAGTCAAGTGGAACTGCGCCTGTCATAGACTTGGTGATTATATGGTCAAGTTCCTGACAAATCAGCACCTGAAAGTTATCACCGAGTTCAGGCAAATACCAGACTGTTATCAATGTACGTATCCAAAGTTTAATGTACTGTGATCTCAGTAGAACCATGTCATCTAAAATGCCTAAACATACGCATGTATACTATACTAAATGTTTTACAAAGTTTGTCTGGTAAAACTGATAAAAAGTTTGTAGGCTTACACGTTATTTCTCCCACATCCAATCTCGGATCAGACTGAAATATTACACAATTATTTATTTTACGCGGCAACACAAGAATCAGTTTCAAAAAAATAACCAATTATTTAATTAAGTATTGATAATTAATTATTTTGTTTGGTATCGAGCAAGGGTAATAAATTGTATGGTCTCGATGTGCTCAGTAGCTACTTATGTTTAGCGAAATAATACACTTGCGTTTTCATATTTTCATATATTCACATTATTTGCAAATACTTATAACCAATTTTAGAATAAAGATTAACTGAATGTGTTAATCTGCAATTAATTTTGCGATAGGCAGTAAAGCAATACATACTCATGCTTGAGTAGTAAAGCGCTTGGCTTTCGAACCGGAGGGTCCCAGGTTTGTATCCTGGTTAAGTCTGGGATTTTTAATTTCGGGATCTTTAGGGCACCTCTCAGTCCACAAAGCTCTAAAGGGTACCTAACATTAGTTGGGTGAAAAACAAAGGCGCTTGGTCGATGTGCTGGCCACGTGACACTCTCGTTGACCGTTAGCCACGGAAATAGATGAACTTTAGATCGCAAGGTCTGAAAGGGGAACCTTACTTGTATTATATACATGTTTCTGTAAATCCTAATGTTTGACTATAATGTACCCTCTGGGTCCGTCTAAGAGTTTGTATCATAAACTAGCTTTTAGTATCTTTTTGTTATTGCAATGGTTTTAATGTAGAGTGTTGGCTTTCCCCACACTAGCTCTACAAGGTTACAACAGAGCAGTACTGTGTGAATTGGCAGGACGATGTGATTACTATCCAAAAGAGGATTATGCTATCTTTATACGGGTAAACTCTTTGTTTAGATGGCATCTTTATACGGGTAAACTCTTTGTTTAGGTGACATCTTTATACGGGTAAACTCTTTGTTTAGGTGGCATCTTTATAGCGTAAACTCTTTGTTTAGGTGGTATCTTTATTAGTATACGTTTTTAATTTGTATCATTATACTGGTAAGCTTTTATCTAAGTTGACATCATTATACTGGTAAGCTTTTATCTTAATTGACATCTTTATACGGGTTAGCTTCTAATTTAGTTGGCATCTATACACGGGTAAGCTTTGAGTTTGGTTGGCATCTATACACGGGTAAGCTTTGAGTTTGGTTGGCATCTATACATGGGTAAGCTTTGAGTTTGGTTGGCATCAATACACGGGTAAGCTTTGAGTTTTGGTTGGCATCTATACACTGGTAAGCTTTGAGTTTGGTTGGCATCTATACACGGGTAAGCTTTGAGTTTGGTTGGCATCTATACACGGGTAAGCTTTGAGTTTGGTTGGCATCTATACACGGGTAAGCTTTGAGTTTGGTTGGCATCTATATACGGGTAAGCTTTGAGTTTGGTTGGCATCTATATACGGGTAAGCTTTGAGTTTGGTTGGCATCTTTGAACTTATAGGGGTAAGCTTTTACTTTAGTTTGTAAAATGTTTTACCTTCAATGTTAAAGATAATCTACTTCCTAGTCCTAACCTTCCGCAGGACGACGGGGGATGGCCATCGAGACAACTGAACGACAGTCCAGCGCGCATACGCACGACCAGGCGGCCATTAGGTTTCTTTATATCGCCCCCACGCTTCTTTATATTACGTTCTATTGTATTTTATTGCATTAAGAAAGTAAAGAGACTCTTAAAAATTGATTTTCAAGGCGGAGATAACTATACTTAAAATTTACAGTGCAAACCAGTAATTAGCGGCCTAATATCCCTACGTTGGTCGTTGTGCTGGCCACATGACACTCTCTTCAACCTTCGGCCACAAAAAGACCTTGATCTTTACATCATCTGCCCTATAAATCGCAAGGTCTGAAAGGGGTACTTTCATAGCCAAATGTTAGTCTAAAATATTTGTCTGTCAGCAAGACTTTCTGTGTGGGCAAGGGCCATGATGCTACGCCGACTGGGATAGGCTTTGAGGATAGATTATAGAACTGTATACCTGTTTTAACTACTTCTTGTAAAATTCAAAATTTGTTTGTTTTCTTTTCTTAGGATGAAACAGGCATGGAAATTCCTCTAGTTATCAGTGTGGATAAATCGTATTATACCTCCCAGCACTCCAAAGAGGAGATTCCTTTCGCCCAGCTGTTTCAACCAGGGCGCTTCCTCGTTGTTCTACACCCGGTGTGGGTGCTGCTCTGTGACTTCCGGGAAGGACTGCGTTTGACTGATCTGCGTAACCTCTTGTTAGTGAAATACTTCAGTGAGTTGTAGATGTTGATCTTTGAAGTACCCTAGGTGTAGATACTGACTACTGAAAAGTACCTGAAGTGTAGATGTCGATCGTTGAGAAGTACCCGAGATAAAGACTGCTGAGTACTACTTGATGTGTAGCTGCTGACTGTGGAAAATAGCCACCATGCTTGTTTTCCAACCTAAATTTACATAGAATTTATCTTCATGTTTACATTTTCATTCACAAATTGTAATTTTACATGTAGCCTACAAATGTAATGCCTATTTTGATTATGACATTTAAACACAATATTAAATATTATTTAAATCTTTTTCTGTTTTGTTTTACCCTTTATAAATGCTTTATAGAATAAAGTTTTAATAAGACATTATTTCAAACACTTGAACAAGTGTCTATTTTTAGTTCTATTATTAACTCTGAAAAGCATTTTCTTGGGCATGTAGAACACACACACACAGTTTTTTTTTCAGGTATTAGCCAAATGGGTTAGTTTCAATAACTCGTATTGTCGATAGCATCACTATAACAGACCATGGCCACGTAAATTCTTACGATAAACTAGTGTCAAATAAGATAACTTCAGTGTTGCCAACTAAAAAATTAAAAAATGAACTAGAAATGGAAGAACTTAGAAAATTATGTAGAGCTAAAAAAAAAGTGCACAGAAAATTAAAAAACGAACTTATGGACACGTCCTTTATGCCGTATTCCCAATACACCAAAAAGGCTAGTTATTTATAGTTTCCCCGCTATAGATGGAAATCTCAGCTAGTTCAAAGTGAAGGTAAAACGCGAGCAGACCTCGAGAGAACTCGTTTGTACAGAAAGTTTCCATTGGACATCTTCCCCCTCCCCAAACTTGTTGATTTCTCTGATACATTTTAATCAAAAATAAAAGTAAAATAAAAAAATAATAATTGTTCTAAAACATCACTCATATTGAGTGAAATTTTATCAATTATTTGGAATCGATCATGTAAATACTTTTTAATAGATCTAGGCTAACACTAACTAATAAATTTGGACTATTGGAAACATTAGGCCTATATTGTCATTGTTTATCGCGAATGGCTTGCTTATAGCGTAATCAGAGCGCTATGGTCCAATCACTTTTGTAGATCAGTTTGTATCTGGGAGGTTCCGTGCTGTCCTTACAAAAGCTTATTTTTTTAAAGTTGCTCGAGTCTGAATTCGAACTCGAGGTCTCGAGCCTCCATGGTGGTAGGCCGACATGTTAGCCACTGAGCTACTTGTATAGATGGAAGATTTTATAACCTATTGTTAGTTTAAAATTTTAATCGAACGTCTACGAATTGTCTACACAAGGCTTATATCCCCTTACCTTGGTACACTTTCTAAATAAAAAAATTAATTTTTAAAACTCTTGGATTAACTTATTAGTTATTTTTTTAATTCATGTGTTGTCATCAGCAAGGAATAATTGTGCAAAGTTTCAACTTGATCTGTATATCTTATCTTATGTTATTTTATAACAGACGTTACTTCAAAAAAGATGATTACGTCCTACGCGTCATGCATTTAATCATGCATATTAACCAATGACTTAAAATTCTGCCAAGTCACTGGTTTCCTGGCTAGCTCAGGCAACCCATTCCATGCTCTAATAGCACTAGGGAAGAAGGAGTATTTGTACAAATTTGTCCTAGCATATGGGATGAGAAATGTGTCTTTCGGAGTATAATGAAAATGAAGTGGGAGAAATAATTCAAAATGCCACTCAATGTTTTTTAGAATGGGCTAACTTCATGATTGCTTTGGTCACTAAAAGCAGAGTACTATAAAGCAGCTTGTATTAGAAAGCTTCTATCAACTCACTTGGTCTGTCAGATAAAGCAGCTTGTATTAGAAAGCTTCTATCAACTCACTTGGTCTGTCAGATAAAACAGCTTGTATTAGAAAGCTTCTATCAACTCACTTGGTCTGTCAGATAAAGCAGCTTGTATTAGAAAGCTTCTATCAACTCACTTGGTCTGTCAGGGTGGTGAGTCTACAAGTTTTCCACTAATTCCAAAAAGAACCTATTCTAGGGCACAATAAACGTCTTCCGAAAGGGTCAGAATGTAATAAAGATTAATTATGTGTACACACACACACACACACACACACACACGCACGCACGCACGCACGCGCGCGCACACACACACACATACATATATATATATACATATACATTATACATACATACATACATTCATACATACATACATACATACATATATACATGTTCTTTGTTTTCCTACTAGGCGCTGGGCTCAATTAATAAAGTAAATCTACGAGAATTCGAGCAACGAAACGAGAAAAACTAAAACAAACTACAATTACAAAATTCCAATAACAGTCGCGGGATTCATCAATAAAGTTTTTCTACGAGATCATCCTGAGAAAAACTAAAACAAACTACAGTCACCAAAATCCATGGACGCAGCCAGCAAGAAGGAGAGGGGGTGAATTTCACGTAATCGTCGGAATATCAAGAGTCATTTTCATATGCGAAGGAAAAAAAATGGGTACATTTTGAACCCCCCCCCCACCCCGAAAAAAAAATCCTGGCTACGCCCATGGTAAAAATATTTCTAATCGCACATACTTATTATTGTTAGTCTAGCTAGATCTATTACGAATTTAATGACATGATTGATCCAAACTTATTGATACAACTATGTTATAAAAAGCTTTTTTTTGAAAATAAAGTATTTTTTAAATATTTTCTTGTTTTCGTGAGTTTAGGGCTATTACAGAGGCTAAATGAATTCAACTTATACCGTTAATTAAATTCATAACACTATCCCTATAAACGTATTTTTGGTATTGCCATCTATGCAGTCTTACAAGTACTACCATACTGTGAATGCTATGTCAACAATTTCTTTTATATAACACATTAGACCTACACCTCTCTCTCTCTCACTCTCTCTCTCTGTCTCTCTCTCTCTCTTCGTGCCCTCCTGCCATCTTTTCATGTTTATAATGTGTTTTTACAGTTTTTATTGTTTGTTTGTTTTCTAAAGTAGGTCAGGTCAAGTAAAGATAACTTGTATGCATATAAGCCCCCTTTAATTCTCTTCTTCTTCGGTTATCATTCTTTTTCTTAATGCGTAACAAGGACAGTCGACTGTATTCTAGTCCTAACAGTTTCATCCCAAGTACATAGCAACGTAAGTTTTTTAATTATTATTTTTCAAATACTTGATTATCAATACTTCCTTCCGTCCTAGTTACATAACGATAACAGTTCACTATTTGATTTTATCAATTAATAAATCATTAAGCCTTAACTGCGAACTACCATACATAATGCCATGTACGTTGCCGGGATTTTTTTTTACGGAGTGGGGTTCAAAATGTACCCATTTTTTTTCCCTTCGCATATGAAGTTGACTCTTGATATTCCGACGATTACGTGAAATTCACCCCCTCTCCTTCTTGCTGGCTGCGTCCATGGATTTTGGTGACTGTAGTTTGTTCTAGTTTTTCTCAGGATGATCTCGTAGAAAAACTTTATTGATGAATCCCGCGACTGTTATTGGAATTTTGTTATTGTAGTTTGCTTTAGTTTTTCTCGTTTCGTTGCTCGAATTCTCGTAGATTTACTTTATTAAGGGAGCCCAGCGCCTAGTAGGAAAACAAAGAACATGTCAAATGTCAATGTATGAAGTATTATTTATTTCGGGGTGTTTGTGGACCCCCCCCCCTCCTCCCCGCAACGCCTTTGCTGCTGTAAATTATGTTACCATTTCAGACCTTGCGATCTATACGGCAGATGATATAAAGATCATCTGTTTCTGTGGCCCACAACGACCAAGCACCTTTGCTTTTCCCCAACTAATGTCAGATACCCTTTAGAGCTGCGTGAACTCAGAGGCGCCCTACGATCCCGAGATTAGAAATTCCAGACTTCACTAGGATTCCAACCCGGAACCCCGGTTCGGAAGCCAAGCGCTTTACCGCTCAAACAACGCGCCTCCCGCTGCTGTAAATTATCATCATAAAACTTCTCATCCTTACCATGGCGCTCGGGTGTTAACGGTCGTTAGAGAAGACAATTTGGCCAATCGGGAAGCAAAAAAAAAAAAAAAAAAGAACCTCTGTTGCGGTGCCTAAGGACCGAGTCTATTGCACTAGCGGGGATAGAAAAAAAACGATCAACCATGTCAGTATCCACGTACCGTTCCTGAAAGGACACCTGCATGGCTGATGTAGTATAGAGAAGGAATATGAGGGCGTTTCCCTGATGTGCTCGACAACTGGCCTCGCTTCTAATCGGAGCGCCTTGAGATATGAGCTATCGGTAATAATTTACATCTGCTTGAATCTTTCTCCGACAGAAGTTTGTTCAGAAAGACAAAGGGAGACAAGCTTCCATAGGTCTTGAGTCCCAAGAGTTATAGACTTAACTATTTGGATAATTAGGAGAAGAAGAAGACTTGGGTGTAACTGCTTATTATTTAAGAACATTCTCGAATGTTTCATGGTCGAGATATGACAGTATGTCATCTAGTTGTTCGTCTCCTAGATAGCAGTGTGACCTAAAGCCATGCCCACCCAGCCCTCCCAGAGAAAGATCTAGGTACGATAGCCCAGTTGTGATGTTATCTTCAAGTGTCCTTATTGTGTATGTGAGTGTGCGGGGGGGGGAGAGGGGGAGTTAAAAAGAGAAGAGACTCTGTGAACGATTGAAAAAGTAAACCACCGCTTGCAGACGTTACGATCTACTGGCCATAGGATGTAAAGGTAATTTGTTTTTATGGCCGACAGTTAACGAGGGGGGCAACATGTGACCGTCACAACGACCAACCACCTCTACTTTACCCAACGAACGTCAGGTACCAATTAGAGTCAGGTGGACTCAGGGGCTAAGAAAAATCCCGGAATTTAAAATCCCAGACTTAACCGAGATTTGAACCCGGGACCTCTCGGTTTGGAAGCCAAGCGCTCTAGCACTACGCCACCATGCCCCTGTGAATGGTTGAAAAAGGGGTGGGGTGAGGAATCGAATACTATTTGATACTAAGTTGTACATTTGCTTAGATTAATAGTAATGGGGATGGGGGACAGAGCCTGGTATTAAAAAAAGAACAGGATAATGTTTGAAGTATTTTGTGTTTCTGGTTGTTTGTGGAGCCCTCCTCCTCGGCTACGCTTTAGTTCATCCACTATTAGAATATGCATCCTCTGTTTGGGTCCCCTGAAAAAAAAACACGAACAAACTTTAGACCAACTACAAAATAGAGCATTGAGATTACAACGAAGTAAAAACAAAATTGTAGGCCTACATACAACCCTCACCATTTGATACCCCGCATATGCAAAGCGTGACTTAAAGTTGTTGCTCATCAGACGTCTGTCCCTCGAGACGCAATCATGCTCCAGTTGTTGTTCCAACAAGCGATACATAAGAGTGCAACACGCGTGGAAATACAATCCTACGGTCGTATCTGTACACATTGAATTATAGGAGGTCTAAAGACCCGCCCCGGTATGTCCCTTGTTTCCGTTATGCTATGTTTATGAGTGAAACAAAATACATTTTGTTTACCCCGCACCTTTGTTTACCCCCCCCCCCCCAAACAGCTCTCATTCCACGGCAAAACTTGTATAACCCGTGGGTAATCGGGATTGCTATTTAACGTAGCGTGTCTGAACATTCTAAACATTGAGTCTTGATAGGAAGCTCTTCTTAGTTGCTTCAACAACTTTTGATTCGCTACTACATTATTGCCTGCGTTTTAAAGTTCATTACATTAACATATTAACATAAACATCTGAATCCTTTTTTTAAATTGAAGATTGTGTCGTCTCGCCTCATCGTATACTGCACAACGCCTCTTTCAGTGTGGGTAGTCCTTTCCTAGATATTAATTTATGACTCCCTGAGTTGGCAGAAGATAGTTTACTTTCTATAATAAAATCTTACAGCGTTATGATGGCGTGGAGTTATAAGATACAAGTTTGATGACTTGGTTATCTAAGAAAACATTAGCTCTGCATGGTCAATGTCTTATTTTCATATCATATAAGCGTAGGAACAAGTCCTAATTCTTTGTTAACTCTTTCACTCCTAATCGACGATACACACGTTGATTCCATCAGAATGTGGTAAATAATTACGGAGAGAAAGAGTTAACACAGTCACGTCAAGCTTGAATGCTGAATGATTCCATGGGCAAGGAAAGTAACACGAATGAAAGCGGCAACAGAGCAGGCAGATCCAACAGAAAGAGACTCACCGTTCTCGTGGTTGTTCTCATTGCCGCTACAGCAGTCGCTCTGACCGTGGGTCTAGTACTTCACTATCAGATCAATGACGAGGACGGCAAGGGAGAGAAGGATGTCACAACGAGCAGGAAGGGGGTTTTGGTGGATTGCCTCCCCGAGTTGAGACGACATGAGGATAAGATGAGTGGGAAGGAAGACGAATGTCAGCGAAGAGGGTAAGTACGCTTTAACTCATTACATCTTGTTGCACTGATTAAGACAATCCCTCTCTTTTTACTTGCCTACTTCATTAGCTAGGAATGAGTTAATAAGGAGCCACTGGCTAAGTTTATCACACGACACCTAGGCAGGGTTGAAAAAATATATATTTCGACCAAAACTTTATGTAAAAAAGAGCATTTTATAAAAAAAGGGGGTCGACCCGAACTCAAACTCATTGCTTATGTCTCTTCAAGACGACATTCTAACCCTTCCGCTAGGGAGGTGCTTATGACTATAGAAGATGTATTGTTTGTTTCAAACTTACTTTAAAGCGGTGACCTATAAAGGTGAACTTATACCACCACATCAGTCAAGCACAATTTCTTTCCCTTGTTCGAGCTACCAAACAAAATAATAAATATACCAATAATTAATCAACTAATTGGTTAAATTTAAAATTTTTAATTCTTGTGTTGTCAGGTAAAAGAAATAATTGTGCAAAATTTCAGCTTGATCCGAGATTGGGTATCGTAGAAAAAATGTGTACAAACCCTTTACAAACCCTTGACCAGACAGGCAAAGGGTGGGTCTGTGTCGATATAAATTTTGTAATAAATTTAGAAGTTCTGTCTTTAGATCCATTCGCTAAACAGGTCAAGTTGTTGAAGTTGTTGCCAGGAGATACAAACATTCGAATGCAGCAAAGATGGCCGATTTGATTTATTGATCTATAATTATAATAGGCTTACTAATTTGTATATTTATCTACATATCTATTGTCTTGATCTAGTTCTAATGAGATTTTTATCGTATTGAACTTTTGTAAAGACCACAGCGATAGACAATGGAATAGATCTATGAAAATCATTTCTTGACTGACAACTCTGAGTGAAGAGTGAAGAGAAGTTGAGTTTCACTTTTAATTTTACAATACTATTGTCTCAAGATGATGTAAATTTGGATGCAAACTTTCTTTTTTGAACTTTGGTGAACTAATCAGGTTAGGATTAGGGTTTGTTTTTCAACAAGGTTCGATAAAGAATACATTTCAGTATAATGTTGAAGCTTTTTCCCTCATTCGATATCGAACAAAATAATTAATTACCAGTAATCAATGCACTAATATTTTTAAAAAATTTATTCATGTCTTGTCTATGCCAATAAATAATTTTGCGAAGTTTCAACTTAATCCGAGAATGGGAATAAGAGAAATAACGTGTACAGACTTTTTTACCAGACAACAGACAGAGTTGATAAAAGTTTTGTAAAAATCTTCCATTACTTCTGTGATTTGTACTTGATATTTCCATCAGGAGGCTAAACACGAACCTAGACCTTTTATTTTGAGCAGGTGCCACTGGAGAAAGCTCTCAGTTAAAGGGGCGCCGTGGTGTACATATCCTAGAAGCAGCGGCTACATCCTCAACGGCGCTATCAACGAGACCAGCCAGAGCTACAGCGCCGAGCTGACACGATCCCCCTCCGCACTGGCTTCATACCAGGAACCGGTTTACGATCTCCTCAGTGTCCACATCGAATGGCAGACTGATAATCGGGTCAGGGTCAAGGTGAGGTGCAAAAGTGCTGTTGACGGTCGTTGACTTATAGCAAGCTAAATATAACTTTTGATATAATAATATAGAATATAGACAAATTCAACTTGAGATGTACCTCAAGGAACAGTCTTGGGTCCACTACTATTTTTAATTTACATAAATGATTTACCAAATTGCATTAGTTCAGGAACAAAAGTCAGATTATTTGCAGACGATTGCATAATATATAGAACAATAAAAACAAAACAAGACACATATATTTTACAAAGAGAATTAGATGAATTACAGAAATGGGAATCAAATTGGAGCATGTCTTTCCACCCAGAAAAATGTCAGTTGTTAAGAGTAACAAAAAAAATTAAACAAATTAATTCCACTTATCTTATTCATGGCAAACCAGTAACACAGACTAAAAACTCAAAATACCTAGGTGTTATAATAAATGAAAAACTGTCATGGAATCCACATATTGATGAAACTATAAAAAAATCCAACAAAGCATTAGGGTTTATTAAAAGAAATTTCTATAAATCAAATAAGAACATAAAACTAAAATGTTATTTAACCTTGGTTAGGCCAATAATAGAATATGCATCCACCGTGTGGGACCCCTCAACTCAAGAAAACATTAAGAAACTGGAACAAACACAAAATAGAGCAGTGAGATTCATAACAAACGAATATTCACATTTGACTAGGGTAACACCATTAGTAAAATCACTAAATTTAGAAAGCCTTCAGGACAGAAGACTCAAAAGTAAAGTAGCAATTATACATAAAACACTGAACCATAATCTTCAAATACAAAAACAAAATTTAATAAAATACTCTGAAGGACACAAAAATAAAGGCACATTCCTCGTCCCATATGCTAGGACAAATTTGTACAAATACTCCTTCTTCCCTAGTGCTATTAGAGCATGGAATGGGTTGCCTGAGCTAGCCAGAAAAACCAGTGACTTGGCAGAATTTAAGTCATTGGTTAATATGCATGACTAAATGCATGACGCGTAGGACGTAATCATCTTCTTTTTTGAAGTAACGTCTGTATTATATAAGATAAGATAAGAGATGAAATGAAATAAACGTATATTGAAACAAAACTAACAACACGTCTTTACAATCTGACTTCCAGGTGCTGTCTGGCTTACTTAATACAGCTTACGACAGCGCGCTTATCTTGCATCATTCTACAAGATTAACATTAAATTAATGCTCTCTCTCTCTCTCTCTTTCTCTCTCTACAGCTAATAACAAATAGTCCCTTACGATGTCACCTAGGAAGCACACACATACATACACTACATAACAAAAGAGAAATAATAAAGATTTTGTCACGTGACATCCAGATCTACTATTGGCCACTGAAAGGAATTAACTCCTCTTTAAGCGGAGCAAAGCTTGTGGTACTTGAACTCCCATCCATCCCAGTCGCACAACAGGCCATGGAGGTCACATGGAGGTCACTGGACTGCTTCATCACATCTTTCCATTCCGATCTCTCTTTCGCTTTTATTCTCCATGCTCAAACTCCTAGCTGTTGTAGATCTGCCTCTTCATCATCGAGCCATCATATTCGTGGTCTGCCTTTGGGGCGCCACATATGTATAGAATAAATCACTAATTGTATAATTGATATACTCACTTTTTTTTAAATGTGCAGATTACTCCCAAACATGTGCAGCGTTGGGAGCTACCTGCTTTAATTCTCAACATTGAGTCAAGCAATGGACCGGTCAACAAAAATACTTCTTTGTATACAGTGACCTTCACAGATCGACCTTGGGGCGTCACCATCACCAGGAAATCTTCCGGATCTGTCATGTGAGTTTAGTTTAATCTGTAAACGCTCAAAATGGCGAACTTGTAAAATAAAATCGAAACGAAATTACAAAACAGTTCATCCAGACATTTTCGTAAGTATAACACAATTTTTTTTTTTATTTGGCTAAAATATTTTCAATATGTTTGGCATCCAAACTAACGTAAATGAGTGGCATTAAAACAAGTCCGTTTAGTTTCGTAGATAATTTTGAAGTATTTTGTAATCCAGAAAATCCAATTCCTCGATCATGCAGCAAGGAGGTCAGGGTGAGTGCTGGAAGTTCCTTGGCGCCAAACATTTTCCTGCATTTTGAGCCTCAAAAATTCTTTGTCCAGGCGTCAACAACGCCCTTTTCTGGTTGTAAGAATAGGTCATGACACTTGTGTCAAAAAAAAACAACAAACAAACAAAACAAGAAAAACCAAGTTTATTTTATGAGTATCTGTGATCAATTGGTTGGCATCAATAATGTAATTATATTTGTAAGAGATCTAGACTAACAATAAATAGCATTTATAAAAATAAAAAAAAAAGGGTAATTTTCGAACTCATGGTTCAAACCTTCTCAGGCTTCTCAAGCCAACACGGTAACCACTCTGCAAGTGGAGAGCCTAGAACTTCGAAAATTGTATAGTTATTTATTGTTCTATAGTCTCGTCCTATTTTTCATGTTGTGTTCACTAAGATTCTTGTGTTGTCAGGTAAAAGAAAAATACTTTATGGATGTTTTTGTTGTTTTCTAAGCAAAACATGAAACATTCCTGATCGTTACATAAATTGTTTTCTTTTTTTCCCCACAGTTTTAACTCCTCATTTCCTGGTATGCTACTAGCTGACCAGTTCCTACAGTTGACCACAAGGCTGCCTAATGAGAATGTCTATGGGTTTGGTGAACATCGCCATGAGAGTTTTAAGCACGACATGAACTGGAGACTGTGGTCAATGTTTACAAGAGATTCAGGGCCCAATGTAAGATCGCAAAGATTACAATCTGGGTCTAAAGTCAAGTCTTAGGGGCTAGGTTCTGGGTCCAACATAAGATCGTAGAGATTTAAATCTGGGCCCAACATAAGATCTTAGGGGCTAGAATCTAGGTCCAACAGAAGATCGTAGAGATTAGAATCTGGACCCAACATAAGATCTTAGGGGCCAATTTCTAATCTTCTTATCTTACATAATACGGACGTTACTTCAAAAAAAGAAGATGATTACGTCCTACGCGTCATGCATTCAGTCATGCATATTAATCAATGACCTAAATTCTGCCAAAGTCACTCGTTTCCTGGCTAGCTTAGGCAACCCATTCCATGCTCTAATAGCACTAGGGAAAAAGGAGTATTTGTACAAATTTGTCCTAGCATATGGGATGAGGAATGTGCCTTTATCTTTGTGTTTTTCAGAGTATTTTATTACATTTTGTTTTTGTATTTGAAGATTATGGTTCAGTGTTTTATGTATAATTGCTACTTTACTTTTGCGTCTTCTATCCTGAAGGCTTTCTAAATTTAGTGATTTTACTATAGGTGTTACTCTAGTCAAATGTGAATATTCGTTTGTTATGAATCTCACTGTTCTATTTTGTGTGTGTTCCAGTTTCTTAATGTTTTCTTGAGTTGAGGGGTCCCAAACAGAGGATGCATATTCGATTATTGGCCTAACCAAGGTTAAATAACATTTTAGTTATTGTTCTTATTTGATTTATAGAAATTTCTTTTAATAAACCCTAATGCTTTGTTGGATTTTTTGATGTTTTCTTCAATATAGGATAGGGATTCCTTAACAGTTTTTCATTTATTATAACATCTAGGTATTTAGCGTTTTTAGTCTGTGTTACTGGTTTACCATTAATAAGATAATGAAATTAATTAATTTTAGTTTTTTTGTTACTCTTAATAACTGACATTTTTCTGGGTGGAAAGACATGATCTAATTTGATTCCCATTTCCCATTCATCTAATTCTCTTTATAAAATTTCTGTATCTTGTGTTGTTTTTATTGTTCAATATATTATGCAATCGTCTGCGAATAATCTGACTTTTGTTCCTGAAGTAATGCAATTCGGTAAATCGTTTATGTAAATTAAAAATAGTAGTGAACCTAAGACTGTTCCTTGAGGCACACCTGAGTTTACTGTTATATATGTTGATTTAGAGCCATTTATTATTACAGTTGTTCTCTCCCTATCTACAAATTCATAATACACTGATGCAATGGACCATCAGTGCCAAAATATTGTAATTGTTTAAGCAAACTATGGTGGTGAACTTTGTCAAAAGCCTTGGAAAAATCTAGTATCTCTATTTGCTTCACTGTTATCTAAACCTATTGAAAAAAAAACGCATTTAACCAAATTAAAATGTATACGCTTATAACTATTGTCAGCTAGAAGTCATGCTATTTGTTTGCATTGTCATAACCTTCAATGTATGCATAATTATTTTTTGGATTATCTAACCCTAACTCTAACCCCCTTTCGTTCTTAGTCTGACTGGAACCTGTACGGACAGCACCCAGTGTATATGAATGTTGAAGATGATGGTCAAGCAAATATGGTGCTACTGAAGAACACCAACGCTATGGGTGCGTTGGTTTATATTATAAAATGTCAAGATACTGCCATTTTTAGTATGTTATATGGCATATTGTTTTTGTTATATCAATATTACCTGAATTTGTGTGTGTGTGTGTGATGTTATTTATATGTGTGTAATGCTAGCTATTGATTCTGCAGACATTTTGTGTGACCTATTGACTCTACACACTCATGGTTCGACCTGATCTCTTGACTCTACTGACTCATAGTTTAACTTGATCTCTTGACTCTACAGACTCCTGGTTTGATTTGATCTCTTGACTCTACTGACTCATAGTTTAACTTGATCTCTTGACTCTACAGACTCATGGTTTCACTTGATCTCTTGACTCTACAGACTCTTTGTGTGACCTGATCTCGTAACAAGACTCTTACTGTAATGCGATCTTTGAATCTAATTACTCATGGTGTGACTCAATCTATTGACTCTACAGACTCATGGTTTGACTCGATTTCTTCACTCTGCTGACTCATATTGTGATGCCATGTATTGACTCTACGTGTTCGTTGAGTGACTAATTAATGCTACACATTCTTCGTGTGAATTGATCTCTTTAACTCTACTGAATGTTTGTGTGACCCAAAACTATTGACTAGCCAGTCTCATGGTGTGACGTCAATTTTTTTTTTACTTTTAGGCTCTTGGTCAACAATCGGGTCTTTGAGAAAATAAATCTTGACTATTTTCTAATCAACATAACACAGTGATGCCCGAGGGCCAGATCAGGCCCATGACGAGGTTCTATTAGGCCCTCCAAAACATCAGCACAAAGTGTAGAAAGAAAGAAGACAATGAGTCGGGGTGGTAACTCTCTAGCTACCATGTTGCTCATATTTTGAATCGAGACATGAATCTTTTTTTCCGACGCGTAAAAAAATAAACTTCCATTGTCTTATTAATTAGTGTAAGTTTCTAATCAAATAGTTTCAGCTCGATTTTATTAAGTTTTAGTACCTTTTAGGTCCTGTGGCCTGCGACACGAGAGTTGGAAATTAAAATGGCTCGCAGGTTGAATTGTTTGTTGTTTTACATTTTTTCGGATGTTCCTTCAGAGTTGAAGATAGTTTACTTCCTAGCCCAAACTTCCCGCAGGACGACGGGGGATGGGAGCGGGCAGGGTTTGAACCCGGGACCCTCGATAAATCCAAACGACAGTCCAGCAGGCAAACCGCACGACCAGGCAGCCATCCTGGTTAGGATGGGCATAACTGGCTTAACACCATTGGTCAATAGAGAGAAGCTAATATTTGAGTCCAAAGAACAATATGCTCTATATTCGTTACTTTAATTTTCTTCCACTAATGTCACGTGACCTATTAGAGGATGCTGGATTCGGAGGAGCTCTAAGATCTCGAAATAAAAAATCCCAGTCTTCACCAGGATTCTGAAGTGTTTGACCACTCAGCCACCGTGCCTCATAGGCTAAGGTCCAGAATAATATCTAAAGAAAAAAAAGATTATTGATAATAAACATAATTTTTTTAAAGTCTTGAAAGCCAAAATTATAAGAATGACACACCAGTTAAATCATCTAAGAATTAAATCGAAAAAAACTGAAGAGAATACCTTAATCAACGCTATCTGAATAGCTAACAGGGTTTCTAACATTTCAGGATTTAAGGCAGACGAAAGTAGCAGAAGAAAAGACAGGGTTCAGAGCAGACACAGAGTTTTGAAAGCCGACAGAAGACAGGACTCAGAGCAATAAAGCAACTGAATGAAAAAATGTCTTTAAAAAGTTTAGACACAACTGTATAGAAGTAAAAACGAAACTGAACTTTTGATTAATTCTGGCAAGACGACATGTGATGAAAGAAAACAACCCACGTGGAAATAGCACCGATGTTAATAAAACCTTTTACGACATAGTGAACAGCGCAGCTGTACGGAACAGCTAGAAGTGCTTCAGGATCTCTTTCTGGAAGTGGTGGCCAAAAGTGTGCCACATTCAACACATTTGTTTTAAATAACATTTCATAAGATCAGTGTCACCAAACTTAACAAGCAAACATTGAGCCATGCCTAGTCTCCAACAAACTTAACAAGTAAAGATTGAGCCATGCCTAGTCTCCAACAAACTTAACAAGCAAAGATTGAGCCATGCCTAGTGTCCAACAAACTTAACAAGCAAAGATTGAGCCATGCCTAGTCTCCAACAAACTTAACAAGCAAAGATTGAGCCATGCCTAGTCTCCAACAAACTGAACAAGCAAAGATTGAGCCATGCCTAGTCTCCAACAAACTGAACAAGTAAAGATTGAGCCATGCCTAGTCTCCAACAACATTAACAAGCAAAGATTGATCCATGCCTAGTCTCCAACAAACTTAACAAGCAAAGATTGAGCCATGCCTAGTCTCCAACAAACTTAACAAGCAAAGATTGAGCCATGCCTAGTGTCCAACAAACTTAACAAGCAAAGATTGAGCCATGCCTAGTCTCCAACAAACTGAACAAGCAAAGATTGAGCCATGCCTTGTCTCCAACAAACTTAACAAGCAAAGATTGAGCCATGCCTAGTCTCCAACAAACTTAACAAGCAAAGATTGAGCCACGCCTAGTCTCCAACAAACTTAACAAGTAAAGATTGAGCCATGCCTAGTCTCCAGTGTTTCTCTTTTCACTCAAGATAATACAGACAAAACAAATACATCTACACAGTGGCGTTGCCTAAGGATTCGAAAAGCGCGGAAGCAAGGGGGGCACTAACTTTAGCCACGCTTCTACACCAACATACATGCGATGATAATATGATAATGGGTATCATTGGGAAGAATATTTGCTTTGTTATAAATAAAGTTATGCTTTGTTATGAATAAAGTTATGCTTTGTTATGAATAAAGTTAATAATGTATTGTGAACCGATAAGTAAAATATATTTTCTTATGAAACCAGAGTTAATCTCTCTCTCTCTCTCTCTTTCTTTTTCTCTCTCTCTCTCTTTCTCTCTCTCTCTCTCACTCTCTTGTCACACCTAATACACACCAGCACAGACCATGTACCCCAAACAGATATGATAATTTGTTACCACCATATTTTTTCCAGAGGTTCTTCTCCAACCGAATCCAGACCCAGCCATCACGTACATAACTATTGGAGGTGTCTTGGATTTCTATATTTTTCTTGGGAGTTCACCATCAGATGTAGTCAAGCACTATATGCAGGTCAGTGCAGGATCATATATGACGCACACATATCAAAACATTTTATATCAAAAAGGTTTTTGAATAGAAGCTTGATTTTTTTTAATGTGTCATTGAGAACCATTAGTGTTGTAATTATATTGAAGATGTTAATTACATTGAGATAAAATGATTGATAACGCATAGAGGCGTTGATGAGGTAGAGAGGTGTTGATAAGGTAATGAGATGTTGATAAGGTAGAGAGATGTTGATAATTTAGAGAGATGTTAATAATTTAGAGAGATGTTAATAATTTAGTTATGTTGATAATTAAGAGAGATGTTGATGAGGTAGAGAGATGTTGATGAGGTAGAGATGTTGATAAGGTAGAGAGATGTTGATGAGGTAGAGAGATGTTGATGAGGTAGAGAGATGTTGATGAGGTAGAGAGATGTTGATGAGGTAGAGATGTTGATAAGGTAGAGGATGTTGATGAGGTAGATGTGTTAACAGGAAAAATGGATGTTGATAAGATTGAAAGATGCTGATAAGGTAAAAATATTGAGTTGGCAGAGATGTTGATAAGGTAGAGAGATGTGTATAAGGTAGAGAGAGGGAGATGTATATAAGGGAGAGAGAGATGTGTATAAGGTAGAGAGATGTGTAAAAGATAGAAAGATTTTATAAAATAGAGAGATATTATAAATTAGAGAGATGTGTATAAGGTAGAGAGATGTGTATAAGGTAGAAAGATGTTTATAAAATAGAGAGATATGTATGAGGTACAGAGATGCTTGTAAGGTTGAGAGATTTTTGTAAAGTAAAGATTTATATAAGATAGAGAGAAGTGTATAAAGTAGAGAGATGTGTATAAGGTAATGTTGATAGGGTAGACTTCCAATTCTTATAGAAGTTATACACAACATGGTAAGTCAAACAAAGGCAAAGCTTTTTACATAAATGGCATGTACACGTACTTGATATAATCTACAGTTTTTCTTGCTTAAAGGCTATTGGCAAACCTGTGTTCCCGCCTTACTGGAGTCTTGGGTTCCACCTCTGCCGTTGGGGCTATCGAAACATTACAGACATGGAAATGGTGATTGAGAGAAACAGAGCAGCGCAGATACCGTACGTAAGTATGAGGGCTACTTTGGACACCTTTAACAGTCATTTCCTTAACACCAATGAAAGGACTAGGTAACAGGGGAGGGGGCAGGACAACCTGATGTTTAATGTTTTGAGAGTTATCTGAGTTTAGTATCCTGTATTGTAGCCTGCAGAAGACTCGGACCTGAAAATATGAGACCCACACAGAAGTCTACCAGATTTAGCGAGCTGAAGAGTCGTTTCCAACAGAAATAGCCTGCACAGTGTACTGCGGAACACTCTGGGCTCACCTGGGTCTCACCAGCCTCATAAGAAGAAACCAAATCCTAGTGCAAAGCTCTCAGCTCCTTGTCCTTGGATGACAAAAGTGGTCATGATCGAACCACGATGGACGAACTATATTGACCTGCCGTGATGCAATGTACTTCACCTGCACCTCCACCTATTTCTAAGTCTGTTGAATCGTTGGGGTACTACACAAGATCTGTTGAACGTCCTTCTTCACTTTTTTCTGTCTTTAGCTTTGGATAGAATTTCTTTCAATGACAGGCCTGTCCATTCTTTTATGTTGATTTCCATCCCTTTCTCTGTCTTCTTCTTTTACCTGGCACTGTTCCCTGAAGGAAGGTCTTTGCGAGCCCTGAGTACCTTGTGATATGACCAAAGAGTTTAATTAAGCTTGCTTTTTTTAAAAAATAGTAGTTAGCAGGTCATCGTGGTTCCAATAGCTGTGCTTATCCTGTTTCATTGTGCTCCGTTGAAAGGATAGCTTCGGTCACCTAGCCCTAACACGCTGAGGTTTGACACCGATGGACGATTTTAATATTAAAATTGAAGTAGATATTTAGAATGAAAACTTCGTTGCCTTCACATGTTATCAATGCACCATTACAAAAGGAATTATTGCCGCTTACAAAAATAAAAGTAAAGAACAAAGAAGTTGCCTGAAACAATGAACGTCTCTATTTTTCAGAGTTGTCTGCCATTTTGAATGCAGTTATCTCCCTGCATACCTTTTAGTATTTATATCATTCATAATCATTTCACATGATTCAAATTTGCGCAAGCCTTATTGTACTCGCATTAACATGTTTTGTGACCTGCCTATATGAATCAATGATGTAGACTATATTAAGGGAGGATAACTCTAAATACCACACAAAAAATATTAGTCATTAAAATTCTCCTTGATTGCATTCCGTTATCACAGTTATAATAAACTTACTTAGAACAATGGGGTTAACCCAAGAAAGACTTAACTCTTAGCTAGAATATGACGTAATGTTGAAATTACAGAGACGATTGTGCAGATATCATAAATCTATTTAAAACTATTTTTTAAATGGTTGTGAGCTAAACATTATGTCACGTGACTTCTCGTCTGCTACTTAGGATGGTCAGTGGGCAGACGTGGACACATTTCATAAAGCTTACGTCTTCACCTACGACAATGTCAGCTGGACGAATTTCCCGGATCTGGTCAGGAGACTGAAAGGTTACAAGATGCATTTTGTTACAATAGTGGTAGGTGTCGACAGAAGAGATTAGAATATTACTTCTCAAGTGCAGTTTAAAGGCAAGCAAAAGACAGACAGAATGACAGATTGATAGATAGATAGATAGATAGATGAGAGAGAGAGATACACATAGACTCAGAGAGAGAGGAGAGAGAGAGCAACAATATCTTTAAATAACACTTTGCAATAATTAAGAATACGAGATATTGTAAATGACTTATGTGTTGCGTTTATAATGATTTACGGCCCTGCTTGAGGATGACTTCCTATGACTTGAGTATCTGCACTACTTGTTACGTGGTAAGACTACAACCATAGCACAACAGTTAATAACAATCACAAACTGAATAAGTCCTCATATTGCAGACAACATATAGGTTTATTGCATGGTAGATAAAATAAGTTTGCTGGCAAATGGAGCCATAGAAAATATACAATAGGCTTCACATAATCCAAGTGAAAAATATCTATATATCTAGTCCACAGCTTGCAGTAATACTCTAAGTCATATCATAACATATCACACTCTCTTCTATAGCTCCTTACTCTCAGGAGTCCAAAATTAGCTAACTAAAATCACCCCGTGGTCAGTCATGGG
Source organism: Biomphalaria sudanica (assembly GCA_036873155.1). Lineage (NCBI taxonomy): Eukaryota > Metazoa > Mollusca > Gastropoda > Planorbidae > Biomphalaria > Biomphalaria sudanica. Next base: position 160,584 of record JAZGLO010003187.1, on the reverse strand, counting down.
CCCAACATCCCCCCGTGGTCAGTCACAGGCCCAACATCCCCCCGTGGTCAGTCACAGACCCAACATCCCCCCGTGGTAAGTCACAGGCCCAACATCCCCCCGTGGTCAGTCACAGACCCAACATCCCCCCGTGGTCAGTCACAGGCCCAACATCCCCCCGTGGTCAGTCACAGACCCAACATCCCCCCGTGGTCAGTCACAGACCCAACATCCCCCTTTGGTCAGTCACAGACCCAACATTCCCCCTTGGTCAGTCACAGACCCAACATCCCCCCGTGGTCAGTCACAGACCCAACATCCCCCCGTGGTCAGTCACAGACCCAACATCCCCTCGTGGTCAGTCACAGGCCCAACACCCCCCCGTGGTCAGTCACAGACCCAACATCCCCCCGTGGTCAGTCACAGGCCCAACATCCCCTCGTGGTCAGTCACAGACCCAACATCCCCCCGTGGTCAGTCACAGACCCAACATCCCCTCGTGGTCAGTCACAGGCCCAACATCCCCTCGTGGTCAGTCACAGACCCAACATCCCCCCGTGGTCAGTCACAGGCCCAACATCCCCTCGTGGTCAGTCACAGACCCAACATCCCCCCGTGGTCAGTCACAGACCCAACATCCCCTCGTGGTCAGTCACAGGCCCAACATCCCCCCGTGGTCAGTCACAGACCCACCATCCCCTCGTGCATTAGCACGATGTAGTTACATGATTACTAAATCACTCTCTACTAGTTTACTTTGTGTCACACTGGTTCTAAAACTAATGTGTGACAGATATGATTAGAAATTTGTGACAATATTATTAGGCCATTATAATAATTTTTTAAACCGATCTCCATTTATTAAAGTTTTATCTACCAGAAAAAAAAAACCTTCATTAAATGCAGATTTCAGCGGAGGCTACCGTTTTTTGTATTCATTCGATAATCATATTTCTACAAATTATAAAAGTGTTTATTTTTTAAAGATATCTACACTCGACCTGTCTCCGCGTTTTAATTAAGATAGGCATGCTAATTAGAGAGGTCAACTCTGCTAAATCATTTACCATCCAGGCAGCTGCTCCAATGGCACTAGGGAATAAGGAGCACTTTTACGAATATGTCATAGCATATGGAATAAGAAATGTGCCTTATATTTTCTTGGAACTGTGGAACTCCATACCTAACATTTTCTTGAAACTGTGGAACTCCATACCTAACATTTTCTTGAAACTGTGGAACTCCATACCTAACATTTTCTTGAAACTGTGGAACTCCATACTTAACATTTTCTTGGAACTGTGGAACTCCATACCTAACATTTTCTTGAAACTGTGGAACTCCATACCTAACATTTTCTTGGAACTGTGAAACTCCATACTTAACATTTTCTTGGAACTGTGAAACTCCATACCTAACATTTTCTTGGAACTGTGGAACTCCATACTTAACATTTTCTTGGAACTGTGGAACTCCATACTTAACATTTTCTTGAAACTGTGGAACTCCATACTTAACATTTTCTTGGAACTGTGGAACTCCATACCTAACATTTTCTTGAAACTGTGGAACTCCATACCTAACATTTTTTTGGAACTGTGGAACTCCATACCTAACATTTTCTTGAAACTGTGGAACTCCATACTTAACATTTTCTTGGAACTGTGGAACTCCATACCTAACATTTTCTTGGAACTGTGGAACTCCATACTTAACATTTTCTTGGAACTGTGGAACTCCATACTTAACATTTTCTTGGAACTGTGGAACTCCATACCTAACATTTTCTTGGAACTGTGGAACTCCATACTTAACATTTTCTTGGAACTGTGGAACTCCATACTTAACATTTTCTTGGAACTGTGGAACTCCATACCTAACATTTTCTTGGAACTGTGGAACTCCATACCTAACGTTTTCTTGAAACTGTGGAACTCCATACTTAACATTTTCTTGAAACTGTGGAACTCCATACCTAACATTTTCTTGAAACTGTGGAACTCCATACCTAACATTTTCTTGAAACTGTGGAACTCCATACTTAACATTTTCTTGGAACTGTGGAACTCCATACCTAACATTTTCTTGAAACTGTGGAACTCCATACCTAACATTTTCTTGGAACTGTGAAACTCCATACTTAACATTTTCTTGGAACTGTGAAACTCCATACCTAACATTTTCTTGGAACTGTGGAACTCCATACTTAACATTTTCTTGGAACTGTGGAACTCCATATTTAACATTTTCTTGAAACTGTGGAACTCCATACTTAACATTTTCTTGGAACTGTGGAACTCCATACCTAACATTTTCTTGAAACTGTGGAACTCCATACCTAACATTTTTTTGGAACTGTGGAACTCCATACCTAACATTTTCTTGAAACTGTGGAACTCCATACTTAACATTTTCTTGGAACTGTTAAACTCCATACCTAACATTTTCTTGGAACTGTGGAACTCCATACTTAACATTTTCTTGGAACTGTGGAACTCCATACTTAACATTTTCTTGGAACTGTGGAACTCCATACCTAACATTTTCTTGAAACTGTGGAACTCCATACTTAACATTTTCTTGGAACTGTGAAACTCCATACCTAACATTTTCTTGGAACTGTGGAACTCCATACTTAACATTTTCTTGGAACTGTGGAGCTCCATACTTAACATTTTCTTGGAACTGTAGAACTCCATACCTAACATTTTCTTGGAACTGTGGAACTCCATACCTAACGTTTTCTTGAAACTGTGGAACTCCATACTTAACATTTTCTTGAAACTGTGGAACTCCATACCTAACATTTTCTTGAAACTGTGGAACTCCATACCTAACATTTTCTTGAAACTGTGGAACTCCATACCTAACATTTTCTTGAAACTGTGGAACTCCATACTTAACATTTTCTTGGAACTGTGGAACTCCATACCTAACATTTTCTTGGAACTGTGGAACTCCATACTTAACATTTTCTTGGAACTGTGGAACTCCATACTTAACATTTTCTTGAACTGTGGAACTCCATACCTAACATTTTCTTGGAACTGTGGAACTCCATACATAACGTTTTCTTGAAACTGTGGAACTCCATACTTAACATTTTCTTGAAACTGTGGAACATTATACTTAACATTTTTTTGGAACTGTGGAACTCCATACCTAACATTTTCTTGAAACTGTGGAACTCCATACTTAACATTTTCTTGGAACTGTGGAACTCCATACCTAACATTTTCTTGAAACTGTGGAACTCCATACTTAACATTTTCTTGGAACTGTGGAACTCCATACTTAACATTTTCTTGGAACTGTGGAACTCCATACCTAACATTTTCTTGAAACTGTGGAACTCCATACTTAACATTTTCTTGAAACTGTGGAACTCCATACTTAACATTTTTTGGAACTGTGGAACTCCATACCTAACATTTTCTTGAAACTGTGGAACTCCATACTTAACATTTTCTTGGAACTGTGGAACTCCATACCTAACATTTTCTTGAAACTGTGAAACTCCATACTTAACATTTTCTTGGAACTGTGGAACTCCATACCTAACATTTTCTTGAAACTGTGGAACTCCATACCTAACATTTTCTTGGAACTGTGGAACTCCATACTTAACATTTTCTTGGAACTGTGGAACTCCATATCTAACATTTTCTTGAAACTGTGGAACTCCATACTTAACATTTTCTTGAAACTGTGAAACTCCATACTTAACATTTTCTTGAAACTGTGGAACTCCATACTTAACATTTTCTTGAAACTGTGGAACTCCATACTTAACATTTTCTTGGAACTGTGGAACTCCATACTTAACATTTTCTTGAAACTGTGAAACTCCATACTTAACATTTTCTTGTAACTGTGGAACTCCATACCTAACATTTTCTTGAAACTGTGGAACTCCATACCTAACATTTTCTTGGAACTGTGGAACTCCATACTTAACATTTTCTTGGAACTGTGGAACTCCATATCTAACATTTCTTGAAACTGTGAACTCCATACTTAACATTTTCTTGAAACTGTGAACTCCATACTTAACATTTTCTTGAACTGTGGAACTCCATACCTAACATTTTCTTGAAACTGTGGAACTCCATACTTAACATTTTCTTGGAACTGTGGAACTCCATACTTAACATTTTCTTGGAACTGTGGAACTCCATACTAACATTTTCTTGGAACTGTGGACTCCTAACATTTTCTTGGAACTGTGGAACTCCATACCTAACATTTTCTTGGAACTGTGGAACTCCATACCTAACATTTTCTTGAAACTGTGGAACTCCATACTTAACATTTTCTTGGAACTGTGGAACTCCATACTTAACATTTTCTTGGAACTGTGGAACTCCATACCTAACATTTTCTTGGAACTGTGGAACTCCATACTTAACATTTTCTTGGAACTGTGGAACTCCATACTAACATTTTCTTGGAACTGTGGAACTCCATACCTAACATTTTCTTGGAACTGTGGAACTCCATACTTAACATTTTCTTGGAACTGTGGAACTCCATACTTAACATTTTCTTGGAACTGTGGAACTCCATACCTAACATTTTCTTGGAACTGTGGAACTCCATACTTAACATTTTCTTGGAACTGTGGAACTCCATACTTAACATTTTCTTGGAACTGTGGAACTCCATACTTAACATTTTCTTGGAACTGTGGAACTCCATACCTAACATTTTCTTGGAACTGTGGAACTCCATACTTAACATTTTCTTGAAACTGTGGAACTCCATACCTAACATTTTCTTGAAACTGTGGAACTCCATACTTAACATTTTCTTGGAACTGTGGAACTCCATACCTAACATTTTCTTGAAACTGTGGAACTCCATACCTAACATTTTCTTGGAACTGTGAAACTCCATACTTAACATTTTCTTGGAACTGTGAAACTCCATACCTAACATTTTCTTGGAACTGTGGAACTCCATACTTAACATTTTCTTGGAACTGTGGAACTCCATACTTAACATTTTCTTGAAACTGTGGAACTCCATACTTAACATTTTCTTGGAACTGTGGAACTCCATACCTAACATTTTCTTGAAACTGTGGAACTCCATACCTAACATTTTCTTGGAACTGTGGAACTCCATACCTAACATTTTCTTGAAACTGTGGAACTCCATACTTAACATTTTCTTGGAACTGTGAAACTCCATACCTAACATTTTCTTGGAACTGTGGAACTCCATACTTAACATTTTCTTGGAACTGTGGAACTCCATACTTAACATTTTCTTGGAACTGTGGAACTCCATACCTAACATTTTCTTGAAACTGTGGAACTCCATACTTAACATTTTCTTGGAACTGTGAAACTCCATACCTAACATTTTCTTGAAACTGTGGAACTCCATACTTAACATTTTCTTGGAACTGTGGAACTCCATACCTAACATTTTCTTGAAACTGTGGAACTCCATACCTAACATTTTTTTGGAACTGTGGAACTCCATACCTAACATTTTCTTGAAACTGTGGAACTCCATACTTAACATTTTCTTGGAACTGTGAAACTCCATACCTAACATTTTCTTGGAACTGTGGAACTCCATACTTAACATTTTCTTGGAACTGTGGAACTCCATACTTAACATTTTCTTGGAACTGTGGAACTCCATACCTAACATTTTCTTGGAACTGTGGAACTCCATACTTAACATTTTCTTGGAACTGTGGAACTCCATACTTAACATTTTCTTGGAACTGTGGAACTCCATACCTAACATTTTCTTGGAACTGTGGAACTCCATACCTAACATTTTCTTGAAACTGTGGAACTCCATACTTAACATTTTCTTGAAACTGTGGAACTCCATACCTAACATTTTCTTGAAACTGTGGAACTCCATACCTAACATTTTCTTGAAACTGTGGAACTCCATACTTAACATTTTCTTGGAACTGTGGAACTCCATACCTAACATTTTCTTGAAACTGTGGAACTCCATACCTAACATTTTCTTGGAACTGTGAAACTCCATACTTAACATTTTCTTGGAACTGTGAAACTCCATACCTAACATTTTCTTGGAACTGTGGAACTCCATACTTAACATTTTCTTGGAACTGTGGAACTCCATATTTAACATTTTCTTGAAACTGTGGAACTCCATACTTAACATTTTCTTGGAACTGTGGAACTCCATACCTAACATTTTCTTGAAACTGTGGAACTCCATACCTAACATTTTTTTGGAACTGTGGAACTCCATACCTAACATTTTCTTGAAACTGTGGAACTCCATACTTAACATTTTCTTGGAACTGTGAAACTCCATACCTAACATTTTCTTGGAACTGTGGAACTCCATACTTAACATTTTCTTGGAACTGTGGAACTCCATACTTAACATTTTCTTGGAACTGTGGAACTCCATACCTAACATTTTCTTGAAACTGTGGAACTCCATACTTAACATTTTCTTGGAACTGTGAAACTCCATACCTAACATTTTCTTGGAACTGTGGAACTCCATACTTAACATTTTCTTGGAACTGTGGAGCTCCATACTTAACATTTTCTTGGAACTGTAGAACTCCATACCTAACATTTTCTTGGAACTGTGGAACTCCATACCTAACGTTTTCTTGAAACTGTGGAACTCCATACTTAACATTTTCTTGAAACTGTGGAACTCCATACCTAACATTTTCTTGAAACTGTGGAACTCCATACCTAACATTTTCTTGAAACTGTGGAACTCCATACCTAACATTTTCTTGAAACTGTGGAACTCCATACTTAACATTTTCTTGGAACTGTGGAACTCCATACCTAACATTTTCTTGGAACTGTGGAACTCCATACTTAACATTTTCTTGGAACTGTGGAACTCCATACTTAACATTTTCTTGGAACTGTGGAACTCCATACCTAACATTTTCTTGGAACTGTGGAACTCCATAAATAACGTTTTCTTGAAACTGTGGAACTCCATACTTAACATTTTCTTGAAACTGTGGAACTTTATACTTAACATTTTTTTGGAACTGTGGAACTCCATACCTAACATTTTCTTGAAACTGTGGAACTCCATACTTAACATTTTCTTGGAACTGTGGAACTCCATACCTAACATTTTCTTGAAACTGTGAAACTCCATACTTAACATTTTCTTGGAACTGTGGAACTCCATACTTAACATTTTCTTGGAACTGTGGAACTCCATACTTAACATTTTCTTGAAACTGTGAAACTCCATACTTAACATTTTCTTGAAACTGTGGAACTCCATACTTAACATTTTCTTGAAACTGTGGAACTCCATACTTAACATTTTTTTGGAACTGTGGAACTCCATACCTAACATTTTCTTGAAACTGTGGAACTCCATACTTAACATTTTCTTAGAACTGTGGAACTCCATACCTAACATTTTCTTGAAACTGTGAAACTCCATACTTAACATTTTCTTGGAACTGTGGAACTCCATACCTAACATTTTCTTGAAACTGTGGAACTCCATACCTAACATTTTCTTGGAACTGTGGAACTCCATACTTAACATTTTCTTGGAACTGTGGAACTCCATATCTAACATTTTCTTGAAACTGTGGAACTCCATACTTAACATTTTCTTGAAACTGTGAAACTCCATACTTAACATTTTCTTGAAACTGTGGAACTCCATACTTAACATTTTCTTGAAACTGTGGAACTCCATACTTAACATTTTCTTGGAACTGTGGAACTCCATACTTAACATTTTCTTGAAACTGTGAAACTCCATACTTAACATTTTCTTCTAACTGTGGAACTCCATACCTAACATTTTCTTGAAACTGTGGAACTCCATACCTAACATTTTCTTGGAACTGTGGAACTCCATACTTAACATTTTCTTGGAACTGTGGAACTCCATATCTAACATTTTCTTGAAACTGTGGAACTCCATACTTAACATTTTCTTGAAACTGTGAAACTCCATACTTAACATTTTCTTGGAACTGTGGAACTCCATACCTAACATTTTCTTGAAACTGTGGAACTCCATACCTAACATTTTCTTGGAACTGTGGAACTCCATACTTAACATTTTCTTGGAACTGTGGAACTCCATACCTAACATTTTCTTGGAACTGTGGAACTCCATACTTAACATTTTCTTGGAACTGTGGAACTCCATACCTAACATTTTCTTGAAACTGTGGAACTCATACCTAACATTTTCTTGGAACTGTGGAACTCCATACTTAACATTTTCTTGGAACTGTGGAACTCCATACCTAACATTTTCTTGGAACTGTGGAACTCCATACTTAACATTTTCTTGGAACTGTGAAACTCCATACTTAACATTTTCTTGGAACTGTGGAACTCCATACCTAACATTTTCTTGAAACTGTGGAACTCCATACTTAACATTTTCTTGGAACTGTGGAACTCCATACTAACATTTTCTTGGAACTGTGGAACTCCATACTTAACATTTTCTTGGAACTGTGGAACTCCATACTTAACATTTTCTTGGAACTGTGGAACTCCATACCTAACATTTTCTTGGAACTGTGGAACTCCATACCTAACATTTTCTTGAAACTGTGGAACTCCATACTTAACATTTTCTTGGAACTGTGGAACTCCATACCTAACATTTTCTTGGAACTGTGGAACTCCATACTTAACATTTTCTTGAACTGTGGAACTCCATACTTAACATTTTCTTGGAACTGTGGAACTCCATACCTAACATTTTCTTGAAACTGTGGAACTCCATACCTAACATTTTCTTGAAACTGTGGAACTCCATACTTAACATTTTCTTGAAACTGTGGAACTCCATACTTAACATTTTCTTGGAACTGTGGAACTCCATACTAACATTTTCTTGAAACTGTGGAACTCCATACTAACATTTTCTTGGAACTGTGGAACTCCATACTAACATTTTCTTGGAACTGTGAACTCCATACCTAACATTTTCTTGGAACTGTGGAACTCCATACTTAACATTTTCTTGGAACTGTGGAACTCCATATTTAACATTTTCTTGAAACTGTGGAACTCCATACTTAACATTTTCTTGGAACTGTGGAACTCCATACCTAACATTTTCTTGAAACTGTGGAACTCCATACCTAACATTTTTTTGGAACTGTGGAACTCCATACCTAACATTTTCTTGAAACTGTGGAACTCCATACTTAACATTTTCTTGGAACTGTGAAACTCCATACCTAACATTTCTTGAACTGTGGAACTCCATACTTAACATTTTCTTGGAACTGTGGAACTCCATACTTAACATTTTCTTGGAACTGTGGAACTCCATACCTAACATTTTCTTGAAACTGTGGAACTCCATACTTAACATTTTCTTGGAACTGTGAAACTCCATACCTAACATTTTCTTGGAACTGTGGAACTCCATACTTAACATTTTCTTGGAACTGTGGAACTCCATACTAAACATTTTCTTGGAACTGTGGAACTCCATACCTAACATTTTCTTGGAACTGTGGAACTCCATACCTAACGTTTTCTTGAAACTGTGGAACTCCATACTTAACATTTTCTTGAAACTGTGGAACTCCATACCTAACATTTTCTTGAAACTGTGGAACTCCATACCTAACATTTTCTTGAAACTGTGGAACTCCATACTTAACATTTTCTTGGAACTGTGAAACTCCATACCTAACATTTCTTGGAACTGTGGAACTCCATACTTAACATTTTCTTGGAACTGTGGAACTCCATACTTAACATTTTCTTGGAACTGTGGAACTCCATACCTAACATTTTCTTGGAACTGTGGAACTCCATACCTAACATTTTCTTGAAACTGTGGAACTCCATACTTAACATTTTCTTGGAACTGTGAAACTCCATACCTAACATTTTCTTGGAACTGTGGAACTCCATACTTAACATTTTCTTGGAACTGTGGAACTCCATACTTAACATTTTCTTGGAACTGTGGAACTCCATACCTAACATTTTCTTGGAACTGTGGAACTCCATACCTAACGTTTTCTTGAAACTGTGGAACTCCATACTTAACATTTCTTGAAACTGTGGAACTCCATACCTAACATTTTCTTGAAACTGTGGAACTCCATACTTAACATTTTCTTGGAACTGTGGAACTCCATACCTAACATTTTCTTGAAACTGTGGAACTCCATACCTAACATTTTCTTGGAACTGTGAAACTCCATACTTAACATTTCTTGGAACTGTGAAACTCCATACCTAACATTTTCTTGGAACTGTGGAACTCCATACTTAACATTTTCTTGGAACTGTGGAACTCCATATTTAACATTTTCTTGAAACTGTGGAACTCCATACTTAACATTTTCTTGGAACTGTGGAACTCCATACCTAACATTTTCTTGAAACTGTGGAACTCCATACCTAACATTTTTTTGGAACTGTGGAACTCCATACCTAACATTTTCTTGAAACTGTGGAACTCCATACTTAACATTTTCTTGGAACTGTGAAACTCCATACCTAACATTTTCTTGGAACTGTGGAACTCCATACTTAACATTTTCTTGGAACTGTGGAACTCCATACTTAACATTTTCTTGGAACTGTGGAACTCCATACCTAACATTTTCTTGAAACTGTGGAACTCCATACTTAACATTTTCTTGGAACTGTGAAACTCCATACCTAACATTTTCTTGGAACTGTGGAACTCCATACTTAACATTTTCTTGGAACTGTGGAGCTCCATACTAAACATTTTCTTGGAACTGTAGAACTCCATACCTAACATTTTCTTGGAACTGTGGAACTCCATACCTAACGTTTTCTTGAAACTGTGGAACTCCATACTTAACATTTTCTTGAAACTGTGGAACTCCATACCTAACATTTTCTTGAAACTGTGGAACTCCATACCTAACATTTTCTTGAAACTGTGGAACTCCATACCTAACATTTTCTTGAAACTGTGGAACTCCATACTTAACATTTTCTTGAAACTGTGGAACTCCATACTTAACATTTTCTTGGAACTGTGGAACTCCATACCTAACATTTTCTTGGAACTGTGGAACTCCATACTTAACATTTTCTTGGAACTGTGGAACTCCATACTTAACATTTTCTTGGAACTGTGAAACTCCATACCTAACATTTTCTTGGAACTGTGGAACTCCATAAATAACGTTTTCTTGAAACTGTGGAACTCCATACTTAACATTTTCTTGAAACTGTGGAACTTTATACTTAACATTTTTTTGGAACTGTGGAACTCCATACCTAACATTTTCTTGAAACTGTGGAACTCCATACTTAACATTTTCTTGGAACTGTGGAACTCCATACCTAACATTTTCTTGAAACTGTGAAACTCCATACTTAACATTTTCTTGGAACTGTGGAACTCCATACTTAACATTTTCTTGGAACTGTGGAACTCCATATCTAACATTTTCTTGAAACTGTGGAACTCCATACTTAACATTTTCTTGAAACTGTGAAACTCCATACTTAACATTTTCTTGAAACTGTGGAACTCCATACTTAACATTTTCTTGAAACTGTGGAACTCCATACTTAACATTTTCTTGGAACTGTGGAACTCCATACTTAACATTTTCTTGAAACTGTGAAACTCCATACTTAACATTTTCTTCTAACTGTGGAACTCCATACCTAACATTTTCTTGAAACTGTGGAACTCCATACCTAACATTTTCTTGGAACTGTGGAACTCCATACTTAACATTTTCTTGAACTGTGGAACTCCATATCTAACATTTTCTTGAAACTGTGGAACTCCATACTTAACATTTTCTTGAAACTGTGAAACTCCATACTTAACATTTTCTTGGAACTGTGGAACTCCATACCTAACATTTTCTTGAAACTGTGGAACTCCATACCTAACATTTTCTTGGAACTGTGGAACTCCATACTTAACATTTTCTTGGAACTGTGGAACTCCATATCTAACATTTTCTTGAAACTGTGGAACTCCATACCTAACATTTTCTTGAAACTGTGGAACTCCATACCTAACATTTTCTTGGAACTGTGGAACTCCATACTTAACATTTTCTTGGAACTGTGGAACTCCATATCTAACATTTTCTTGAAACTGTGGAACTCCATACCTAACATTTTCTTGAAACTGTGGAACTCCATACCTAACATTTTCTTGGAACTGTGGAACTCCATACTTAACATTTTCTTGGAACTGTGGAACTCCATATCTAACATTTTCTTGAAACTGTGGAACTCCATACTTAACATTTTCTTGAAACTGTGAAACTCCATACTTAACATTTTCTTGGAACTGTGGAACTCCATACCTAACATTTTCTTGAAACTGTGGAACTCCATACTTAACATTTTCTTGGAACTGTGGAACTCCATACCTAACATTTTCTTGGAACTGTGGAACTCCATACTTAACATTTTCTTGGAACTGTGGAACTCCATACCTAACATTTTCTTGGAACTGTGGAACTCCATACTTAACATTTTCTTGGAACTGTGGAACTCCATACCTAACATTTTCTTGAAACTGTGGAACTCCATACCTAACATTTTCTTGGAACTGTGGAACTCCATACTTAACATTTTCTTGGAACTGTGGAACTCCATACCTAACATTTTCTTGTAACTGTGGAACTCCATACTTAACATTTTCTTGGAACTGTGAAAGTCCATACTTAACATTTTCTTGGAACTGTGGAACTCCATACCTAACATTTTCTTGAAACTGTGGAACTTCATACCTAACATTTTCTTGAAACTGTGGAACTCCATACTTAACATTTTCTTGGAACTGTGGAACTCCATATCTAACATTTTCTTGAAACTGTGGAACTCCATACTTAACATTTTCTTGAAACTGTGAAATTCCATACTTAACATTTTCTTGGAACTGTGGAACTCCATACTTAACATTTTCTTGAAACTGTGGAACTCCATACTTAACATTTTCTTGAAACTGTGGAACTCCATACTTAACATTTTCTTGGAACTGTGGAACTCCATACCTAACATTTTCTTGAAACTGTGAAACTCCATACTTAACATTTTCTTGGAACTGTGGAACTCCATACCTAACATTTTCTTGAAACTGTGGAACTCCATACCTAACATTTTCTTGGAACTGTGGAACTCCATACTTAACATTTTCTTGGAACTGTGGAACTCCATATCTAACATTTTCTTGAAACTGTGGAACTCCATACTTAACATTTTCTTGAAACTGTGAAACTCCATACTTAACATTTTCTTGGAACTGTGGAACTCCATACTTAACATTTTCTTGAAACTGTGGAACTCCATACTTAACATTTTCTTGGAACTGTGGAACTCCATACTTAACATTTTCTTGAAACTGTGAAACTCCATACTTAACATTTTCTTCTAACTGTGGAACTCCATACCTAACATTTTCTTGAAACTGTGGAACTCCATACCTAACATTTTCTTGGAACTGTGGAACTCCATACTTAACATTTTCTTGGAACTGTGGAACTCCATATCTAACATTTTCTTGAAACTGTGGAACTCCATACTTAACATTTTCTTGAAACTGTGAAACTCCATACTTAACATTTTCTTGGAACTGTGGAACTCCATACCTAACATTTTCTTGGAACTGTGGAACTCCATACTTAACATTTTCTTGGAACTGTGGAACTCCATACCTAACATTTTCTTGGAACTGTGGAACTCCATACTTAACATTTTCTTGGAATTGTGGAACTCCATACCTAACATTTTCTTGAAACTGTGGAACTTCATACCTAACATTTTCTTGGAACTGTGGAACTCCATACTTAACATTTTCTTGTAACTGTGGAACTCCATACCTAACATTTTCTTGTAACTGTGGAACTCCATACTTAACATTTTCTTGGAACTGTGAAACTCCATACTTAACATTTTCTTGGAACTGTGGAACTCCATACCTAACATTTTCTTGAAACTGTGGAACTTCATACCTAACATTTTCTTGAAACTGTGGAACTCCATACTTAACATTTTCTTGGAACTGTGGAACTCCATATCTAACATTTTCTTGAAACTGTGGAACTCCATACTTAACATTTTCTTGAAACTGTGAAATTCCATACTTAACATTTTCTTGGAACTGTGGAACTCCATACTTAACATTTTCTTGAAACTGTGGAACTCCATACTTAACATTTTCATGAAACTGTGGAACTCCATACTTAACATTTTCTTGGAACTGTGGAACTCCATACCTAACATTTTCTTGAAACTGTGAAACTCCATACTTAACATTTTCTTGGAACTGTGGAACTCCATACCTAACATTTTCTTGAAACTGTGGAACTCCATACCTAACATTTTCTTGGAACTGTGGAACTCCATACTTAACATTTTCTTGGAACTGTGGAACTCCATATCTAACATTTTCTTGAAACTGTGGAACTCCATACTTAACATTTTCTTGAAACTGTGGAACTCCATACCTAACATTTTCTTGAAACTGTGGAACTTCATACCTAACATTTTCTTGGAACTGTGGAACTCCATACTTAACATTTTCTTGGAACTGTGGAACTCCATACCTAACATTTTCTTGAAACTGTGGAACTTCATACCTAACATTTTCTTGGAACTGTGGAACTCCATACTTAACATTTTCTTGGAACTGTGGAACTCCATACCTAACATTTTCTTGTAACTGTGGAACTCCATACTTAACATTTTCTTGGAACTGTGAAAGTCCATACTTAACATTTTCTTGGAACTGTGGAACTCCATACCTAACATTTTCTTGAAACTGTGGAACTTCATACCTAACATTTTCTTGAAACTGTGGAACTCCATACTTAACATTTTCTTGGAACTGTGGAACTCCATATCTAACATTTTCTTGAAACTGTGGAACTCCATACTTAACATTTTCTTGAAACTGTGAAATTCCATACTTAACATTTTCTTGGAACTGTGGAACTCCATACTTAACATTTTCTTGAAACTGTGGAACTCCATACTTAACATTTTCATGAAACTGTGGAACTCCATACTTAACATTTTCTTGGAACTGTGGAACTCCATACCTAACATTTTCTTGAAACTGTGAAACTCCATACTTAACATTTTCTTGGAACTGTGGAACTCCATACCTAACATTTTCTTGAAACTGTGGAACTCCATACCTAACATTTTCTTGGAACTGTGGAACTCCATACTTAACATTTTCTTGGAACTGTGGAACTCCATATCTAACATTTTCTTGAAACTGTGGAACTCCATACTTAACATTTTCTTGAAACTGTGAAACTCCATACTTAACATTTTCTTGGAACTGTGGAACTCCATACTTAACATTTTCTTGAAACTGTGGAACTCCATACTTAACATTTTCTTGGAACTGTGGAACTCCATACTTAACATTTTCTTGAAACTGTGAAACTCCATACTTAACATTTTCTTCTAACTGTGGAACTCCATACCTAACATTTTCTTGAAACTGTGGAACTCCATACCTAACATTTTCTTGGAACTGTGGAACTCCATACTTAACATTTTCTTGGAACTGTGGAACTCCATATCTAACATTTTCTTGAAACTGTGGAACTCCATACTTAACATTTTCTTGAAACTGTGAAACTCCATACTTAACATTTTCTTGGAACTGTGGAACTCCATACCTAACATTTTCTTGGAACTGTGGAACTCCATACTTAACATTTTCTTGGAACTGTGGAACTCCATACCTAACATTTTCTTGGAACTGTGGAACTCCATACTTAACATTTTCTTGGAATTGTGGAACTCCATACCTAACATTTTCTTGAAACTGTGGAACTTCATACCTAACATTTTCTTGGAACTGTGGAACTCCATACTTAACATTTTCTTGTAACTGTGGAACTCCATACCTAACATTTTCTTGTAACTGTGGAACTCCATACTTAACATTTTCTTGGAACTGTGAAACTCCATACTTAACATTTTCTTGGAACTGTGGAACTCCATACCTAACATTTTCTTGAAACTGTGGAACTTCATACCTAACATTTTCTTGAAACTGTGGAACTCCATACTTAACATTTTCTTGGAACTGTGGAACTCCATATCTAACATTTTCTTGAAACTGTGGAACTCCATACTTAACATTTTCTTGAAACTGTGAAATTCCATACTTAACATTTTCTTGGAACTGTGGAACTCCATACTTAACATTTTCTTGAAACTGTGGAACTCCATACTTAACATTTTCATGAAACTGTGGAACTCCATACTTAACATTTTCTTGGAACTGTGGAACTCCATACCTAACATTTTCTTGAAACTGTGAAACTCCATACTTAACATTTTCTTGGAACTGTGGAACTCCATACCTAACATTTTCTTGAAACTGTGGAACTCCATACCTAACATTTTCTTGGAACTGTGGAACTCCATACTTAACATTTTCTTGGAACTGTGGAACTCCATATCTAACATTTTCTTGAAACTGTGGAACTCCATACTTAACATTTTCTTGAAACTGTGGAACTCCATACCTAACATTTTCTTGAAACTGTGGAACTTCATACCTAACATTTTCTTGGAACTGTGGAACTCCATACTTAACATTTTCTTGGAACTGTGGAACTCCATACCTAACATTTTCTTGAAACTGTGGAACTTCATACCTAACATTTTCTTGGAACTGTGGAACTCCATACTTAACATTTTCTTGGAACTGTGGAACTCCATACCTAACATTTTCTTGTAACTGTGGAACTCCATACTTAACATTTTCTTGGAACTGTGAAAGTCCATACTTAACATTTTCTTGGAACTGTGGAACTCCATACCTAACATTTTCTTGAAACTGTGGAACTTCATACCTAACATTTTCTTGAAACTGTGGAACTCCATACTTAACATTTTCTTGGAACTGTGGAACTCCATATCTAACATTTTCTTGAAACTGTGGAACTCCATACTTAACATTTTCTTGAAACTGTGAAATTCCATACTTAACATTTTCTTGGAACTGTGGAACTCCATACTTAACATTTTCTTGAAACTGTGGAACTCCATACTTAACATTTTCATGAAACTGTGGAACTCCATACTTAACATTTTCTTGGAACTGTGGAACTCCATACCTAACATTTTCTTGAAACTGTGAAACTCCATACTTAACATTTTCTTGGAACTGTGGAACTCCATACCTAACATTTTCTTGAAACTGTGGAACTCCATACCTAACATTTTCTTGGAACTGTGGAACTCCATACTTAACATTTTCTTGGAACTGTGGAACTCCATATCTAACATTTTCTTGAAACTGTGGAACTCCATACTTAACATTTTCTTGAAACTGTGAAACTCCATACTTAACATTTTCTTGGAACTGTGGAACTCCATACTTAACATTTTCTTGAAACTGTGGAACTCCATACCTAACATTTTCTTGAAACTGTGAAACTCCATACTTAACATTTTCTTGGAACTGTGGAACTCCATACCTAACATTTTCTTGAAACTGTGGAACTCCATACCTAACATTTTCTTGGAACTGTGGAACTCCATACTTAACATTTTCTTGGAACTGTGGAACTCCATACCTAACATTTTCTTGGAACTGTGGAACTCCATACTTAACATTTTCTTGGAATTGTGGAACTCCATACCTAACATTTTCTTGAAACTGTGGAACTTCATACCTAACATTTTCTTGGAACTGTGGAACTCCATACTTAACATTTTCTTGTAACTGTGGAACTCCATACCTAACATTTTCTTGTAACTGTGGAACTCCATACTTAACATTTTCTTGGAACTGTGAAACTCCATACTTAACATTTTCTTGGAACTGTGGAACTCCATACCTAACATTTTCTTGAAACTGTGGAACTACATACCTAACATTTTCTTGAAACTGTGGAACTCCATACTTAACATTTTCTTGGAACTGTGGAACTCCATATCTAACATTTTCTTGAAACTGTGGAACTCCATACTTAACATTTTCTTGAAACTGTGAAATTCCATACTTAACATTTTCTTGGAACTGTGGAACTCCATACTTAACATTTTCTTGGAACTGTGGAACTCCATATCTAACATTTTCTTGAAACTGTGGAACTCCATACTTAACATTTTCTTGAAACTGTGAAACTCCATACTTAACATTTTCTTGGAACTGTGGAACTCCATACTTAACATTTTCTTGAAACTGTGGAACTCCATACTTAACATTTTCTTGGAACTGTGGAACTCCATACTTAACATTTTCTTGAAACTGTGAAACTCCATTCTTAACATTTTCTTCTAACTGTGAAACTCCATACTTAACATTTTCTTGGAACTGTGGAACTCCATACTTAACATTTTCTTGAAACTGTGGAACTCCATACTTAACATTTTCTTGGAACTGTGGAACTCCATACTTAACATTTTCTTGAAACTGTGAAACTCCATACTTAACATTTTCTTCTAACTGTGGAACTCCATACCTAACATTTTCTTGAAACTGTGGAACTCCATACCTAACATTTTCTTGGAACTGTGGAACTCCATACTTAACATTTTCTTGGAACTGTGGAACTCCATATCTAACATTTTCTTGAAACTGTGGAACTCCATACTTAACATTTTCTTGAAACTGTGAAACTCCATACTTAACATTTTCTTGGAACTGTGGAACTCCATACCTAACATTTTCTTGAAACTGTGGAACTCCATACCTAACATTTTCTTGGAACTGTGGAACTCCATACTTAACATTTTCTTGGAACTGTGGAACTCCATACCTAACATTTTCTTGGAACTGTGGAACTCCATACTTAACATTTTCTTGGAATTGTGGAACTCCATACCTAACATTTTCTTGAAACTGTGGAACTTCATACCTAACATTTTCTTGGAACTGTGGAACTCCATACTTAACATTTTCTTGTAACTGTGGAACTCCATACCTAACATTTTCTTGTAACTGTGGAACTCCATACTTAACATTTTCTTGGAACTGTGAAACTCCATACTTAACATTTTCTTGGAACTGTGGAACTCCATACCTAACATTTTCTTGAAACTGTGGAACTTCATACTTAACATTTTCTTGGAACTGTGGAACTCCATACCTAACATTTTCTTGAAACTGTGGAACTCCATACTTAACATTTTCTTGGAACTGTGGAACTCCATATCTAACATTTTCTTGAAACTGTGGAACTCCATACTTAACATTTTCTTGAAACTGTGAAATTCCATACTTAACATTTTCTTGGAACTGTGGAACTCCATACTTAACATTTTCTTGAAACTGTGGAACTCCATACTTAACATTTTCATGAAACTGTGGAACTCCATACTTAACATTTTCTTGGAACTGTGGAACTCCATACCTAACATTTTCTTGAAACTGTGAAACTCCATACTTAACATTTTCTTGGAACTGTGGAACTCCATACCTAACATTTTCTTGAAACTGTGGAACTCCATACTTAACATTTTCTTGGAACTGTGGAACTCCATACTTAACATTTTCTTGGAACTGTGGAACTCCATACCTAACATTTTCTTGAAACTGTGGAACTCCATACTTAACATTTTCTTGAAACTGTGAAACTCCATACTTAACATTTTCTTGGAACTGTGGAACTCCATACCTAACATTTTCTTGAAACTGTGGAACTTCATACCTAACATTTTCTTGGAACTGTGGAACTCCATACTTAACATTTTCTTGGAACTGTGGAACTCCATACTTAACATTTTCTTGGAACTGTGGAACTCCATACCTAACATTTTCTTGAAACTGTGGAACTTCATACCTAACATTTTCTTGGAACTGTGGAACTCCATACTTAACATTTTCTTGGAACTGTGGAACTCCATACCTAACATTTTCTTGTAACTGTGGAACTCCATACTTAACATTTTCTTGGAACTGTGAAACTCCATACTTAACATTTTCTTGGAACTGTGGAACTCAATACCTAACATTTTCTTGAAACTGTGGAACTTCATACCTAACATTTTCTTGAAACTGTGGAACTCCATACTTAACATTTTCTTGGAACTGTGGAACTCCATATCTAACATTTTCTTGAAACTGTGGAACTCCATACTTAACATTTTCTTGAAACTGTGAAATTCCATACTTAACATTTTCTTGGAACTGTGGAACTCCATACTTAACATTTTCTTGAAACTGTGGAACTCCATACTTAACATTTTCTTGAAACTGTGGAACTCCATACTTAACATTTTCTTGGAACTGTGGAACTCCATACCTAACATTTTCTTGAAACTGTGAAACTCCATACTTAACATTTTCTTGGAACTGTGGAACTCCATACCTAACCTTTTCTTGAAACTGTGGAACTCCATACCTAACATTTTATTGGAACTGTGGAACTCCATACCTAACATTTTCTTGGAACTGTGGAACTCCATACTTAACATTTTCTTGGAACTGTGGAACTCCATATCTAACATTTTCTTGAAACTGTGGAACTCCATACTTAACATTTTCTTGTAACTGTGAAACTCCATACTTAACATTTTCTTGGAACTGTGGAACTCCATACCTAACATTTTCTTGAAACTGTGGAACTTCATACTTAACATTTTCTTGGAACTGTGAAACTCCATACCTAACATTTTCTTGGAACTGTGGAACTCCATACTTAACATTTTCTTGGAACTGTGGAACTCCATACTTAACATTTTCTTGGAACTGTGGAACTCCATACTTAACATTTTCTTGGAACTGTGGAACTCCATACCTAACATTTTCTTGGAACTGTGGAACTCCATACCTAACATTTTCTTGGAACTGTGGAACTCCATACTTAACATTTTCTTGAAACTGTGGAACTCCATATCTAACATTTTCTTGAAACTGAACTTTGTAAAAAAATAAATAATTTTAAAGCCTTTCGGTGAGATGGAAATTCTTTTTTTTTATTTCTCTTAAATTCACTGTGCGTTGATTCGCGAAAACGCAATTTCGGTGTTATCAATATGGCTTGGAATTTTAAAAAATACAGTTTTCAGTTCAAAGTATCAGTTCTACTTTTGGACCATCTAGCTGAATTTAGAATAGACGAACACTTTTCATGGAAACGATTGTAAAAAAACAAAAATCAACGACAACTTTGTTCTCCTATGTATGAATGAGATTGTTGGTTTCAACCAGAGGTCATCAAGTTTTGCGGCATAATATGCCATTGTAATCTTAAGAGCAGAGTAAAATTCCGGACTTTCTCACAGCTTAGGTCAAATCCTGCTAAACCCAAGTCAGCTCTGAGCTAAAAATGCCTAGCCAGAAGTGGAGTTTGAACTTGGGACCCTGGTCACAATCTCGTGTGTCTGTGTGGGTACATTACCGTCCCTCCGTGACTTCTGTCTCCGAAACTTTGAAAGGAACAAACTTGTTTTACATTTGTCGACATTAAGTTGTTGGTCTCCCCCTGTTACCTTTCCACCAACAGGATCCCGGGATCGGTTCTAATGACAGCATCATCCAAGACATACAGAGAGATTGGCCTGCATACAACATGACGGGTACAGGTTACGAGGCGGACATTTTTGTCAAAGCGGCAGACAACTCTACTCTTGTAGGGGAGGTAACTAACAATTTTCAATTAAAACTACAATGATTAGCACTTTCAGATTTTTAGCAGTTTAAAACTGTTGGACTAGAGTTTGTTCCCTTACACCCATTTCTCTCTCTATATATAAAAATTGAGCAAACATTTATTATTTAAAGTGGGCTAAAATACAGTCATAATTTCTTCTTGTAATGTCTAAATAAGGGTCAAACTATTTAATTTCCTACTATAGGGCCGGCCTGGATAATTGGAAATCCTCGGCGAAATTAATTTTGTGTCCCCAAATTAAAAAGAAAATAAATATCTAAAAAAAATATGCTGATTGTAAATGCATTGAGTTAGTGTGTCACAGTTTAAGTAGCAACCGTTTTTGGTGTTTTTCAGGTTTCACGACTAATGCTATACTTAAGGCTAGATATTTAGGTCCCATATTGTTCCATATTGTTCTGCTAATGGCAGGCATAGTTCTCCGATGCTATGTTTATTGATTTACAAATCTGTTTTGCTTGGTCGCAGGTTGGTAATTGCATGTAATTATATAAAGTATTATAATGAGGCGCGATGGCTGAGCGGTAAAGCGCTTGGCTACTGAACCGGGGTCCGGAGTTCGAATCCTGGTGAAGAATGGAATTTTTAGCTTCAGGATCTTCGGGCGCCTCTGAGTCCACCCAGCTCTAATGGGTACCTTACCTTAGTTGGGGAAAAGTAAAGGCGATTGGTCGTTGTGCTGGCCACATGACACCCTCGTTAATCGTAGGCCACAGAAGCAGATGACCTTTACATCATCTGCCCAATAGACCATAAGGTCTGAAAGGGGACCTTTACTTTTTTTATATAAAGTATTATAAACATCACGGTTGATAATTGCTGCTCTCCCTTGTTTTACTAAAGAATTACAGTTGTCTCCCTTACCCCTAGGTCTGGCCCGGTGTGACTGTGTACCCAGACTTCACCAACGACAACATTCAAGGCTGGTGGACACACTGGATTCGTTTTTACCGGGAGAGTATCGGTGTGGAGGTGGATGCCTTGTGGATTGTAAGTGCAAGCTGTGACAGTTAATTTTTACTCTAGTATTAAACAGATACTATGAAACTCGATAGGTCATTTGTCTCATTGAGATTATAATTAATGTCGTTATATAATAACAGTCGTATGAATCATGAGTCTAAAATACTTTTGACATTATTGTTATTGTCAGAATACTTTTACGTAGTTGATATTTACTTTTAGTTGTGTGTTGGTCATATTATTAAACAACATCTCACTGACTAACAATACTAAAGAGCTTTTGCTACTTTGCTCTACGGAAGTGAACATGGTTAACTTACTCGTGGCATGAAAACAAACTAAAATATCTTCCATCTCCGATGCCTAAAGCGGATCTTTAAAATAAGGTGGCAAGATAAGCAAACAATGAGGAACTACTGCGAAGAGCAGCGATGCAAAAACTACGGCCCGCGGGCCAGATCCGGCCCGCGACGTGCTTCTATCCGGCCGCCAAAGCATTGGAATTAAATGTAAAAAAAAAATATAAATAAAAAATTTTAAAAAAAATTAGAAAGTTGAAAAAATATTCTCTTTAAGTTAGGGTTCTCACTCATTCTTTGATGAATTCCATCTTTAGGTTTGGTATTTTAATATTCATAGTAAATATTTTTTGTATTGTAAGAACACAAGTGTTGTTTTTTTCAATGGCGATAAAACTAGACAGCTATTTTTAATTCTTGGAAAATTCCGCTACTGTCTTGAGCTAGCCGTGTCCTTGACACCTTGTGTGTGCAACACAGAGCATCATTAATGCATCGTTTTGGGTTGTTGTTTTGATGTCAAAGCAATTGGTACCGTATTCAAACGTTAGTGATTTAATGAAATGGGAGAGCCTAAGAAACGAAAAGTGGACTCTGAATGATCTGACAGATCTTTACTTTTTTGTGGAATTTGATAGTAAGCCAACCTGTTTAATTTGTAAAGAAAGTGTGGCTGTTTTTAAAGAACATAACATTAAAAGGCATTATAAAGCCAAACACATATGGTGGCATTCTTGGTTTGAGCCGCGAAGACAAGATTGTCAAGTTACGACTAGAGATTGGGGGATTGACAAGAATAATTCACAAAAAGAGACAAGAAAATGTGTCTGCGATAAGGACCAGCTACAGAGTTGCTCTCATCTTAAGTAGAGCAATGAAGACTTTTTTCCAAGGCTAATGTGTAAAGAAGTGCTTGCTAGCAGTGATGGAAGAAATGTGTCCTGAAAAAAAGAACGCAGAAGCTGTCAGCCTTTCACGCATGACAATTACAAGGCGAGTGGAAGATATGGGGGAAAATCTTCATTCACAATTAAAAGACAGAGCAGCAGAATTCGAAATGTTTTCCATTGCTGCTGACGAGTTTACTGACATAACTGATACCGCGCAACTCTTGATATTCATTCGCAGTACAAACAGCAATTTTGATATAACAGGAGAGTTTGCAGCTATGAGGAGCATGCATGGAACTACAACTGGAGAAGACCTGTTCAAAGAAGTGTCAACCATCATAGAGGACCTTGCTCGTCCTTGGAATAAATTAGTTGGAGTGACTACTGATGGAGCTAGGATAATGGTTGGATGTTACAGCGGAATGACAGCAAGAATTATTTAAAAAGTTGTTGAGTCAAATGGAACTGAACCCCTGCGGCTTCACTGCATCATTCACCAACAAAATCTCTGTGGAAAGGTTTTGAATCTGGACCATGTGATGATGATTGTGCTCAACACTGTAAATTTTATCAAATCACAGAACGTTGAATCACTTTCAAAGGGTTTCTGACAGAAATAGAATCCGAACATGAAGACGTTCTATTTCACAGTCAAGTGAGGGGCTGGTTAAGCCAAGGAAAGGTGTTGAAACATTTTTTTGATTTGAGACACGAAATTGAAATATTTATGACCGATAAATCAAAACAAGTGCCACAACTGAACGACCCCTCATGGTTGTGGGTTTTGGCTATTTTATGCGACATCACATCACATCTAAATGAGATCAACACCAAACTACAAGGAAAGACAAATTGATTTCCAAACAAAATTGCAACTCTTCATTCAACAGGAGGAAAGGGTTTATCATGACCACTTTCTCTACTCTACAAAATGATAAGCAGCTAAATATGTCTTTCCTAAAAGAAAGAATGATCAAACTTCTGAGGCTCTTGATAAATAATTTCAGTGAAAGATTTGAGGATTTTCAGAATTAAAAAAAATGAAATCCGTCTTTTTGAAAATCCGTTTGCCGCCGATGTGTCAAGTGCTCCGACAGATCTGCAATTGGAACTGCTTGACTTACAAAGCCAGACATCCATGCTTGACAAATTTCAAGTGATGC
This sequence comes from Biomphalaria sudanica, assembly GCA_036873155.1. NCBI lineage: Eukaryota > Metazoa > Mollusca > Gastropoda > Planorbidae > Biomphalaria > Biomphalaria sudanica. The sequence continues at coordinate 135,689 of JAZGLO010003187.1, read as the reverse complement.
AGACCATTGACTTCTACTCCATGTTACCTGCAGAAACTTTTCCTAATCTTCGAAAAACAAGCACTAAGGATGATCACAATGTTTCACAATGTTTTCAAGCACTTATTTGTGTGAACAAACGTTTTCAATGATGAAACGGGCAGAAACCATGTTACGTAATTGCCTCACGGATGAACATCTAGATTCAGTGCTCCGACTTGGTGTTTCATCTATTCAGCCAGTTATTCAGAAGATGGTTTTGGATAAACTTCATGCATCACATTAATTTATGTAAGTAGGTCCACAAATAAAACTATTAAAAATAGCTTATTGTATTTTTTTTTCTTTTTGGTGTTATGGCCCGCGAAAAGAATGCTGAAAATTAAAATGTCCTGCAGACCAAATATTGTTGGGCATCACTGGCGAAGAGCATGGTGCCAGGACATCCGCTCTGTTATTAACAGTAGACGCCTTGGCTGGATTGGTCACGTTCATAGAATACCAGTAGGTTGAATTCCACAAGACATTCTGCATGGCGATCTAACAGAATGCAGGAGAGCCACTGGTTGCCCACTTTTACGGTATGCAAACGCGACATGAAGCTCTTCAAAATCGACACTCGCAGCTGGGGAAAAGTGGCACTGGATAGATCCACATGAAGAGTCCCGATTGCAAATGGCATACACAATAGCAGAAAGAGGGGTAAAAATTCAACGGTGGCTGGTGATTACATATGCCCGACTTGTGAACGCAGCTATGTATCAAGTATTAAAGAAGTTGCAAAGGGAAAAGATTGTCTCTCGAGGCGTATCATTCCACAGAGATTATACATAGATAACTTTATAGAAAAAAGAATGTAAATGTTGATCCTTCATTTTCGAAATAATTAATAAATGTTTTTTTTTTTGTTTGTTTTTTCTTGGTATGAACTTTTAGGACATGAACGAGCCATCCAATTTTGTTAAGGGATCAGTCAAGGGATGCAACCAAAATAATCTCAACTATCCAGTTTATCGTCCAAGTGAGTTATAGTTCTTTGCTTACAGATACTGATAAAAATAACTTATGTTGATAATAGCGCAGAAGTTAAGTCATTGACTTTTTGTTAATGAGGGCTTATAATCTAATTGAATTGTAGCTTCATAAGGCTACCCAACTTACACTTGTAGGCGTATTACTCAATTATTGAAAAAGTATTGAATAGAGAATAAAGCTTCAAAATTTCAATAACTAACAAAAAATCCACTTTTGTTTACAAATATTTCTTTCAATTACAATGTGGATTCTAGGCCGACCTTAGCGAAATAAATTTGGTTTCCCCAAATAAAAAAAATAAAAAAAAAATAAACACCATAAAAATAAAATAACGCAATTTCAATTGTTGGTTAAAACAATCAGTGCTGACAAGTCACGAAATTTGATAAAGCACCTCTTTGCCTTCTCCGTTGGACATATTTCCCAATAAGAGTCAACAAGGTTCTTCTAACATAGCTAATCAATGTTATTTACGAATAAACTATAAGTTACAGTTGAGACTTAGAGAGCTAGGCTAGTAGACTTAGATCTCTGTTATATTTGAGATTTGATCCAAGTTTTTTTTTTTTTTTGCTCTCGGAAAATTTTTCTGTTCGATGCCTTCACTTATTGGAGGCTTGAGACGGCTGACTAGTTTGCCTACGCCTAGCCTGGTGGATGAATGTAGAAATAAAACATTAAAATACCAACATTACGAAAAGATTTGAACAGTTTACTTCAACTCACAAGCTATTAACATCGCCATTCAATAAACACTCGCGAGTCTCTCTCTCCTAGTTCCGTTTCCCTTCCACAGCTTCTATATCATCTCACGCAATACTGAACGTTGCATCAGACACACACACACACACACGCAAGCCATAACACTTGTCCTGTATGTTAAATAGTTATATAAGTATAACACGGAGGAAGTGGGGGAAGTACTGGTGGTTGGTCGATGTGCTGGCCACATGACATCCTTGTTAACCACCAGTACCACCCCTAAGGACCACACAGTCTGAAAGGTCAGGGTAAAAAAACGGCCAATGGACGTTGTATAAGTAAAAGTAACTCAATGTCACTCAATGTAACTCAATGCAACTCAATGTAACTCAATCTAACTCAATGTAACTCAATGTAACTCAATCTAACTCAATGTAACTCAATGTAACTCAATGCAACTCAATGTAACTCAATGCAACTCAATGTAACTCAATGCAACTCAATGTAACTCAATGTAACTCAATCTAACTCAATGCAACTCAATGTAACTCAATGCAACTCAATGTAACTCAATGTAACTCAATGCAACTCAATGTAACTCAATGCAACTCAATGTAACTCAATCTAACTCAATGCAACTCAATGTAACTCAATGCAACTCAATGTAACTCAATCTAACTCAATGCAACTCAATGTAACTCAATGTAACTCAATCTAACTCAATGCAACTCAATGTAACTCAATGCAACTCAATGTAACTCAATCTAACTCAATGTAACTCAATCTAACTCAATGTAACTCAATCTAACTCAATGCAACTCAATGTAACTCAATCTAACTCAATGCAACTCAATGTAACTCAATGCAACTCAATGCAACTCAATGTAACTCAATGTAACTCAATGTAACCCTTTAACACATTGCGATTTATGGGGACAGTTGATGCAAAGCGTGTCCTTTTAATGACTGACTGTTAACGAGGTAACATGTGGCCAACACAACGACCAACCGCCTTTTCTAACCCAACATATATCAGTTACCCCCAGTTAAGTTTGGTGGACTCAGAGGCATCCTAAGAAATCCCAAAATATCTAAATCACAGACTTGCATAGAATTTGAAATCCACATCCCTCTAATCCAAGCGCTTTACCACTCGGCCAGCATGCCTCCTTAACATTGTAACGATTATGTTTTATCTTCATTGGTGGAAATGTTTCTCGCCACTAGATCTGGATGGTGTTGAGGAGAAAGGGGAACTGTTTGTTAAGACTCTGTGCATGGACTCACAGCAGACTTTAGGCAGACACTATGACGTGCACAGCTTGTACGCTCACACAATGGCCGTCAGGACTTACAGGTCAGAAACTTTGATGTGCCTGAGATTTTGGGCATCCATGTTCCAAACAATACAAACTAGTTTAGCGCTAGCTTTTACCAGAACAAACGAATACACTACTAACAGGACATGGCGTCTCTCGCTTTCTTTGTCTGTTTCTGTGTCTCTCTCTGTCTGTTTCTGTGTTTCTCTCTGTCTGTTTCTCTGTTTCTGTGTCTCTCTCTGTGTCTCTCTCTTTCTTTGTCTCTCTCTGTCTGTTTCTCTCTTTCTTTGTCTCTCTCTGTTTCTCTCTTTCTTTGTCTCTCTCTGTCTGTTTCTCTCTTTCTTTGTCTCTCTCTGTCTGTTTCTCTCTTTCTTTGTCTCTCTCTGTCTGTTTCTCTCTTTCTTTGTCTCTCTCTGTCTGTTTCTCTCTTTCTTTGTCTCTGTCTGTTTCTCTCTTTCTATTTCTCTGTTTCTGTGTCTCTCTCTGTTTCTGTGTGTGTCTTTCTCTGTTTCTGTGTCTCTCCCTCCCTCCCTCTTTCTGTGTCTTTTACTCTCTGTTTCTTTGTGTGCTTGTGTCTTTGTCTTTCTCTCTCCCTCCCCCTCTCTATGTGTCTGTTTGACCCTCTCCCTCTCTATGTGTCTGTGTGACCCTCTCCCTCTGTCTGTTTCTTTGTCTGTATCTTTGATTCCTTTTTGTGTACCTACTTATTTTCAGTGACATTTTCTAGGTCTCTCGAGTCATTATTTCCTGGTCAGCGACCCTGGACAATGACCAGGTCATCATTTGTAGGGACTGGTCATTACGCCACCAAGTGGCAAGGAGACAACCAGGCCCAGTGGAGCAACATGCACTATTCTATTATATGTGAGTATAATGCTTTATCTGAAATAAACATCCTCTATAGAGTGGAAATTACAGAGTGGACATTAAAACGCTTGAGAATGGCTTATTGATACTAAACGGGACGAACAGACGGACAGACAGGCCACACAAAAATAATAGCGTCTTTTCCCCTTTCGGGGGCAGCTAAAAAGACACAGTGCACTATTAATTCCATTTCTATCATAGATTAAATCATTCAATTCAATTCTTGGCAGCTAAAATGAATTTCTTTAAAAAAAATTACATTAATTGTACAACGTTTTTTTAGCGGCCCCAGAAAGGGGAAAAGACGCTATTTGTTTTGTGTGAAATGTCTGTCCGTCCATCACGTTTAGAGCTCGTAAACTAGAAAAGATAGTGAAAATTCGACATCATAATATTTTGGATCATTCTAAGTTCTGACGCAACTGCTACTTTTTTCTTTTCTAAAAGCAAAAAATATTTTTTTTTAAATCACTTATGCAAGCAGTTATTTTTTTCATAAAAATACACCACTTATACAACTATTCACTATTAATAGTAACAAGCGCAGGAGGCTCTTAAGGCGGAGATGGCTAGATACCATATTTTTAACACATGTATGCAAATGGTTTTAGACTTTTTGTTAAAAATTATTTTTTTTTACATTTCTATTGCTACGTTATTGTCACAGCCTGGTTTAGTTATAGGCGTGATGACGCGAATGTATCTGTGTTGTAGATACCTCTACAATATTCTTTGCTGATAACTAATTACTTCCACTCGCGCACTAGATTTGCTAGTGCGTGAGAACATTAACATGCTGAACTCTTTGACCACAATATTTATAATAATTAATAGACTCACTTGTAGCAGACATGATTTTTATTACACACAAATAATAATTTATAAAGATATTTGCGACTTCAGCCATCACAAAATACATCCAAGAAAATTAGTCCTGAATACAAATCAATTCAATGACACTCTACTTGTACATTAATATCCAAAACACTCCTCTCTTTACGAGAGTCTAAAATCAACTGAGTTGTCCACCTCGTGGTCAGCTTCCGACCAAAAAACAAAATCTCGTGCGAATCGTGCACGGAATGGTTCAGTGATTACTAGTCACAAAATATTACAGGGGTTCTAAAACTGACGTGACAGTTATGTAAGTTCTGTCCTAGTAGCTACTACATTTACCCAAAAATAATTTTTACTTTTTTTAAGAGAAAAAAATCTATTTAGTAGGCCTATGCATATAAGTTGGACACAATTTAAAACAACAATTAATAAGTAGGTTTTCATATTATCGCGTGAACTGCAGTATGGGATTGTCACAGAACACTGAACTAAAGGAATTTTTTTTTTACGGAAATGTTTTTTTCTTTTTTTGAGGATTTGAATAAGAGATTGACTCTTTACAAAACAATTAGATCAATTAGATACTCATTATAAGACATTCGTTAGGCCAGGTTCGCATTTAACTTCACATTCACTTTCACCCATCCTTTGGTCTGCTGAAACGCTGGGGCACCATACAAGATCTGTCAACCTTCTTTCTCCATTCTTCTATGTCATTTGATAGAATTTAATTCTGATGTTCTTTCTGAAAATATTGAAACCTGCCTTTTTTACCTGCCTGGGTGGACCACTTCTGGGGCCGAGTTTGAGTTTGTTTCCACACAAACTGTCTTTGTAACCTTGTTTTTTCTTGTTTTTTTCTTCAGCACTGATGGAGTTTGGTCTCTTTGGTTTTCCCATGGTAAGAACTTAAATGGAGACATTTGTTTACTAGCTTTTAACTATTTATTATACGCTTACGATATATATGGTCAAGTGATAACGTAAATGACGTGACTAGGACATATTGCCAAGTGATCATCATTTTTTTTTCATAAAATATATTATCTAGGATTATAAGGTAAAATGGAGGCACGGTGGCTTGGCTTCTGAACCGGGGGTCCCGGGTTCGAATCCTGGTGAAGACTGGGATTTTTTATTTCGGGATGTTTGGGAGCCTCTGAGTCCACCTAGCTCGACACCCTTGTTAAACGTATGCCACAGAAACGACCTTTTACATCATCTGCCCTATAGATCACAACGTCTGAAAGGGGAACTTTACTTTTATATTCATACTATGAATGGCCAGGAGTGCTATTTTATTGATTTTCACTTCATCCAATTATGGTTAGAGACTGTTTTTATAAACTTACATCCGTAATCGAGTAAAGACATGATACATACATAAAGGGCAGTAAATGAAAGAATAATTAACACTGCCGATTAAAAAAAATCTATTTTATAAAGTAAAAAACGAAGGGGGGGGGGGGAGGGAATCTGAGTATGCAGTATTCACGTCTGCTGTTGCTGCTGGTCGGAGTTGTCGAGTCGTAGGACCGAGAAAGTTTTTCTTTCACATTTGTAAAATTTCTCATTAAAAATATTGATTCTAGAGTCTGTTATTGTTTATACGCATATATTGCTCTTTGACTAGGCTTTACATTTGTTGAAAGTTTGGTAGTAAAACAGGTTGACACAACTTTACATCCACACAAAAAAAAAACAACATTTTTTTTAAAGCGTATCTAATAAAATCATTTTTGAGACCAAAAGAAACAAAGAACAATAACTCTATCTTGATGGAAATGTTCTCTTTTCAGAACGGTGCTGATATTTGTGGCTTCTGGCTAGAGCCTAGCTACGAGATGTGTGTTCGATGGCATCAACTTGGAGCATTTTATCCTTTTGCTAGGAATCATAACGGCAAGGGAGATGACCCTGTTGTTTTTAAGGTAATTTGTTCTTAAACTTGTGGAGTACTTTGGCTTACACAGGATTTTTCTCATGTTGACACAACTAGTGCAGCCAGCATACATGGTACGACACGGATGGATTAGAAATTAGTTCATTCTTAAAACAGGATCCTACTTGTAGCATTACAGAGGTGGATCCTAGCCTGGGAAACGAGAAGCAAATAGGAATTCTAGGTATCAGCTCCAAAGACCGCATCACACATGAGGAAATAATACGCATTATCAGAATTGCGATTGGGCACTATAGTGAGGCTCTATGGCTGAGCGGTAAAGCGCTAGGCTTCCGAATCGGTCGTCCCGGGTTCGAACCCTGGTGAAGACTTGGATTTTTAATTTATGTCCACCCACCTCAAATAGGTACCTGACATAGTCGGGGAAAAGTAAAAGCGGTTGGTCGTTGTGCTAGCGACATGACACCCTCGTTGACCGTGGAATACAGAAACAGATGACCTTTATCTGCCCTATAGATCGCAACCTTACTTTACTATAATGTCTCTTCCCAACTGGTTTGTCCTCTGCTCAGAGGTCCTTCATGAAAGTGTGGCCCCAAGTTAGACGCAGACGTCCCTGTTTGCGATTTCCTCCATGTCATCGCAACTCTCTGTATGCGTTGTTCATTCTGTCGGAAAAGTTGTCCCGAATACCTCATGCGACGCTATGTCACTTCACTGTGGTCGATTTTATTGTTTGAGACCCGATCTCTACAAATGACTCCTAAAATCCTTCTCAGCCATTTTTGTTGAGCCACATTTAGTCTTTTCTCAATTTTGCCACATGCATATACTGCTGTGGGAATGACGATTCTGTTTAGAAAGTGTATCGTTATCTCAAGTCCAATGGCCTGGCTTGTCCAAAAGAAGCAATACAAGAAATAAACAGAATAAGAAAAGATAAACCCCCATTATCTTTGTAAATAGGAATTGATTTTAACTCTTTCTCTCCTAATTAACGATAACATCGTTGATTTGACCCCATTAAATTAAACTTATTTTTGGTTTATAATCTATAATTTGTGTTCTATAAAAAGAGCATGTAAATGTAACGTTTTCTGATTACTAACACAAGTTTAACAGGGTAGAATGCAGAAATCTGAAAAAATAACAATTCCGTCAGAACATGGAAAACTAATTGCGGAGATAAAGAGTTAAAAATAATATTACATGAGTTACTATGTGGATATAAGATCACGGTATGTGAATAATGTTTCTACAGCGCTGTCATTCATGCACAGCACCAAGATAATTTTGATTTAACAATCTTGTGATAACTATCTGTTTTATCTACACTAGCACCAAGACCCGGCTTCATTCGGCCAAGATTTTGTTAATTTGGTCAGACCCGTCTTGATGACCCGATACAAGTTCCTGCCTTACCTGTACACACAGCTGTACCGAGCTCACGATGAGGGTGAAACAGTGTTTAAACCTTTATTCTTTGAGTACTTCCATTTTTTTAAAATTATATCCATAGTTGACTTTAGTAAACAAGACATTACTGATAATAGAAGAAAAAAGCTGTTTAGTTTAACATTTACTATTGTCGTTAACTAATGTCGTAGCTAATGTCGTTAAATAATGTTGTTAATCTGTGTCGTTAATTAGTGTAGTTAACAAATGTCATAACTTAATAAACTAATGTCGTTAATGTCGGTGCCCATGGAAACGCTTTAAAGGCCAGCTTAGACATCACCTTGCATTAGCTGACATAGAAGAGAGCACCTGGTTGCATGCCGCCTCAGAACGAGACAGCTGGAGGTCACTCACAAAGGCCGCGGTATATACATTTTAGACCAAAAGAAAATTTACTGCAGAGGACAGACGCAGACGGCGAAAAGAAAATCTTCATTGACCACCGGCGGACAAGGGTCATGCTTGCCCTGAATATGGCAAAATATGTAGGTCACAGATGGGGATAGGGAAATACTACATTCCTCATTAATCTTCTGACTCGAAGACAAGCCTTATTTTTGTCGTTAATACATTTCTTAAAGTAATGTTGATAATTAAAGTCATTTTGGACACCCAATCCGCCCCTGCCCCTGGTCACTTAATCGTCTGAAACTTTATTCAAGAAATTTGATTTATAAAAATGCTGTGTGGCATTTTACGTCTCAAGAGACGATCTTTTCCCTTTGCAACTTCTTGTGTGACTAAAGAGGCCAATCCTTGATACATAGCTGCGATCGCAGGTAGGGCATATATAATCACCAGGCGCCGTTGCATTTTCACCCTTCTTTCTGCTTCTGTTGTGTATGACATCTGCAATCTTTGACCCTTCCTTTATGCTCTCTCTCCATGAGGATCTGTCCAGTGCCACCTCTTCCCAGTTGCCAGTGTCGATTTTGAAGAGATTCATGTCGCGTTTGCATACATCCGTATAACGTAAAAGTGGGCGACCAGCGGCTCTCCTGCCTACTATTAGATCGCCATACAGGATGTCCTGTGGAAGTCGACCTACTGGCATTCTACGAACGTGGCCAAGCCAGCCAAGGCGTCTGCTGCTGATAACAGAGCGGATGTCCTGGCATCCTGCTCTTTGTAGCACTTAGTCATTGGGTTTCTTATCTTGCCACCTTATTTTAAAGATCCGCCTTAGGCATCGGAGGTGGAAAACATTCAGCTTTTTTTCCTGTCATGAGTAGGTTGACCATGTTTCACTTCCGTACAGCAAGGTGCTCAACACACAGGTCCGGTAGTCTAGGGCTTTAGTACTGCTAGTCAGCAATATGTTGTCCCAGACTCTTTTCTGCAGCCGTGACATGGTGGCCATTGCCTTGGCTATCCTGTTGTTTATGTCTTTATCCAGTAGAGTGTTGTTGGATATGATGGAGCCAAGGTAACAAAAGTGATCAACAATTTCTAGTGGTTGGCCATTAATGCTTACTTGAGGTGCAGTGTTTGTGTTTTGGACAAGTATCTTAGTCTTGCTTTGACTGATGTTTAAGCCGAACTTCTGGCTAGCAGCAGATAATTTGTCAACCAGGCACTGTAGCTGAATATAAGAATCAGCCACAATAGCTGCATCATCAGCATACAGGAGTCACTCTACAGCCACTCTAGCAAAGATTTTGCCCACTATACTGAGGAGAGAGATACCCCTGTAATTGTTGCAGTCACTCCGATCCCCTTTGTTCTTGTATATTGTGACTATAGTTGCGTTACGCATGTCCTGTGGGACATGACCTGTTTCCCAACAGCGTCAGAAGTGAATATAGAGTTCAGGGAGCAGGAGTGATTCGTTGACTTTCACTACTTCCATTGGAATACCATCACTCCCAGGAGATTTTCTATTTTTCATGCAGTTAATTGCTTTTTTAAGGTCACTGAGGCTCGGAAGATCATCTAGGCATTCCAGTACTGGAAGATCTGGTAGAGAAGCCAGGGCGACATCGTCTACTGTATTCTGTGTGGCATACACTTTGAGGTAGTGTTCTGTCCAACGTTCTAGCTGCTTGGTTTGATCTGTAATTTTTCTCCTGATTTGGATAGAAGAGGGGCAGGCTTAGACACTGTTGGACCCAGGGCCGCTTTAATGCCATCAAATAGAGCTTTGCTATTTCCTGAGTGGAGACTGTCTTGGATTCTGTTGCAGGTATCTCTCCTAAAGTTGTTAGCACATTTTCTAGCCATTTGTTTCGCCTCTTTATTAGCACTTTTAAAGGCCTCCAAAGATCTTGGACTTGGCTTTGTCTTGTGAGCGAGGTGTGCAGATCGCTTTTTCTCGATGCAAGGTTCCATATGTGCTAGATTCGCCTCAAACCAGTTTACATTTTTGTGTTTTTGAGGTCCAAAGGCGGTGATTGCCGAACTGTAGATTACATCTCTTAATTTCTCCCATCTGATAGAGATGTCTTCTTCATCACTTAACGAGGGGATTGAACTGTTCAGGAGCTCGCCAAAGAGTGCACACTTCTCTGGGTCACCTACATGGTTGACGTTAATTCGCCTAGTTCTGGGTTGAGTGGAAGTATACGCCTTCTTGAGAAGTAGTTTGATTTTGTTTAGCACTAGTGAATGGTCTGCGTTGCAGTCCGCATTATGGTATAAACGGGTGTGGATGACACTTTTCAGATCCATCCTTCGGGTGATGTAGAGGTCAAGCTGGTGCCACCTTTTTGAGCGTGGGTGCTGTCAAGAGACTTTATGGCGTTCCTTGCCAGAGAAGAATGTATTAGTTACACACAGTTTATGAGAGCTACAGAACTCGAGTAGCCTTTGGCCATTGTCATTGATTTTGCCAACACCATGAGATCCCAAGCATAGTGTCCATGCATCATTTCCATCACCAACACGGGCATTAAAGTCTCCATTTATATAGAGGAGCTCGGATTTTGGAATACTTTTAATTACGTCCTCTAGAGCTTGAAAGAATCTGTCTTTGTCCTCTTCCGTTGGTGAGTAAGCCCAGATTATATTAACTTTGCCTTGCGGTGATGCAAATTTCATGTGTGCTACTCTTTCATTGCCAATGGTAAACATCGCGATGCAGGGGACGAGACTGAACATCGCTGTTTGTAGTACAGCCTTTCCACCGTAAGTCCATAATGGAGCGCAAACATCTTTGGTGAAAGTGTTCAAGAAGCCGTGCTTTCTGTTTGTACGCAAGTCTCAGATCCATTGCCACATATTATCCCTTTTGAACATTCACGCAAGCTCCCTTGTTGTGTGGTATGCGCACTGGACTGTCATTCGGATGGCCTCGATAGTCCCAGGATCATACCCTACACCCCCACCCCTATCGTCCTTGTTTAGGGCTTGTAGGACGAAATTGATTTTCAAATCTGAAGAAAATCATAAAATCGATTTATTTTAATGTTTTAGATATGAGAACAGAGAGCTAAAAATATTATTAGGATAGATTACAGTAGAGTAACTGACTCCTCAGACCAAGCTAAATAGAACTAAATGCTTAAACGTCAATGAACAGACTTTAAGAGACTGAATTAAATTATTATTTGTTTATTATTTCAGATTTGCTTCAGACACAAGAACGTTGTCAATAGACAAGCAGTTTATGTTGGGACCAGCATTTTTAATTTCTCCAGTCCTGGAAGATGTGAGTTGATGTTGTTATTGAACTCAGCGGTGTCTAAACCTCAGGGGGTCAAATAAGTTCCTGACACAGATTTCACGGACCCGTAAAACAGCATAAAGATCACATTCGTCGATTCCGTTGGATCCAAGCTTTTGTGATCCATTTTACAAAGCTTATATCAACTCAGTCTGCCTGCCTGTCTGTCTGTCAGTCTGCCTGCCTGTCTGTCTGTCTGCCTGCCTGTCTGGTAAAAAGTTTGAACATGTTTTTTCTTCCGTTTCCCATTCTCGGTTCAAGTTAAAACTTTGCACTATTATTCATTGAATCTGACAAGACATGAAACAAAAAAAAACAACAACAATTAGTTAATTAATTGTTGGGGATTAATTATTTTGTTTGATGTCGAATAAGCGGAATAATTAGCGGTTCCTTCCCATAGATAAGCTTTGTTTTTTAAAAAGTATTTTTTTTCTATTGCTTGTTCATGTACTGTCGCTGAACGTTGTCGCAAGTGAAGATTTCTTTGTTGTTTATTAATCGTAATTTTGGCATATGAACTACTTTGTACTTTGGGTGATTTTTTTTTCAAGAATATTTTGTTTGTTAGACGGCACACCCTAGTTTTTAGTATTTCGCTAGCGGAGAATTATTTTCTGGCTGTGGGTCCCTTTTTGCGTTAGTTCCCACTGTTTCCCAGTTTTAACGGTATATAAGTACATAGATATTAATCAGGGTTCGATAGTTCGGTGCGCGTGTCGTTTAGGAAGGCTCTTGATTTAGCGGCATTGCTAGGTTTATTCTTTGTTTCAGGGTGTTAGTCTTGGGGCTGCGATGTATGGTTTGCTTTTAAGTTCGCCCTTGGAGCCGTAGCTGAGCCAGGCCTTGGGCATGTCGCACTGGCCTTGTCGTAGTATACACCTCCTTGGTGTCCGTGATGTAGTACTGGAGTACTGAGCCGTGTGGTTAAGAATACAGTGTGTTTGCGTGTGGTGTGCTATTTTTGCATAACTACTAACGTAACTAGAGTATGGAATTATCATTCATATATTTGTAACATGTTGTAAATTAACGTGCATTTACCTATTCGCATTTTAGTATTAAATATTTGTATTACTAAACGAGCGTTGATCATTCATTTACAGTTCGTTATACGTGCTTCTAGTTTGGTGTAGTTGTATCATTAAGGCATTAACCTACCGAGGTGGGGAAACCGGTTAAGTGTACCATCCCCTAGATTTAACCATTAAACAAGAACTATTGCATCGTCATTTTATTTTCGTAAAGACGAATGGTTACATAATGATCGGGGAAATGGAAGTATCGGTTTCAGAATAGAAAAACATGTCAGCATAATGAAATGGATTGTGTTTCCGGGTCGTTGCCATGGCGACAGTCTGTTGTTGAAAGATGATATCAGTTGTTTTTTAAACGTTGTTATCTATCTCCCCTTGTACTTTGCTGCTGTCCAGTCCTGCTGATTCTACTTAAGATTTACGTGGTGGCTGAATGGTTTGTCTTCCAATCCGAAGGGTTTTTGGTTCGAATCTCAGTGAAGGCTAGGATTTAGAATTTTCTGGACTCCTTTGGTTTCACTCTATTGGGTATTTGACCTAACCCCCTTTAACAGTCGACCAAAGAAAAATATGACCTTGTATCGCAGGGTTCGAAAAAATGGGGGGGGGGGGGTTACTTTATTACATTAGACCTAACTAGAGCATTAATTATAATGACGATTTTTTTTTCTACCAGTGCAACAAAATTACTCGTTGTCCTCAATGGTTGTACTTCTATGACCTATATAGATGTATATTTTTTAGGTGTTTTTATTATTTAAATGACGTATTTTTCTATCTGTGATCAATGTAATTTATTTCATCAAATTATTTATTGACATATTTCAGAATGTAAGAATGGTGAAAGCGTATTTCCCTAATGGACGCTGGTTTGATTACATTAATGTAAGATCTTTTTGTTTTAAATTTCCAACTTAAATTCAGTATCAATTATTCGTAAACTATTATTATTATTACTATTATTATTATTTTATTAAGACTGTTCTAATATTCTGTATTACGTTGATATTTAATGTCAATGCTTTGTGAAAACTACTTGAAAGGATATGACCAGGGCCGGAATTAAGAGAGGGCAGGCGGGGTCACAGCCATGGGGACTCCACAAGAAAGGGGCCGCCACAAAAGAGAAAAAAAAAAAATATTTCGACTGGTCAGAAACTTTGTCTTTTTTCCTTATCACCAACAATACTTTACATTTTACAGTTGGCAATGCAACACTGTTGTGGTTTAAAAGTGTCCACTGATAGATTGCGTAAACCCTAAAACTTTACATTTTTTTGTTAAATTTAAATATGTATATTAAATAATTTAATTTTTTAAACGAATGAAAATTACTCTTAATTGATAGACTTTTAGAATTTAATTTTATTATAAATAAGTGAATTTTTACTAAAGCTTTCGAAAAAGTGTAGGGCGTAGGGTCTTCCACAGAAGTTCCGCCCACGAGCCTCCACATACCTAAATCCGGCCCTGGATGTGACTTAATCAGTAGAGCGCTATAAATAGTATAAATATCTACTCATACTGAAGATGAAGCGCTTTAAATATCTACTTAGTAGAATCTGTTCTGAAGATGAAGCAAAGACCTAGATCTACGTCTGCGGGTATTCCCGCAGGTATTCAGAGTTAAATAAATAAATACACATTAGGAACATTTTTGTGCATCGACTTCCAAGTCCGAATCTAGGCCTATAGGCTCATCTTCCAAGTCTGGATCTAGGCCCATCGGCCCATCTTCTAAGTCTGGATCTAGGTCCATAGGCCCATCTTGAAAGTCTGGATCTAGGCCCATAGGCCCATCTTCTAAGTCTGAATCTAGGCCTATAGGCTCATCTTCCAAGTCTGGGTCTAGGCCCATAGCCCCTTTTTTAAGTCTGGATCTAGGCCCATAGCCCATCTTCTAAGTCTGGATCTAGGCCCATAGACCCATCTTCTAAGTCTGGATCTAGGCCTATAGGCAGTATAGGGCCAGTATAGGCCATCTTCCTAGTCTGGATCTAGGCCTATAGGCTTGATTACTTCTAAGTCTGGATCTAGGCCTGTAGGCCTATCTTCTAAGTCTGGATCTAGGCCTGTAATGTAAGCACATCGACTAAGTTTGGATCTAGGCCTATATGCTAATTAACAATCTAAAATCTTCTATATCTAATATCTATATCCAGTATTCTTGTTTAAACTACTATCGTTTAATGTTGTCCTGTCTGGATCAGTATCACCAAACTAGCATTGTACATATTATTAGATTTATACAATGGCGTCAACATGATTTTTTCCAGGAGTGTGGTAACCTATCGTTCATTAGTTGTTATGAGTAAAGTAGGCCCAAAATAGCTCTAACAAAAAGTCAGCAGCTTCTCAAAGAAGCAATATTGTCTTTTTTAAAATTTTATGTTACTTGTTTTTAACTATAGGGCGAAGAGATTAACAGTGTTGGTCAGGATGTCGATCTCATAACGCCTTTAAATAAGTTCAATCTCCACATCCGCGGTGGGTATATAGTGCCCTGGCAGACACCCAATGTCACCACAGAAGACAGGTAAGGCGAAACGCCTCTGCTTTTTTTTTTTTTTGGTACTATTTTAATAGTCTACTTCACGTTTCTCCTGGGTCTACTAAAGTTGTTATTACCGAACGAGGTGACGAATATAAGCACTCCATTACATATATGCAATGTTCCCAAATGCATGAGTTTCACATAGCCTCTGACAACCAGTCCGACTCTTTTGTCTTCACGTGGTGCTCGTATATTGGGTCCAGCAGAGCTGTAATCACTGACAGAAGGTGCAAAGGTGAGCAACTGGCTCCCTAACTAGTAAGCTTTGGGAAGGCGGGGCTGGCTACTCGCCTAGGAGACAGGAAACTCTAAATCAACCAAGAGCCAGTGATCATTGGGCAGCTTGCAGCACATAGAACCACACCCTGGCAGAGCCTGCCACGCCACGGATCCCAATTTGTATCGACACGCGTTCTCTTTTAAAAAATATTAGCTGCGTCGAGGGGGGCGGGCTGCTGTGTGGGCCACATCGTTCCAACCACTGCTAATTCCCAGGCATTCATTTAATTTCTATAAAATGATCCATATTCTCTTCCCGACTAAAGGAGACCATACAAAATCTCTTGCTACAAATGTTTGCTAGGTTGGTTTGCTGATATCTCTGTTTGTCTCTTAAAGAAATGTCTTGTTCGGAGTATAAAATATTTTCTCCTTTTAGGGTCAGAGTAGTTCCGAAGGTTTTAACGTAAAATTATTTGATTAGCGCTTTCATTTGTGTATACTAGCTTGGATAGAGGCGTCTTTCTAATGCTTATCTTTTATAGGGGAGCTAGCCATCAACTAATTTTGGGCTGAACTTTTGTATCGGTATTGGCGAGACTAATCGTTATAGAAATAGAAGTCGACGTCAGACCTATAGGCCATGTGAAATTCACACCAGAATGTTGGATTCTCTTCAATGATTTCATCCTCAACGTTAACGTTCATACTGTATTCTGAAATGCTTCAGAAAGTGATGATTCATACATGAGGCTATTTAACAGTATTGGCTAATAGTGGTCTGTTTGACCCTTCCTTTATGCTCTCTCTCCATGAGGATCTGTCCAGTGCCACCTCTTCCCAGTTGCCAGTATCGATTTTGAAGAGATTCATGTCGCGTTTGCATACATCCGTATAACGTAAAAGTGGGCGACCAGCGGCTCTCCTGCCTACTATTAGATCGCCATACAGGATGTCCTGTGGAAGTCGACCTACTGGCATTCTACGAACGTGGCCAAGCCAGCCAAGGCGTCTGCTGCTGATAACAGAGCGGATGTCCTGGCATCCTGCTCTTTGTAGCACTTAGTCATTGGGTATCTTATCTTGCCACCTTATTTTAAAGATCCGCCTTAGGCATCGGAGGTGGAAAACATTCAGCTTTTTTTCCTTTCATGAGTAGGTTGACCATGTTTCACTTCCGTACAGCAAGGTGCTCAACACACAGGTCCGGTAGACTAGGGCTTTAGTACTGCTAGTCAGCAATATGCTGTCCCAGACTTTTTTCTGCAGCCGTGACATGGTGGCCATTGCCTTGGCTATCCTGTTGTTTATGTCTTTATCCAGTAGAGTGTTGTTGGATATGATGGAGCCAAGGTAACAAAAGTGATCAACAATTTCTAGTGGTTGGCCATTAATGCTTACTTGAGGTGCAGTGTTTATGTTTTGGACAAGTATCTTAGTCTTGCTTTGACTGATGTTTAAGCCGAACTTCTGGCTAGCAGCAGATAATTTGTCAACCAGGCGCTGTAGTTGAATATAAGAATCAGCCACAATAGCTGCATCATCAGCATACAGGAGTTCCCTGACGAGTAGCTTCCTAACCTTTGTTTTTGCCCGCAGCCTTGATACATTAAATAGTTTTCCAGAGGATCTTGTATGGAGAAACACACCTTCGTTTCAAAAGAAAACCCTCAACATTAATGCGTTTAGCAAGCTGGAACATACGGACAATGTGTCTTGGCTTCAATACTGACCCTGAACTCGTCACCGACATGCGTCAAACAGCTATCATCGACAGAGAACTCAGCAGACTAAACATTGATGTGGCCTGCCTGCAAGAAACCAGACTGGCAGACAGCGGATCTCTTACAGAAAGCAACTATACTGGCAAGGAAAACCAGAACAAAGCCCTAAAATACATGGCGTCGGCTTCGCAATAAGAAACAGTCTCGTCCCCTGCATCGCGATGTTTCCCATTGGCAATGAAAGAGTAGCACACATGAAATTTGCATCACCGCAAGGCAAAGTTAATATAATCTGGGCTTACTCACCAACCCTTGCTGCACCGGAAGAGGACAAAGACAGATTCTTTCAAGCTCTAGAGGACGTAATTAAAAGTATTCCAAAATCCGAGCACCTCTATATAAATGGAGACTTTCATGCCCGTGTTGGTGATGGAAATGATGCATGGCCACAATGCTTGGAACCTCATGGTGTTGGCAAAATCAATGACAATGGCCAAAGGCTACTCGAGTTCTGTAGCTCTCATGAACTGTGTGTAACTAATACATTCTTCTCCGGCAAGGAACGCCATAAAGTCTCTTGGCAGCACCCACGCTCAAAAAGTTGGCACCAGCTTGACCTCTACATCAACCGAAGGATGGATCTGAAAAGTGTCATCCACACCCGTTCATACCATAGTGCGGACTGCAACTCAGACCATTCACTAGTGCTAAGCAAAATCAAACTACTTCTCAAGAAGGCGTATACTTCCACTCAACCCAGAACTAGGCGAATTAACGTCAACCATGTAGGTGACCCAGAGAAGTGTGCACTCTTTGGCGAGCTCCTGAACAGTTCAATCCCCTCGTTAAGTGATGAAGAAGACATCTCTATCAGATGGGAGAAATTAAGAGATGTAATCTACAGTTCGGCAATCACCGCCTTTGGACCTCAAAAAATGTAGACTGGTTTGAGGCGAATCTAGCACATATGGAACCTTGCATCGAGAAAAAGCGATCTGCACACCTCGCTCACAAGACAAAGCCAAGTCCAAGATCTTTGGAGGCCTTCAAAAGTGTTAATAAAGAGGCGAAACAAATGGCTAGAAAATGTGCTAACAACTTTTGGAGGGATACCTGCAACAGAATCCAAGACAGTCTCCAGTCAGGAAATAGCAAAGCTCTATTTGATGGCATTAAAGCGGCCCTGGGTCCAACAGTGTCTAAGCCTGCCCCCCTTCTATCCAAATCTCGAGAAAAAATTACAGATCAAACCAAGCAGCTAGAACGTTGGACAGAACACTACCTCAAAGTCTATGCCACACAGAACACTACCTCGAAGTCTATGCCACACAGAACACTACCTCGAAGTCTATGCCACACAGAACACTACCTCGAAGTGTATGCCACACAGAACACTACCTCGAAGTCTATGCCACACAGAACACTACCTCGAAGTCTATGCCACACAGAACACTACCTCGAAGTCTATGCCGCACAGAACACTACCTCGAAGTCTATGCCACACAGAACACTACCTCGAAGTCTATGCCACACAGAACACAGCAGACGATGTCGGAAATGAGTATGCTGTTGTTTAATAGTATTATATTTGTATCGTGTAATAACTGAATGGAGGCGACTCAACGCTATACATATGTTTAATCACAGGAGGACATCACAAGCAATGTCTGCTTTTAGCACAGCCCCTTTATAAGCTCTAGACTTGGGCGGAACTCTTGTCAAAGGTCAACATTCATCTCTAGGCTATTGCTTAGCAGTGCACGAACGAGAGTTACAAATCAGTTACAAAATATTTAAAAGAATACATTTGAGTGAAAGTTAGAACTATCTCAGCTTTGAAAGCCTTACTGTTTATTATAAATTTACTTCAGTATCAAAATAAATATATGCTTGTTCATTTATTACAAAGACGCTGAAAGCAGATAGTTTTCAGGAGAACAACCAGTCATAAACTTTATGATATAAACAATATTATTTCAAAGCTTTTTTTGTGTCCTTTAGTCGAACCAATGACTTGGGCTTACTTGTAGCACTAGGACCAGACAACACAGCTTCCGGTGAAATGTTTTGGGATGATGGGATATCAAAAGGTAAGTGTGAAAATGGTGTCAATCTATATAAATCTATCTATGTACTTTATTTATATCCTGCTAGATTTTGTGTATGTCACATTGTCACTAATTTAAAATATTTCTTGTAAGATTGTTGGCACTGGCCTCGCTTCACTGGTTTCTTACCGTCCAAGTGGTTAGGCAGCACGCAAAGACCCGAGTTCTTGTTTTCTGTGGTCAGACTTGACCCTGTCTGATTTCTTGGGCTTCCGTTTATATATTTTACTTGTTTTGGTCCCAAAACTTTTTTCCTGGTCATCTCATCATCGTCGTCACCTGTCCCTTGACATTCATCGCAGGGATGCTGTGACAGTTTCTTTGGACGACCTTTGCTTCGTGCTCTCTCCTTGAAGGATGACTTTTGACTGTGTCTTACAATATGACCAAACCAGCTCAGCTTTTGTTTCTTCACAGTATTGAGGAGTTCTTCCTTTTTGATTTGTAAAGTACCAAGTCATCTGTCTTCTTTTCCTGCTATCTGATATCCAACTTTTTTCTGTACCATATACTCTCAAAAGCTTAAATCCTTTTTTCAGCCGTAACGTTTAGTGTCCCACTTTCACAACCGTTAAATTATGGCTTTATATAGCGCTACTTTCATGCTTATAGCATGCTCAGAGCGCTTTGGTCCAATCTCAGTTGTGGACCAGTTTGGGGGGGGGGGTATCTAGGAGAAGGTTTTTCCGTGCTGCCTTCAGGCGCTCAGTAAACACAACTCTGCCAGAGTCGGGTGTCGAACCTCGAGCCCCCTTCGTACCGAAGCCAAGCCAAGTTCAAGCGCACTTAGCCTCTCGACCACACTACCCCTATAGGAGTAAAGACACCACTAGCGGCAAATAAAATTTTATGTTAATTTGAAACTGATATTTATCTTCCAGATTTTTCACAGTTTGGTCATGTCAGCGGATGTCAAGCTTAAACGGGCTTTTATCTCTTTTATCCTCCATCTCTTGCTATGTTTGACCCTAAATATTTAAATGAGTCAATGTTTGGCCATTCAACTGTATGCAATATCCACCACAAACTAATATTTTTCTTTTTTTTCCATGCCAACTGCTCTAGGTACAGCATTTATTTTGTGAAGTAGGATCTTGAATCTGGTCTGATTTTTTTCCCAATCAGGTCTATATCATCTTCAAACCTGAGGTCGAGTTCAGAGTAAATCCTTCTATAGTTTCCATCATAATATGCTCCAGAAATATAGTGATAAGAAATGGAGAGAGAATGGATGTCCTAAGCCTTTCTCCAATTTGGTTGTTCATAACTACTGATCTATTTTCATTTTGGTATAGGACTTTGATAGTATCGACAATTATTTTTATGTTCAACTCCCTCATCACTTGTCACTGATGCCAGACCCGATCAAAAACTTTTTTGAAGTCTATGAAGTTGTGTACCAGTTTCTTTTGGTGTTGAAAGGCATTTTTCATTGAACAGTTTGATGTCAGCCGTGCTCCTGCCTACTCTGAAGCCTGTCTTTTCTTCGGAAGGACCTCCTCGGAGTTTCCCTTGAAGTCTGTTGAGAACTGTTCTAATGAACGTCTCTGTCCACCTTCTAAGCTCATCTGCTTCCGCAGTCAGAAGAGTTACATCACTGTGGTTCAAGTCTTCTGTTCTTCCAGATGCTTTATTATTATTTGTTGCTATTGCCAACTTTCAAGCTACTATCCAGTTCTTTTTGGTCGACTTCATTTTCATTTTGCTGGTAATCTACTCTATAGATTTTTTTTTTCTCTTTACTTGTGAGGAAGTTCGGAACTGACAAGATTTCTTGAACAACTAATGTGTACAGATTTGTCGTGTAAATAGCCTCTTAAACTTTCTATAGCTAACTAAACAAAAAATGTAGATTTGATCAGTCGTGCTTAACCATTCTTATCTATTTTTTTTTAACATTGTTTCTCAGTAAACAAAACAAATTACAATCTGATCAAGTTCGATATTATCAAGGTAAATTTTTCAATTAATAAACCAATAAAAAATAATTAACTAGAAAAGAAATAAAATAGTATATAACTAAAGATATTTATTAGTATACATATTTATAAAAGTATAAAATAGTATGTTAATATAAGAACCTCATTAGTATTATAATAAAGTACTTCATTGGTATAGTATCAAGTTTACAATTTTTGGAAAAACGTTAGAGCCGTTTTAAGATCCGTGACAACCCACTCATGAAGAGTTTGCAAGCTGACAAGAGGAACTGTAAAAAAAACACGGTGTTGAGTAGTAATCAATGCACTGAATAAGACCTAGAACTAACGGTAATATTTACTTAGGAACTTAATGTACCTACTAAAGGAATAGAATAGAACAAAAAGTTCATAAGAACAGAAAAACGTGTTTTAAATGCTGAAATACGTTATAGCATTAGCATGTATTAATTTGGTGTCAGAACTGTGGACAAAACCAAAAGGATGGCGGTTTGAGATCCAGTTGAACTTTCAGTTGAATGCATGCAAATGTTATATAGATTTTATTTTTGCGTTATCATATCAAGGTATCTTCTTTCTATCGAAGGAAGCATTACAGTCTTTTTGTAATGTAAGTAGGCTAAATAGAATCTCCCTTCTCCCCCCTGGCCTACCAATACACTTGATCACAAACTTGTGAGCGTGTGTGTGTGTGTGCTTTAGTGGGGGTGTGGTGGAGAAGACATAATCTTTTAAATAAAAGTTAAACTTTGTGTTTGTTTATTTTTCGCTTGAAGTTCATAAAAAACTGGGATGGGGGACAGTAAGTGCCAAATATTCCGAGGAGAACAGAATAGACCACTATTTGTATAGCGCCTCTTCTGGCAGTATTACCTTTCTGTTGTCCTATCTCGTATGTGGACTTGTTGGGGGTGAGGGGGACTTTTCTGGGAGGTTTTCTTAGGCCTCTAATAACCTTATGTCGTGTTGAAAAATACCGAGTCTACATCGAAGATTTGAACTCGAGCCTCACTGAGTGATGTAGTCAAGCGTTATTTTTTCCCCCTCTATTACAATTATTTCAGCACAGAATAGATTGATATTAGAAAAAACTAATTGCGATTATTTTATGCACATACTTTCAATCTATTTCTAATAATACAATTGTCCACTAGGCGGCGACCCCCGACCATTAATTTTTTTTTCTACATTGGCTTAGGCAAATGTGATTTGGCTAGTGTTAAATTTTCTACACGACGTGATTAGATCATCTCCATAGAAATGTTTCATCCCGCAATGGCGTTTCGACGCATTTGATGGACAGTAATTTCAGTTGTTGAAAAAGTATTCTGCAACAACGAAGATGTGGTCCGCAACAAATAGTTTCGAATAACAATTCTTAAAAAAAGAAGTAACTACCAATAAAAATACATTCCATTCACTTAAAGAGTCATTTGTATCCCCTGGCTATACCTCCGATGAAAAATAGCCTCCCCCCAAAAAAAAAAAAATTAATCAATTTTCCATTGGTTTAGGCGACCCTTCGCAAATGGTCTTTCAAACCCCAAAGGGATCGCGAACCACAGGTTGAGAACCCCTGCGCTAGAGGTATATATGGACAATCGTACCTTGTTCTGTCAACTTCTGTATGTGTCCTATGTTGTGCATCGTTGAATTTTTAAATTTCGGTCCTATTTATGTACATTTTCTCGTTATCCACTAGGTTCACAAAAGTTGTTTCTTTAGCTTCAGTTGAAAGTTAATGAGCCATCTCGGTTGGTATAAAATTTGAGCTACTATTAGTCCAATTAACAGTGTCAAAACAAAAGCATAATTGGATATCTTTATTTTATTTATTTTGGAATTAGGCAGGGGAGTTAACTATACGAACATTTGTGAAGTCTACTACAAATATTGGGGGACAACTTCACTTCAAAACCATAGAGATCTACGGGTTGTCTCGCTTGCCTCAGAACGTTGCGGTGAATGGTCACCCTTTACCAAGCTCAAACATCAAAGCTTACAATAACGTGAGTATTAACCTCCCTTCATTCTAACCTACTTCAAACACCAGTGGTTCCCAAACCTTTTCTTAAGTGGAACACCTCGTACATTCAGAGACTTTAGCAGAACACCTTGCGCATTCGAAGAATTTAGCGAACACTTTGCACATTCGGAGAATTTAGCGGAACACCTTTTACAATAGGAAAACTTAGTAGAATGACTTTAATGATATTGTGTCCAAAATGAGCCAAGTTTCGGCTTAAGAGCTAAATTCTAATATCTGATAAGAGCTCAATTCTTATCTCTGGTGAGACGTCAACCCTTTTTCTATACATAAACTTTGTTGCAACATATTAAGATAATAAGACATTCTTCTTGGCACAAACATGTTGAGACAACTGAGGTAAAATATTGATGGCTTGCTTTGCTATTTTTTTGACACTATCAGACAAAGTTGACCAGAAATAATTTAATACTTGATCTTTGTATCTTTGTTTCAAATTAGAATAAGAATATAGGTAAGTTCAAAGTTCATAGTGATGTTGTTGTAGTTATGTATCTTTACTTACAAGAGTTCATAAATCTAGTTTTATTTTATTTACTGTATTAGTTTACTACTCCACAGTTTGGGAAACACTGACCTAAACATTTACTACTCCACAGTTTGGGAAACACTGCCCTAAACATTTACAACTTCACAGTTTGGGAAACACTGACCTAAACATTTACAACTTCACAGTTTGGGAAACACTGACCTAAACATTTACAACTTCACAGTTTGGGAAACACTGACCTAAACATTTCTATTCCACAGTTTGGGAAACACTGCCCTAAACATTTACTACTTGACAATTTGGGAAACACTGCCCTAAACATTTACAACTTCACAGTTTGGGAAACACTGACCTAAACATTTCTATCCCACTGTTTGGGAAACACTGACCTAAACATTTACTACTCGACAGTTTAGGAAACACTGACCTAAACATTTACTACTCGACAGTTTAGGAAACACTGACCTAAACATTTCTATTCCACTGTTTGGGAAACACTGCCCTAAACATTTCTATTCCACAGTTTGGGAAACACTGACCTAAACATTTCTATCCCACTGTTTGGGAAACACTGACCTAAACATTTCTATTCCACAGTTTGGGAGACACTACCCTAAACATTTACAACTTCACAGTTTAGGAAACACTGACCTAAACATTTCTATTCCACAGTTTGGTAAACACTGCCCTAAACATTTCTATTCCACAGTTTGGGAAACACTGACCTAAACATTTCTATTCCACAGTTCGGGAAACACTGACCTAAACATTTACTCCTCCACAGTTTGTGAAACACTGATCTAAACATTTACTACTTTACAGTTTGGGAAACACTGACCTAAACATTTACTACTTTACAGTTTGGGAAACACTGACCTAAACATTTCTATTCACGAACAACTTATTCTACTCCATAGCCACAGTTGTTATCCTAGAATCTGCCCGTCGTGTCTCCCAGCTGCACCACTATGTGTTTCATTGTTTGTATTTATGTTTCAGATTATCTATCTGTTGGACTTACCTAATCTACCAATGACTTTGAACGCCACAGTCACGTGGTCTATTGGTTGAAGAATCAAATTTTAACGTCTTCTTAATCATTTATTAATTATATATCATGAACAAATCAAGCAATTAATTTTATTCATCATCATCATATTACTGAATATAGGCTTGTATTTTATTAGCCACAAGTTTTGTATTTCAAGAAATTTGGAGAGTCATATCTAAATAACTATAAATAAATATGTACATGTACATGTGTGTGTCTTATCTATCCATCGATCTGTTATTATCAAAAGCAATCTTTTGGCAAGCTTAAAAGCGTAGCAGAAGTGTCCCTCGAATCGCTATAAAGATCAATTCAGGCGCCACTTTTCTCTCACTGGTACAGAGGAAATCTGGCAGCGGATGTCCTCAAAAAGAGTCTGCTGGAGATCTATCAATAAGGTCGAGGAACACACATTTAAGACACAATGAATAAACCTTGTTGAAGACAGGCGCAGACAACGAAAAGATAAACACCCTTCTCCTTCTGCAGTCAACGGCTTTGTTTGCATTAGATGTAACTACTTGGTTTGAATTAGATGTAGCAACTTGGTTGAATTAGATGTAGCAACTTGGTTTGAATTAGGTGGAGCAACTTGGTTTGAATTAGGTGGAGCAACTTAGTTTGAATTAGATGTAGCAACTTGGTTTGAATTAGATGTAGCAACTTGGTTTGCATTAGATGTAGCAACTTGGTTTGCATTAGATGTAGCAACTTGGTTCGAATTAGACATAGCAACTTGGTTTGCATTAGATGTAGCAACTTGGTTTGAATTAGATGGAGCAACTTGGTTTGAATTAGGTGGAGCAACTTGGTTTGAATTAGACGTAGCAGCTTGGTTTGCATTAGATGTAGCAACTTGGTTTACATTAGATGTAGCAACTTGGTTTGAATTAGATGTAGCAACTTGGTTTGCATTAGATATAGCAACTTGGTTTGAATTAGGTGGAGCAACTTGGTTTGAATTAGGTGGAGCAACTTGGTTTGAATTAGATGTAGCAACTTGGTTTGAATTAGATGTAGCAACTTGGTTTGCATTAGATGTAGCAACTTGGTTTGCATTAGATGTAGCAGCTTGGTTTGAATTAGACATAGCAACTTGGTTTGCATTAGATGTAGCAACTTGGTTTGAATTAGATGGAGCAACTTGGTTTGAATTAGGTGGAGCAACTTGGTTTGAATTAGACGTAGCAGCTTGGTTTGCATTAGATGTAGCAACTTGGTTTACATTAGATGTAGCAACTTGGTTTACATTAGATGTAGCAACTTGGTTTACATTAGATGTAGCAACTTGGTTTGAATTAGATGTAGCAACTTGGTTTGCATTAGATATAGCAACTTGGTGCGAATTAGGTGGAGCAACTTGGTTTGAATTAGGTGGAGCAACTTGGTTTGAATTAGATGTAGCAACTTGGTTTGCATTAGATGTAGCAACTTGGTTTGCATTAGATGTAGCAACTTGGTTTGCATTAGATGTAGCAGCTTGGTTTGAATTAGACATAGCAACTTGGTTTGCATTAGATGTAGCAACTTGGTTTGAATTAGATGGAGCAACTTGGTTTGAATTAGGTGGAGCAACTTGGTTTGAATTAGACGTAGCAGCTTGGTTTGCATTAGATGTAGCAACTTGGTTTACATTAGATGTAGCAACTTGGTTTACATTAGATGTAGCAACTTGGTTTGCATTAGATATAGCAACTTGATTTGAATTAGATGTAGCAACTTGGTTTGCATTAGATGTAGCAACTTGATTTGAATTAGATGTAGCAACTTGGTTTGCATTAAATATAGAAACTTGGTTTGTATTAGATGTAGCAGCTTGGTTTGCATTAAATATAGAAACTTGGTTTGTATTAGATGTAGCAGCTTGGTTTTCGTTGGATGTAGCAATTTGATTTGCATGGTCATGTCACTTATCCTTATCTTCGGAATCGAAGACACTTGACTAAATATATCATTACTGGAATACCGCTGGAAATTGTTTACCATTTTTGTTATGTTGGCGTCCATCATCTCCAACGATGTGTAACTGGATAAAGACAACAACAGGATAGCCTAAGCAATGGGCACCATGTCACGACTACAGATAAAGACAACAACAGGATAGCCTAAGCAATGGGCACCATGTCACGACTACAGATAAAGACAACAACAGGATAGCCTAAGCAATGGGCACCATGTCACGACTACAGATAAAGAGTGTGAGACAATACCTTGCTTACTACCAATACCTAAGCTCTAGTCAACCGGACCTTGATGATGAGATCTCTGCTATACGGTGGTGAAACATGGTCAACCTACTCTTGGCAGGAAAAAAAGCTGAATATCTTCCACCTCCCATGTGGCGGATTATTAAAATAGGGAGGCAATATAAAATGACCAATCAGAAAGTGCTGCAGAGGGCCAGAACATCCGCGCTGTTATTAGCAGCAGGCGCCTTTGCTGGCTTGGTCATGTTCAGATTGCCACAAGGTCGACTTCCACAAGACATTCTCTATGGTATGTAATAGAAAGCAGTAGAGCCGCTGGTTGCCCACTTTTAAGGTATATGGATGTATGCAAACGCAACATGAAGCTCTTCAAAATTGACACTAACAGTTTGGAAACAGTGTCACTGGATAGAGCTACTGGGAGAGGAAGCATACAGTCAGAGCTATACACACCAGAAGTAGATAGAAGGGGGACAGGGCAACAGCACCTGGGGATTACAGATGTCCAACCTGTGACAGCAGCTGTGTATCAAGGATTTCCATCTTTAGTCACGTGAGAAGTTGCAAGGGGAAACGGGTAATCTTCCCAGACGTAATACACATACACACACACATATCGATCACAGAAACAAAGTAAGATACACCACAGAGAAATATAAAGCCGAAAATTACAATATGGTGTCAATAAATTTTTTATTAAAAACATTATATCAGAAGTTTTAGGTAAGCAACAGAGGCAGAGGCATTGATTTACATGAAATATGACTCTTTATTGTAATAGAATTTGAATTCTCGTATGCAAGTTTATTTTTAGATACAATTCTACAGGGAATGTACTCTTCAGATTAAGTTCATCAATAAATAATAAGCTATATAGTTCAGACACATGAACTTTAGCTCACACGCACATTCACAGACATATTCACACACACACACACACACACACACACCTGGTAAATCAATTTTAAAAAATGTTTTGTAGATATAAGATCTCGCACAGAGTTATCGTTTTTGCGACCCTGTTGATGTCGTACTAAAAGTGTGTGCGTTGCGGGGGGGGGGGGAAATTCGGTGAAAGCCTGGGGTGTAGCTTTGATGTGAGGAGGAGGTGGGTGTCGTCTGGGAACTGTTTTTATGAGGTGAGAGATGCCGACACTTTAAATTTTTGTTTAAATGTCCTGTCACGAGAGGCAATGGGTGCGTTCAGGTGATTCACTGCTTTTAAAAACAAATGACTGTGTGTTCATAGGTGTTTCCGGACGGAGAAGGGAGTGGAGGGTATCATTTCAGAGGCGGAGCCTAAGTTCGGCCTAAACTCTAACGATTAACATTTTTTAAAACAAGGACTTAGTGAGGTAGCTACAGCACACAAACAAACTGAAGTTGCATTCTCAAAACTTAGGACACCCAACACTTTTGTAAAAAAAAAAAAAGTTTAACCCAGAAAAGTGAAAGTTAAAGTAAGACAAGGGAACAAAAGTCAGCAATGTCAAGGTCGAAGAAATAGAAACGCCCTTTTATAATATTATTAATCAATATTCAACGAATTAGAGTGACAGAATTTGTAACTTAATAACACTATCTGGTGCGTACAAATGTGTACAATTACACTCGTGGAAAATATGGAACAAATAAAAAAAATTAACTCTCTATTGAGATGGAATGTAAGATTGCAGTGGAAAAAAAAAAACACCGAACATTTTCAATTGACCTAGTTCACTATAGTAACAGCTCCGCCATTTTGACGGAATGTTAGTTTACTCTCGAAACTCAATTTTTTTATATTTTTTTTGGAATTGCATTTCTAGGCAGAAAAAAGAAATGGTTTCGAGAGTTCACCTCTCATTTGTTAGGCAACATAACCATGGCGCTTGTTGATCTTCCAGCTCCGTTAAAAATACGGCATATATAATTTTTTTTATAACACTTGTAAAAAACAACAGAAAAAAAAACCCAGATAGCTAAAAACCCACAAGATAGATTTGTGCAATTTGTAAGTCTGCCGCATCTTTGTTGCTAAATCTTGTATTTTAAAGTGAAAAAAAAAATGTATCAATGATTAAATAATAATAATTTAAAGAAAACATTTCAAATTAAACAATGCAAGTATTTCCCAAATCCCCACAAGTTTGTAAATAGATAATAGCCTATGCTAATAAACAAATGTAATAAACAAACATACATATGCAATCAAAATAAAATAGTTCTGAAACTTTGCAATTCTCTAGCGTCATTTCTGAAGCTCAACTTTTCCACTGCTAGTCAGAGAAACAAAAAGGAATACAGTGCCATGGCATACAGTTGACATGAGATCATAATTTACTTTATTTTAGCACATATTTTGATGTCAGAAGGCAAACAAAATCAACATCTAATCCTAGATGCACACATCTAATGTCGCAGATCATATGTTACTTTTTGACCAAGAATTTTGTTTTGTTTTTTATTACATTTTCGAGCAGCTTTTAGAATATTACAGTAACTTCCATTGAGAAAACAAAAAGAGTCAAAAAACCAACACGTAAATTGCTTTACACCCAAAGACATAAAAACAAAATTATAGACACAGGCCAACGTGACATTTTATTTCCTGTTTATTTGAACTCATCCTCTCCCAATCAACGCTAGTATCGTTGGTTTAACTCCATACAAATTATAGTAATTTTTGGTTTTATAAACTTTAATTTGTGTTGTATAAAAAAAAAAAGCATGCACTCTCCTATAATTCTATATCAAAACAAAAATTTCCTGATAACAAACACAAATGTTATTGAAGTTTTATCCTGACAGGGTAGAATATACAAACGTGAGAAATGAACAATTATGTCAGAAAATAATTCCGGAGATACAAGAGTTAATTATGCTAGTATCGAAATCGATAGTGAAAACAAAAACCGATTCTGGGAACTTGCACTTCACCTAAAAGAAAATGCACTTATGAGTCTAAGTACAACACATTTCCCATATTTCCGATATAAAAGAAGGAGCCATAAATGCTGTGCGATTATTCTGTTGTTCATAGCTTTAGGAGAACTCGTGAAATAATACCATGGCTGACATCTCGATATCACTTCTAATTGTTAGATTGAATCTAGTCATAATGTGATTGTGGATTGATCAGTAACGTTCATGGTCTTATGGCGCTAATCAAACGCTACAGCGCTTATTTAGGTTTGTCATTTTTAGCAGTAGTGGAGTCTAGATTTAGATTTCATTCAGATGTAGAAACCAGAAAATATTTGTCTGTGCTATAAACCTTGTCCAGCCTGTATATTTATAGGTTTTTGCGTGCAACATTACCTCATCTGTGATTCACATGACCTTTGACCTTGCTAACTCTCGTAAGTTATGGGGGCGCTGTTTTACGTAATTTAATCCTTTTGGCTCCCAATGGAGCACAGGGCGGACACAGTACTTCGCCACCGGACTCCGCCCCGGATGATTCCCTTAAGTTGGGTCCATGTCCATTCTGCCGTCTTTGCTTCTTGCTCTACTGATCTCCATGTAAAATTCAGTCTTCAAGCCTTTCTCTTCTCATGTGGGTTCCAGTCTAGAGCCTTTGTCTTGCTAGTCTAGAGCCTTCTTCTTGCTAGTCTAGAGCCTGTCTTGCTAGTCTAGAGCCTGTCTTGCTAGTTTGGAGCCTGTCTTGCTAGTCTAGAGCTTGTCTTGCTAGTCTGCAACCTGTCTTGCTAGTCTAGAGCCTGTCTTGCTAGTCTAAAGCCTGTCTAGCTAGTCTAGAGCCTGTCTTGCTAGTCTAGAGCCTGTCTTGCTAGTCTGGAGCCTGTCTTGGTAGTCTAGATCTTGTCTTGCTAGTCTAGAGCCTGTCTTGCTAGTCTAGAGCCTCTCTTACTAGTCTAGATCCTCTCTTACTAGTCTAGATCCTCTCTTACTAGTCTAGAGGCTGCCTTGCTAGTCTAGAGCCTGTCTTGCTAGTCTAGAGCCTGTCTTGCTAGTCTGGAGGCTGCCTTGCTAGTCTGGAGCCTGTCTTGCTAGTCTAGAGCCTGTCTTGCTAGTCTAGAGCCTGTCTTGCTAGTCTAGAGCCTGTCTTGCTAGTCTAGAGCCTGTCTTGCTAGTCTGGAGCCTGTCTTGATAGTCTAGAGCCTGTCTTGCTAGTCTAGAGCCTGTCTTGCTAGTCTAGAGCCTGTCTTGCTAGTCTGGAGGCTGCCTTGCTATGCTGCCTGCATTGTGTGCCCAACCCACTCATCTCCTCTCAGCCTGTTGTCCCTTCTGGAGCATAGGCCACCAACCAGCTTCCGCCAGGCATTTCGGTCCTGGGCGAGTCACTCCATTTGTCCCCACGTCTTGGCATCTGCTTCCAAATCGCGGCGCCATGTATTATTGGGACGTTCCCTTTTTCCTCTTTCATTTGGGGTTCCAGGTTAGGGCTTGTCTTATGTTGGATGCAGGCTTGGGAAGGGTGTGACCTATCCATCTCCAGCGTGTCTGGAAGGATATCTACTTCACTACCTGGCTACCTCCACCTTGAACACATTATCTGTCCAGTAGGTAAAATAAATGCACTTTTATGATTTAAAAACAAACAACTATACACATTTTCCTTTATATAGCATTGTGATCAAACAAAGTCTGAGTAAGGGCTTAGAGGTTCAAATCCTTCTCTTCCATAAGTATTGAACGAAAACCACACTTGTAAATTACTGGAGTGTGACTTCCCATCTGGAACTGGAACTTTCATGAACAATGCCTGACTTAAGATCGAACGATTATTCCACAACACAGGAATGTACAATTATGTTTTGTTCGCCTATAGTATAACAACTAATGCATAACTTAGCAAGGGTCACAACTATGTCTATGGGCAGAAATATTGTATTATTATTCATATAATATGTTAACGATAAGGACATATTTAAGATAGCAAGCGTGTCTTGACACAAACACACATACACTTATTTTAAAACACATATAAAAAGGCTTTACTTTTGTGTGTGTGCGTGTGTGTGTGTATATATATATATATATATATATATATATATATATATATATATATATATATATATATATATATATATATATAATGTCCCGCCATTCATGAATCATTCATTCCACCAAATCAAAATAGATTTCAACAGGTGAAACACATAGTGATTGGATTATACTCCCAATCTGAATGTGCATCACAAATGTTCAAACAAAATCTTCTCGCAAATGCCGTAACATTCTAGTCAACTAGAAACAAAATGTAGATCTTATCTGTGGAATCTAAACAATAAACATTTCTGTCGCCTTTACTTTCATAGGGTTAACATAAATCTCAAGTATCAAGGTGATCAATCATATAAATTATGCGCTATACATCAGCACCAACAAATCGACATTTTGAAGGCTGTCAAGAAGAATATAATTAATCTACCCCCAGTCAACCTACTAAATCTTTCCCTAGCCAACCTACTAAATCTAGCCCCAGGCAACCTACTAAATCTATCCCTAGCCAACCTACTAAATCTATCCCCAGACAACTTACTAGATCTAGCTCCAAACAACCTACTAAATCTAGCCCCAGGCAACCTACTAAATCTAGCACCATGCAACCTACAAGATCTAGCTCCAGACAACCTACTAAATCTATCCCCAGAAAACCTACTAAATCTATCCCCAGACAACCTACTAAATATTTCCCCAGACAACCTACTAGATCTAGCTCCAAACAACCTACTAAATCTGTCCCCAGCCAACGTACTAAATCTATCCCCAACCAACCTACTAAATCTAGACCAGACAACCAACTTAAGTTATTCTAAAGTAGTATTTGTCTTTATTTTGTTTTAAAAAAAATGGTTTTGACTGATCAGATGTTCTGATCAGAATCAGGTGTTATAATAAATGAAAAACTGTCATGAAATCCACATATTGATGAAACTATAAAAAAATCAAACAAAGCATTAGGATTTATTAAAAGAAATTTCTATAAATCAAATAAGAACATAAAACTAAAATGTTATTTAACCTTGGTTAGGCCAATAATAGAATATGCATCCTCCTTAACTCAAGAAAACATTAAGAAACTGGAACAGACACAAAATAGAGCAGTGAGATTCATAACAAATGAATATTCACATTTAACTAGAGTAACACCTATAGTAAAATCACTAAATTTAGAAAGCCTTCAGGACAGAAGACTCAAAAGTAAAGTAGCAATTATACATAAAACACTGAACCATAATCTTCAAATACAAAAACAAAATTTAATAAAATACTCTGAAAGACACAAAGATAAAGGTACATTCCTCGTCCCATATGCTAGGACAAATTTGTACAAATACTCCTTCTTCCCTAGTGCTATTAGAGCATGGAATGGGTTGCCTGAGCTAGCCAGGAAAACCAGTGACTTGGCAGAATTTAAGTCATTGGTTAATATGCATGACTAAATGCATGACGCGTAGGACGCAATCATCTCATTTTTTGAAGTAACGTCTATATTATATAAGATAAGAAAAGATGATAACACCAGAGTTTTTTTTTTGTTAGTAATGAAAATGTACCAAATTTTACCTAGCGCACCAAAGAGTCCATCAAACTCTAATGGGTACCTGACCTTGGGGACAAGTAAAGTCGATTGGTCAAAGTGCTGGCCACATGACACTCTCGTTAACCGTAGGCCACACAAACGGATGATACTATAGATCACTACATCTGAAATGGAAAAATCTGAATGTGAATGTGATTGTTTGCTTCTCTAGTAGATTGAAGTCATGACAATCTGTTTGGTTAAATAAAACATTGAATCATTCTCACTGACCTATAGGCAGATTCCACATTCATAATTATTATAATCATAAGGCGAATGTCTTCCAATCCGAGAAAAAAATGCAGTATCATAAGTGGCTGCCAATACTTAATTATAAATCAGAGAAAGAAAGAGAGACAGAGCCTGAAGGATAGTAAATGTTTTGAATGAAATTAAGGAATCTTTTTTCTAAAGACTGTATCGCTGAAGCTAAGAAAAAAGATATTTTATAATTTTAGCCGTGCTGTATTTATTTATTTGTTCAACAAATCTAATAATTTCGAAGTCCTCCTTTCCTATCACCAGTTTAACAAATCGACATAAATACAATAAATAACACTTGTAATCGACAAACTGTATACAATTTACATTAGTGTTCTGGCAGAATTTCTTTTCGGGATTTTTTTTAACAACCACTGCCATCATTCACATTAGCTGCATCATCACAGGAATGTGATCTTATTACAAATCCACCAGACTCGTCCTTTCAATGCCATATTCTGCTAAAAATGACGTCTTTTTTATCCGCTCCCCCATCTATCAGATGGTGATAAACCTGGTAGCTTTTGCTCTGTAAATAGTTCGATAGCTGTGAGTATTTATCCGCCGGATAGTCCAGCCTGAGCACAACACTGATAACTCCGATTGTATAATTAGCCCAATCAATGGACTCAATGAGTTCATACTCTTGATCTGGCAGATTCACAACCAGAAGATCGAAGCTTGGCCTATTGACTAGTCGAAATAAGTCTTTAGGGCGGATGTCAGAGGCAGAGAAAGAGACATTCTGAAATAAAATGGAGAAAAAAATGTTTAAGCAATACACGAAAACAATGCGATCCTTTAGAGAGAGAAAAAAAATAGAGAGAGAGAGCGAAAGAGACGAAGAGAGAGAGAGAGAGATAAAGAGAAAGAGCTGGGCCGGCCTTAGACCGCTGCAACCTATACGGTGTAAATTATGAAAGTATACCATTATAACTAATAACAGGGTTCCCGCCGACTCCTGATTTTCCATGAGCTCATGGAAATCTCATAAAAAAATAAAAATCTCCTGAAAAAAGACAAAATTATCATATTGTGGTGTCCTTCAAATACTTGAGGTCAACAATTCACGAACATAGATTGAACAATTTGGCAATACTTGTTATTGAGCATGATCTATGTAGGAAACAGAATTTTGATGATATACTGTTTGACTTCGCTACACACAAGGCTCAAGAGTTCATTGGATTGTGATTTTGTCCTTATAAAAGAATGAATGAAATGCCAAGACGAATTTATTTTCTTATACAAAATCTTAATTTTCACTTATTATTGTTATCCCTACCCAGACCTAACCCGCGCAATCCGTTTGGCATAGACCCCGCAATTGTTAGGGCCGGTCCTGAGAAAGAGAGAGAGAGAGAGAGAAAACGAGAGAGAGAGAGAGAGAGAGAAAGAAAGAGAAATAGAGACAGAGAGACATGGAGAGAAGGAGATTGAGAGAGAGAGGTGAAAGTAATGGAAGATGTTAAATAACACTTATTTAGTCCAATATTTATTTTTAGATTCTGAAGTGTCTTTGATAATTGTAAAATTTCTATTTTAAAATTCAAACGCTCAACCTATAACTATGAAAAGCAAGAAAAGTATAAGACTATATATTATAGTGGCAGTCAGTACAGTTGTAATTCAATACAAATCATGTCAACTCGACTTATTAACAGTGCAGAGCGATCACCTTCACCTATCGCTTAGTCTGTTAAACCGTTGGGGCACCACACATGATCTGTCTGCCATTTGTTTTACCTGACACTGTTAACTGAAGGAGATTTTTTTTTCGAGTTTTGAGGACCGTGTTATATGTGGCCATAAAGTTTTAGTTTGCGTTATTGACAGTAGTTAGTGGGGCCTGTTAAACCGTTGGGTCACCACACATGATGTCTGCCTCTTCTTTTAGCTGCCACTGAAGGAAGGCCTTTGCGAGCTTTGAGGACCTTGTTATATGGCCATAAAGTTTCAGTTTGCGCTTTTGACAGTAGTTACTGTTACAGCCTAGTTGCTGTTGTGATCATATTTCTTTCATAATGTGTGATGCGGTCTTATGTAAGGTATACCATAGGATCTTTTATAGCAATCAATTTCATTGCAGAGACAATACACTTCATTAAAACAGAGCAAACTAACTCGGTTGGAAGAAATGTCTACAAAGCAAGCCTCGAGTGTAAATCTTTTGTTATTTTTTAAGTATCTGCAGACCCTGATAGTATTTCTAAATTAGCTAAAAGCCAACACTTATCTGTCTATTGTTATTGGTCCGGCAGGTGTACAAGTGTTTTCAATGTATTGGTCTCTACAATGCAACTAGCGGTTCAGACTGACAGGTAAAAATCGATTGCCATATTGATTTTCGCTCATTTCTTTGAACTAGAAATCCTATCAAACAAAAGGAGGTAACTACTATAGCTTGTTTCATCTAGTCAGGCTCGTCTCCCCTTTAACAAAACTTTACGACATGTTTATGAACAAATACAAATGTGTCTGAATTCAACACGAAACAATGCACATTGTAAACTTTGCCAGTAAAGAAGTCGTGTTCCTAGATTCTATTTATCCTTTGGGAAAAGAATGACCCTTTAGAGTAAACAAGTTAAAGAACAACAACTTCTTGTGTGTGGAGATGGGTAGTATATGGAGATGTGTATTTGTGTGTATAGATGTGTAAATGTGTGTAAATGAGAAGGTGTGTGTAAATGTGAAGGTGTAAGTAGATGAGTTAGTGTGTGTGTGTGTGAGTAAGTAGCTATGTGTAGGTTTAGGCCTATAAAGTTGTAGATGTGAAAAAAGTAAACGAGTCTAAAGATGTGAGTATATAAAAGATGTTATCATGTTCAGATCTTTTTTTTTTCCCTTTTGCATTTAGTCATTCGTGGCCACTGGATGGCCCTGACAGTTGGATCAGACAGGATAACAACCAAGCAACAAAGATAATATAATATAATAATATAATGGGGTAAAAATAATAATGACTCCTCAAGATCTGAAAATATTTTTGGTTAATGGAAAAGTGTGTGTGAGAGAGAGAGAGAGAGAGAGAGAGAGAGAGAGAGAGAGAGAGAGAGGGGGGGGAGAGAGAGAGAGGGGAAGAACGAAGAAGGTACTTGTACAACATTCTAATAGGAACAAAAGGAGTTTTTATGAAAAAAATCAATTGTAATCTGGACCCAGTTGTCAATACAGATAAATGTTTGGGGTTATGTGGGGGTGACTGCGGTACGAAAGATATCAGCTACATGTTTGGGGTTATGTGGGGGTGACTGCGGTACGAAAGATATCAGCTACATGTTTGGGGTTATGTGGGGGTGACTGCGGTACGAAAGATATCAGCTACATGTTTGGGGTTATGTGGGGATGACTGCGGTACGAGAGATATCAGCTTTATGTTTGGGGTTATGTGGGGATGATTGCGGTACGAGAGATATCAGCTACATGTTTGGGGTTATGTGGGGATGATTGCGGTACGAGAGATATCAGCTACATGTTTGGGGTTATGTGGGGATGACTGCGGTACGAGAGATATCAGCTACATGTTTGGGGTTATGTGGGGATGACTGCGGTACGAGAGATATCAGCTACATGTTTGGGGTTATGTGGGGATGACTGCGGTACGAGAGATATCAGCTACATGTTTGGGGTTATGTGGGGATGACTGCGGTACGAGAGATATCAGCTACATGTTTGGGGTTATGTGGGGATGACTGCGGTACGAGAGATATCAGCTACATGTTTGGGGTTATGTGGGGATGACTGTGGTACGAGAGCTATCATCTACATGTTTGGGGTTATTGGGGATGATTGCGGTACGAGAGATATCAGCTACATGTTTGGGGTTATGTGGGGATGACTGCGGTACGAGAGATATCAGCTACATGTTTGGGGTTATGTGGGGATGACTGCGGTACGAGAGATATCAGCTACATGTTTGGGGTTATGTGGGGATGACTGCGGTACGAGAGATATCAGCTACATGTTTGGGGTTATGTGGGGATGACTGCGGTACGAGAGATATCAGCTACATGTTTGGGGTTATGTGGGGATGACTGCGGTACGAGAGATATCAGCTACATGTTTGGGGTTATGTGGGGATGACTGTGGTACGAGAGCTATCATCTACATGTTTGGGGTTATTGGGGATGATTGCGGTACGAGAGATATCAGCTACATGTTTGGGGTTATGTGGGGATGACTGCGGTACGAAAGATATCAGCTACATGTTTGGGGTTATGTGGGGATGACTGTGGTACGAGAGATATCAGCTACATGTTTGGGGTTATATGGGGATGACTGCGGTACGAGAGATATCATCTACATGTTTGGGGTTATTGGGGATGATTGCGGTACGAGAGATATCAGCTACATGTTTGGGGTTATGTGGGGATGACTGCGGTACGAAAGATATCAGCTACATGTTTGGGGTTATGTGGGGATGACTGTGGTACGAGAGATATCAGCTACATGTTTGGGGTTATGTGGGGATGACTGCGGTACGAGAGATATCAGCTACATGTTTGGGGTTATATGGGGATGACTGCGGTACGAGAGATATCATCTACATGTTTGGGGTTATGTGGGGATGATTGCGGTACGAGAGATATCAGCTACATGTTTGGGGTTATGTGGGGATGACTGCGGTACGAAAGATATCAGCTACATGTTTGGGGTTATGTGGGGATGACTGTGGTACGAGAGATATCAGCTACATGTTTGGGGTTATGTGGGGATGACTGCGGTACGAGAGATATCAGCTACATGTTTGGGGTTATGTGGGGATGACTGTGGTACGAGAGATATCAGCTACATGTTTGGGGTTATGTGGGGATGATTGCGGTACGAGAGATATCAGCTACATGTTTGGGGTTATGTGGGGATGACTGCGGTACGAGAGATATCAGCTACATGTTTGGGGTTATGTGGGGATGATTGCGGTACGAGAGATATCAGCTACATGTTTGGGGTTATGTGGGGATGACTGCGGTACGAGAGATACAGGAAACAAACAAAAAAATGGCCAGAACTGTCGCTTTTAAAAACAAAAAAATATACCAACAAAGTCGAGAAGGGTTTAATTTGAGAAATAAAATTATGGGCTAGAAACTTCACAGTTACTTTTTTTGTAGCCTCCTCCTTCCTGACAAAGTAGGCATAACCCTCCTCACAGAAAGAAGAATTGCCAACTTCACAAAGAATAAGCAGGTTCTTCCCCCTTGCGTTCATGTCACAGTTTGTAAGAGAAAGTATATTTCTAGATATTGTGATAGCTTTTAAACACAGGTTTTGAAATGAAAGTTATATTTAATTTGAAGAGAAAATTTGAGTTTTAATTCTCTCCCCTTATAACCTATTTCTTACTAAGATTAATAAAGCAGTCTGAGTCTAAAAATTAAGCTTAGAAAACATTGTTTAATTGCCTTTGAAGGACATCAAATAAGTTATAAAATAAATGCTCCAAAAATTGTTTCAAAAGTTGTTTTTATTTTATCAAGGGATATTGAAAAATGGTCACGCTTTGATTTTACTGCTTCAGTGTCGCCTGGAACTCATTCTCAAGAGATTTGCAAGCCTACAAGAAATTTTGCCTTGACCAAGGAATTTTGGATGATAAATGCAGAATTAAAGAGGAGGATTCTTTCTATGGAATCGAGATGCTATACAATAAACCAAGGTATTACCAACAAATACCACACCACAAATGAGAATATTCGAAACAGGGTCACAATGGCAGTAGGGGCGCATTTTGACTCACTGACCTCTATTAAAAAACGCAAACTCAAACTGTACTGATGTCCTGAGTAGAAGGGAAAGGAAGAGGCAGACAGAGAAGGTGTTGGAAAGACAACATCAAAAGAATGGACGGGCCTGCTATTGAAGGAGATTCTAGCCAAGGAGAAAGAAAGAATTGTGAAGGGTTCAACAGACTAAACGATATGTGAAAATGAACCAAACTAGATCTTACCCGGAACGTATCAGAATGTAAACAATGAATTCTGTGAAACACATTACAACGAATAGAGGAAATATGTGGAAGTTTTGATTGGAGACATTATGTTAAAAATTTAGTTCGCGCCAGGGGCAAAGCTGTCCAAAAGAAATGGTTGGCTCGTAAGGTGCTACCTTGTGACACTGCAAGTGATTTCACAAGTGGTGAGGATGTTGATTTTTTAAGCGTAGACTAGGCAATAACTTTTTAAAATACTTTAATATTCCTAAATAGTGAGCCTCTTTAAGCATTGTAACCCTGATGTTATAAATGTGAGCCACATCACTGGTTGGTTCTTGGTTCTACGAGCGTATGTAAGGAAGTGAGGATAGACATAGTGTGGCTCCACAACATCGAATTATTCTCTCTTTCTCTCTTTTTCACACACACACACACACGAGTTCTCTCCCTTCCTTCCTTCCTTCCTTCCCTCTCTCTCTCTCTTTCTTTGCATATATTATTCCCTGACACTCGAAAAAAGAGCGTAGTTATCTCCGTATCTCTCGTAACTGTTCCATTGTGAATTTATTTTGTTTAAAAAAAAGAAATAGACAAGAGATAGTGCAAAATATTCTGAAAATAAAACAATGCAGCAACACACAGAGAGACTTTGAGAAACTATGTATAATCGCAGATTCCCTTTACAACTGAATACACACTTGTATCTCCTCACTTGCCTATACAAATTATCTCCATAACTGTGATCGAATATAAAAAAATATTTTTAAAGCTTATTAAACAACAAATACTATTAGTTTAGGTGTAATGAGTTTTCTAACCTTGTATTAAACAAGCTAACTAAAACAAAAACATGTTTGAGTAGATACATATAAGTAAAGACAAAGCACCGTTGAATCCTTGCCATATTTCTCAATATTGCAAGGTTTAATTAACTCCCCCTTTTCCAAGAAAAAAACAAAATTAAAATTACATCTAAATGATAAATTAATTGTATAATATTTTGATTGAATCATGTGTTGTCATCAACAATGAATAATTGTGCATAATTTCAACTTGATCCGAGAATTGGCCCTGCGAGATAAATCGTGTAAAAGAATCCACCTAGTCCTAGACAAACCGACAAAAAGAGGGAATATAAGCTTCGTAAAACTACTTCTTCATTACATGAATGCAGCATACTATGGTAGGAGGCAGACCACGACAATGCGTAGAGTTATATATTTGCTCGAGGCCAACGCAAAGACATCGTCATTATAAGATAACACGTTTAAGATACACTCAATCAGTGATGTGCAATCTAAGGCCCGCGGGCCACATCCTGCCCCTAAAAACTTCTGCACATAGTCGTTAATGAGCCGCTGAAGTTCAGTTCCATTGGACGATTTGTTTGAGAAGATGGGGCCGTGACACGAGTGTCGGAGATGTATTTGGCCCCATGGTCTAAAAAATGGGTGGGGACCACTGCAATAAATCGAAAGAGGCTTTGATCCTAAATCCATTAAGAGTCCCTAGACCTTGAACTCAATGTCACTGAATGAAAGTCTTAGTACGGTCGAGTCGATTTTCGTTCTCCGATCACGAGTTCGGGACATGTAACGTTCGCTCTGTTTCTTTAAATAGACCAAGACTTGTTGCCTTTGTTTACAAATGAAACAGAACGATAAGGCTTGGGAACGACTTGCTCCGTGTGACTTCAAATA
This sequence comes from Biomphalaria sudanica, assembly GCA_036873155.1. Classification (NCBI taxonomy): domain Eukaryota; kingdom Metazoa; phylum Mollusca; class Gastropoda; family Planorbidae; genus Biomphalaria; species Biomphalaria sudanica. Next base: position 94,126 of record JAZGLO010003187.1, on the reverse strand, counting down.
CCAAGAGTCAACACGTTGTGCCCCCAGTGACATTGAGAAATTGTTGTCACCAAATGTTGCTTCATTAATTGGTTAGAATGTGCACAACCTCAGGAGTTAGTTGCCTGGTGTTACAAGCCACGTCCAAGACCCCTAAAAGTTCTATCAGCTTCACCTTCACCTATCTCTTAGTCTGGTGAAGTGTTGGGGCATCACACAAAGCGATCTTCTATAATAATATTGAAACGTAGAATGGAGGATCCTATCAATGGAATTGAGATGCTTTTACAAAGATCCTAGATATCACATACAGAGACCGCATCACAAATGAGATAAGACACAAGATTAGTACAGCGATTAGACCCCACGATGACCTGATAACTACTGTTAAATAGGCAAACTAAATCTCTATGGGGTACCCCGACAAAATAGCGCGACAAAATAGCGCCGACAAAATAGCGCCGACAAAATAGCGATGGGAAGACCACATAAAAGAATGGACAGACCTGCCATTGAAAGAGGTTCTATCGAAGGCAAAAGGCTGATAAATGGAGAAAGACAGTTCAAAGGTCATGTGTCCAACAGATTAAGGTGAAGGTGAAGATTGGATTAATGAAACAAAAAAAAAAACTTCGCAAATTTAAATTTTACATAAAACCTCTAACTATAAAAAAGAGGTCACACGAATAACATTAATTTATATTCAAATGCCGTCATGATTTTTTAACTGCATCAACTGTACTGTCTCCTAAAAGAAGTTTTGAGTTTCTTACCGTTGAGTCGAGGCGCAGGTTGAGATTCCACAAGATGGCTCTCCTGTTCTTGGTGATCAGGATGTCTGCTTTCTCCTCAGACTTCTCCACCAGAACTCCATCCCAAGACCTCTCCCTCTCAAAGAACAGACTCACAGAATCCGTTTCACCATCTCCTGCACCAATCTCTACAAAGAAACCATCCTTCTGATTAGAGGAAAAAAACTAGTTAATATAATGATCTCAACTCTGTCTTATCTTATCTTGTCTTATCTTCGGTCTAGGCATAATAAAAAGAAGGACTATCAAACAGTTCAATGATTTTTATCTTATCTTATCTTATAAATTACAGACGTCACTTCAAAAAAGAAAATGATTACGTCCTAAGCGTGTCCCTATGTCAAGCTAGTCATGCATGTTGCCCTTAAATTATGCCAAGTCACTGGTTTTCCTGGCTCAGGCAACCCATTCCATGCTCTAATAGCACTAGGGAAGAAGGAGTATTTGTACAAATTTGTCCTAGCATATGGAACGGGGAATGTGCCTTTATCTTTGTGTCTTTCACATAGACTCCAGCATTATTTTAGATTAATTTGTTTCACAAAATCTAAATCTATGACTACCTTTTATAAAGTAATATCAAAACACATACAAAATGAGCAAAATAAGTCTACATTCTACACTAGACCTCTCTATATTTGTCATACTTAAATCAAATAACATACAGAATCCTATCAAATTACAAGGGAAATAAACGACACTCAGAATCACAATTCTAATTTGTAATAATGTAGGCTGAATTCGTAATCCCCCCGCCCCCCCCCCCCCCCCAAAAAAAAAAGCATTGTTAAAAAGAAACATGCTCAATCGAATCAATAAAATCTTGAAATATTTATCTTTAGAAAATACCGAAATTCAGATTCTAAGATTGTCTATTCAAGCGCGTAGCATCTTTGTTTTTGTAATGTGGGCTTAGACGATTTTCATACCTGCGGGCCAAGCCATAAATAGCAAGGTTTTTGATGTATCCGGTGTACAAAATAGATAAGTATTGAAACACGAAGTTTTTTAATTGACCTGATAATTATTTATTTTTTAGTTGGCACCTCCCTGACTTACGTAATAAACTCTCCCAGACCCATTCTTGGATCTAGTCGAAACTTTACAGAAGTATTTTTTGTGCCTAACAAAATATGAATAATAAAAAAAAAGTTAAATATTTTGTTTGATTTCGAAAAGAGAAAATAAATTCTACATTATTGATACATGTCGCTGAAAATGTGGAGTTCTTCTCCTCAGATAAGATTTTTTAAAAAAGAGTATATTTAACTTGTTTAATTTCTTAAAATTTGACAATTAAGGGCCATTATCTGTGTCGAGCTATGAAGCTAAGTAAAGAGAATCTATCTTTAACTAGTCACATTTACTTTACGTAACGGTTTTTGAACCTGTCAAATTAGCTGATTTCTGGCAGAGCCAAAAGAATTTGGGGTGGGGGTGGGAAAAGTGTGTGTATGTGTGGGGGTGATTGCTTGAACTTGATCATCACTGGCTGTAGCTTGGGATCGATATGTTCCATGTTGCTTTGTCTTCGATCACGCAATATTGATTGACGGAGCCCATGAGTTCAATAGGCAGATTAAGTTTAGGCACAAGTCTAAAGTTAACAATTACCCTAATACGTGGGACAAGGAGTAGGGACAAGCTGGAGAACTGGCGAATCAGTGTCAAACTAAGGAATTATAAAGATGTCAAGAGACTATTGTGCTTTGTAAACTATTTTACATGTTACGGATGTTCCTTCAGAGTTAAAGATAATCTAGTCTAGTCGCATGACGACGGGGGATGACAGCGGGCAGGGTATGAACCCTGGACCATCGAGACAACAGAACGACTGTCCAGCGCGCATACCGCACGACCAGACAGCCTACCTGCTTCTGTACACGTATTATAATGGCTGCCTGGTCGTGCGGTTTGCGCGCTGGACTGTCGTTCAGATTTATCGATGGTCTCGGGTTCAAACCCTGCCCGCTCCCATCCCCCGTCGTCCTGCGGGAGGTTTGGACTAGGAAGTAACTATCTTCAACTCTGAAGGAACATCTGAAACATGTAAAACAAAACATTTATAAATCAATAAAATCAATCAATTTTTATCTATCTATCTATCTATCTATCTATCTATCTATCTATCTATCTATCTATCTATCTATCTATCTATCTATCTATCTATCTATCTATCTATCTATCTATCTGTCTGTCTGTCTGTCTGTCTATCTATCTATCTATCTATGTCAGTACGTTTGTCCGTTCGTCTTCAGGTGTATCTGACAGTCTTCCTTTTTTTTTTCGCCTGGATAAAATTATCGAATAATCAGTCTCTGGTCAACTGGTCTCTAGCCAAATGGTCTCATGGTTATTGACGCGATTCGAAACATCCAAAGATTAAACCCAAATATTTCATAATAAAAAGATCTCTTCGAAGTCTGACTAGACGTCAGGTATTCAAAGCCATGTACTGGAACTGTTTAGTTTAAAAAAAAACAACAAATTATTTCAAAAAACCTCTAAAACAAACTCGAAATAGATCGACGTTCTGCAGAGCTGGACAGTAATGCAAGGGAGAGAACCTTTTCAGAGATGTTCTACTTTACTTTTGTTTAATCACTCTATGTCCTTTTTAGCGGCCCCCGAAAGGGAAAAAGATGCTATTAGTTTTGTGTGGAATGTTTGTCCGTCCGTCCGTCCCGTTTAAATCTCGTAAACTAGAAAAGATAGTGAAAATCCGAAATAATTTACACATTCAAAGTTCTGATGCAACGGCTACTTTTTTCTTCTCTGAAAGCGAAAAATCTAATTTTTTTAAATATCCATAGAAGCAGTTTTTTCATAAAAATACACCACTTTTACAACTATTCACTATTAATAGTAACAAACGCGAGAGGCTCTTTAGTATGGATTTCAATTTACCATATGTTTAACACATTTATGCAAATGGTTTTAGATTTGTTGTCAAATTTTTTTTTCATTTGTATTGCTAAGTTAAGTAATTTCTGTCGTACTAATTACTACATTTACACACACACACAAGTTTTAAGTTTTTTTAAAGACAAAATATCTATTTAGTATGCATATAAGTTGGTAATAATTTAAAACAACAATTAATAAGTAATTTTTCATAATTATGTCGTTAATACTCTTCACACATTAAACACATGACGAAAGGAATTATTTTTTTTTTACGGAAATGTTTTTTTCATGAGGAATAAGAGATTGACCCTTTACAAAAAAAATAGACATTCATTATAAGACATCAGGTAGGCCAGGTTCACATCTAACTTCACTTTCACCTATAATTTGGTCTGCTGGACCGATGGGGCAACACACAAGATCTGTCAACATTCTTTCTCCATTCTTCTATGTCATTTGTCTTTGATAGAATTTCATTCTGATGCTTTTTCTGAAAATATTTAAACCTGCCTTTTTACCTGCCTGGGTGGACCACTTCGGAAGCCGATTTTGAGTTTGTGTTTCCACATAAACATAAACCTTGATTAAACTAATTTATTTGCATTAAGTTTGATTATTTTCATTCCTGATGAATAAACAAATAGACGTTATATGCAAATCAGTGCATGGTTTTCCTCAGAAATACTCATATAAGATAAGATATGAGATAAGATAATTTTTATTGATCCAATGAAATGGAAATTCAGTTTGACTACAATTGACAACCTCAGCGTAACTACTGTACAATAACAATATAGATGCAAGTACGAACAACATTCATACACGAAACACATACACACTCACAACCAGCACTTGATAAATTAGACTTCTATGTACTTCTCGATGACGACAGATGACCTTGTAACACTCTGACCGAAAGTGGGATGAAGGAGTTTTTAAATCTTTCTGTTTTAGTCCTAATGGTAAGGAGACAACCACTTCGTTCAGATCTTATGTAACAGTGGTTTAATGGGTGCAGGTTATCCATAACCTAACATACTAAGTTTTTTACAAAGCTTATCGTCTTCGTTTGTCTGTCTGTCTGGTACAAATTGTGTACATATTTCTCCCACTTCCCATTGGGTCAAGTTGAAACTTTGCTAAAGCATTCATAGTCGATAACAATACCTGAGTTAATTAAAAAAAACAACTGACCAATTAAATAAAAAAAATTAGGGACTCGGGTTTATTAATTATTTTTATTTAAAAAAAAAGATTTAAACATTGCAGTGATTTTTTAGTTTCTTCCCCTAGATAAGCTTTGTATTTTTTTTAAAGTATTTTTTCAAAAAATACATTGCTTTATGAACTATCAAAATGCCTTTCAAAGAGAGAGATTATTGTAAGGTATAGTACAATGAATGGAGACAACAGCTTACACTTCATGGTACAGCCAATCATTGTCTACATCAGTGATGCCCAAAATACGGCCCGCGGGCCATATCCGGCCAGCGACGTGGTATCATCCGGCCCGCCGAAACGTCGGTACAAAGAGAAGAAAATCTCTCCCCCGCTTTTTTTTTAAAGTTTGAAAAATGTATCTTTATTTACATTATTGGATGGATTGGTACCATGACATTTTAAATTTGTAGTTTTATGCAACGGGAGAAGAGAAGAAACTAAAAGTGGACTCTGAATGTAATATCTACCAGGGAAAGTGACACGGATCTTTAACCTTTTTTGTGTGTGTGTGGAACATGATAATAAGCCAATATATTTGTTTTGTGAAGTGTGGCTGTTTTAAAGCACAACAACATAGAAACGGATTATAAAACATTCTTAGTTTGACTGCGAATGAAAGATGATTAAACTACGCCTGAGCCTGAAGGATGGATGGGAATATTTACCAACAAGAGACAAGAATTTGAGTCGTTGGTAAAGCTAGCTACACTGTTGCTCACATTTTAAGTAGAGAAATGAAGCCAGCTTACGACGCTTAACAAAATAGTAAATTCCCAATCTCTCATTAATTAATGTAAGTACTAGACTAGATACAAAGTTTTTAAAAAAAAAACGTGTTTTAGGTCAATTGTATTTCGTTTTGTACATTTTCGGTCATGTGGCCCGAGAAACGAATGTCGGAAATTAAAATGGCCCGCAGTTCGAATTAGGTTGGGCATCACGGGTCTACATTATTGAGGATTAGAAGCTTTAAGGTAGCAAGAACATGAGATTATTTAATATGCAATTACCGATGGATAGGAAACACCAGACACACATTAGAGAGCTAGATTGGGAAAGACAGAGAGAGTCAGATAGACATTAGTGGAGAGACAGCGGGAGACATATAGATATTAGTGAAGACAAGCAATATTACAGACAAATGTTAAGAAGATTCTAAACAAAAGTGTAAGTGTAAGCAAAAGTGATAGGGATTACATTAAAAGAGAGAGAAAGAGAGAGAGAATAAGATAGCGAGAAAGAGAGAGAGAGAGAGAACGCGAGAGAGAGAGAGAGGGAGAGAACGCGAGAGAGAGAGAGAGAGGGAGAGAACGCGAGAGAGAGAGAGAGAGAGAACGCGAGAGAGAGAGAGAACGCGAGAGAGAGAGTGAGAGAAAGAGATGGCGGGATAAGAAAGAGATACAGAGAGGAAAAGAAAAAGAAACAGAGAGGAAAAGAAAGAGAAACAGAGAGGAAAAGAAAGAGATACAGAGAGGAAAAGAAAGAGATACAGAGAGGAAAAGAAAGAGATACAGAGAGGAAAAGAAAGAGATACAGAGAGGAAAATAAAGAGAAACAGAGAGGAAGAGAAAGAGATACAGAGAGGAAAAGAAAGAGATACAGAGAGGAAAAGAAAGAGATACAGAGAGGAAAAGAAAGAGATACAGAGAGGAAAAGAAAGAGATACAGAGAGGAAAAGAAAGAGATACAGAGAGGAAAAGAAAGAGATACAGAGAGGAAAAGAAAGAGATACAGAGAGGAAAAGAAAGAGAAACAGAGAGGAAGAGAAAGAGATACAGAGAGGAAAAGAAAGAGATACAAAGAGGAAAAGAAAGAGATACAGAGAGGAAGAGAAAGAGATACAGAGAGGAAGAGAAAGGGATACAGAGAGGAAAAGAAAGAGATACAGAGAGGAAGAGAAAGAGATACAGTGAAGGAAAGAGAGAGAGAGCGATAGGGTGAAAGAGAGAGAAAGAGAGTATAAACTAAATAAAATGACCAGTATTACAATTCTTACAACACCTGCATATATAATGAAGTGCAGTGTTAGCATATCCATCCCAATAAATGACAAGTCATAGCCCCGAGACAATATTTAAGTATCCTCTCGGAGGTATCTAAAACTTATTAGGTGGGATCGCGAGTTTAGGTCGATGACGCTGGTCATTTTGGAGATCAAAGTCTGAACACAAGATATGCTGAGCAAATAAAAGCTAGGATAATACGAGCCTGTAGGATGTCACAGCCCATTTCCATTGTAGCAAAAATGAAACATCTGCATCATAGTTTACTCTAAACTTTAAATCAAACACTAAAGGAAATAAAAACTAGTAAAATTTTTAAAAATACACTTTTTAGGGCTAAATTTATAATAAGTGACATTGCGTCAATATTTTGAACAAAAAAATGTAATTTATAGTAGATCTAGACTAAAAAGAATAAATTACAACTAAATATGTGATTGGAAAATCATTGTATTAGTTGTTTATATTTGCCGAAACGTCCCTGCTTATAGCACGCTCAGTGTGCTACGGTCCAATCCCTTTTCTGGACCATTTTGGGGGGGGGGGGGAGGGGAGGGGAGGGGAGTCTCTTTACTGCATGTTCAAAAACAACAAAAAATAATGGTTACTCGAGTCTGTATTCGTACTCAAGCCTTCACGAAAGGCCGACTTGTTAGCCACTAAGCTATCCAAGTACTTATAAAAGTAGAAGATATTATAATCTTAGCTTTAAAATTGTAGCTAAAGAGCTAATTCTCATCGACAGGGAATAATTGTGCAAAGTTTCATCTTGATCCGAGAATAGGAAGTGGGAGAAATAACGTGCACAAGATTCCACCCAGACAGACAGACAGACAGAGTTGATATAATTTTTTCATAATAATAAAAAATGTCTCCTGGAGCATTTCCAGTTGAAAGTATTGACTGAAGTTTTCAGAAGTGTCCAGATTTATGTCTCAATGTTAACTAATTCATTATTTAAAAGGAAGTAAGTGAATGTACTGTCTGGCCCATGTCAGTCCAAGCATTAGCACACTGCCTGGCGTGGCAGTCACCAGAGGGCGCAGCTTTCAATCTGTTGCATCCAAGCTTCTTGGTGCTAAGTTTTCATTTTATAAAATCAATTTCAATGAATACACTGTGTATGTCGAGCTCATGGCGAGTGCAGTTATAAAACAAGCATTAGAAAAAAGAATACGTTTTGAAACGAAAGCTTATCTAAGAGAACAATAATGCCATTTATCTGAACATTACAGGGTTAAGCTCCCTTTCTGCTATATAAAAAGCAAAACTAATTAATTAGTACTAAATAATAATAATAATAATCTTTATAATCTTTATTATCCGTGATTAACTAATTGGTTAATTTTTTGATTGATTCGTGTTTTGTTATCGACTATAAATAAGTATTTTCAACTAGATCAGAGAATTGGAAATGGGAGGAAAAATTTACCAGGACATAATCATAAATATTAAATCCATATATACATCCACATCTCTCATTAAGTAGCATTTACTCCCTTCATTTCAATACGGTATCAAACAAAATAATTAATCACCAACAATTAATTAACTAATTGTTTAATTTTTTTGTTTATTAAATCATGTCTTGTCAGGTCTCACGAATAGTTGTGCAAAATTTTCACTTGAGTCGAGAACGAGAAATGGGAGGAAAAAACATGTTCAAACTTTTTACCAGACAGACAGACAGACAGGGTGACTTGTTATAAGCTTGGTAAAAAAAAAAGACGTTTTTTAAATCTTATATCTTATCATTTACTAGCTATCTATATTAACCTGGCCGTCCATGCTAGAAACTACAATTTTACTAGTTTCTTAGTTTTCAGGTCTAATTCAGACAACCCGTTTCATGCTTTACTGTCACGTGAATACTTATATGAATTTGTCCTAACATAGGTAGAAAGGAGAAAAAAACACTTTATGTTCGAGTCTTTCTGAATATTTTATAAGGTTGAGGTTTTGTATTTGTAAGTTAGGCTGTTGCTACTTGACTTTTTAAAATCTTCTGTACAGAGAGAAGCGACAAATTTCTTTGGAATGTCTGACCATCTTTCTGTTGATGGCAACAAGGCTCGATACAAAAACGTTATGCTGACCACGAATTAGTATCGGCCGCCTCACTCCTTTTTAATTTAACAGTGCGTTGTAGACGCCAGGAGAATGAATTTCGGAAGCTCAGAAAGTTGGAAAACGTTTGAGGCCAGGAGATTCCCCAGTTGGATAATGAATAAGAGGCACGCGAATGTAAACTTTTTGGTTTCGGGGTTCATCACTGGTTAAAGTTTGAGAACACTGATTTGGTACTTTAACAATTTTATTCATATAGCACTTCCCGAAATGTGCTACAAAAACACAGAAAGATAAATACTGACCGGGGGGGGGGTGGATGTTTTGTATATAACTGTGTTTTTATGTATTTCTGTCAAAAACAAGAGGTGGTAAACATACAACTGGGGGGATACTGTTTGTTGGTTTGCTAACCAATAGTGAATGAGTGTTTATCTGATACTGGGATGTTAATGAGAATTGATTGATGGCGTGTATGGGTTAGTACTTGATGGGAGACATTCTATGTGAAGCTGGTAGAGTGAATAGAGTCTTGCCTTGAAGTCTGGGGAAGATTCCAGTACGAATTTAAATATATATATAAATATACAAATACATTGTTTTATGGGCTACTTTTGAATTTAATACATCAACCATTTGTTTTATGGACTAATTTTGTTTTTAAAAATCTACAATTTGTTTTATGGGTTACTTTTGTCTTTAAAAGTCTACCATTTGTTTTACGGGCTAATTTTGTCTTCCATTTTTTATGGATTATTTTATTCTTTAAAACTCTACCACGAGTTATTTATAGACTATTTGATTTGTATTTCCAATCTCTCTCTTTCCACAATAGTAGCGCACTTTGTGTCCCGTACTGAAGCAGCCTGGCCTGTTGTTGACACTGTTATTGATGATGTCATTAATTAACTTATACAGAGTACAGGGCCCCTAGAGGCATATGGTAAACATAAAAGGAAGCCTAGCATCAGGGTTGGTAAATTGAGTGGTTTTTTTTTCTATGTTAGTAATTCTAAAGCCAATTGTCAAGTGTACACTACCGCAAGTACATATTATACTAGAGATGTTCACACTAAAACCTAATTTGTGTACACTTTAATTTTTACAAATTATAAACAACTTTATCTGTCTGTCTGTCTAGTACAAATTTTATACACATTTTTTCTTCCACACCAAATCTCGGATCAAGTTGAAATTTTGTACAATTCTTTATTGTACCTGACAATACAAGAATATACATATAATACAATCACACTTAATATAAGCTTTGTTTTTTGTTTTTTTTAAAATTATTTTTCATGCTAAGATTCGGTTTATGAATGCAGTAACCGAAAAAAAAAAGACAAATAAATATGAAGATATCGATGGCGATGTAATGGAACCTAACAGAAACAAAAGAAAAAAAATCTTACAAAATGAAAAGTAGAAGTTGGAGTGGAGAATCGGAAATGAACAGACAAACTGACTAGAAACAATGTCAATGACGTCACATGGAAAGAATGAAGGAATAACAATTCTTTGTGCTAACAGCGAATGAGCTTCAAATTATTTCATTGTTTGTATCTGGTTTATTTAAATACTTTACTTATGAATTCTTTCGTATTCTATAAATCTGGGACACACACACACACACACACACGCACGCACGCACGCACACACACACACACACACACACACACATATATATATATATATACACACACACACACGTATGAGAATCTCTAATTGTCCCAGCTAATTTGATTAACTGTTGTAGACACAGGCTTGTAACTTTTTATTAGACCGAGATTGTCTTATACATTTGGAAGAGCAAGACTTTATATAGTGTTACAAATATTACTACTCTACTTTTTTACAGTTTGAATAATTGGTTTGCCTTTTGAGCATTGAAAGAGTGTAAGGGGTGGGTGAAACAGGGCGTAACGTTATGATTTAGGAGGGGAGGGGTATGGTGTGTTGTTAATACGAAGACTGATCGCACCCCCTAGACAGACTAATCCATAGGGAAAAAAATACATGGAGGGGGGTCGACACATTCCATAGAACAGTGTTACCGAAGCTCAGAGGCGGCCCTAGAATTGCGCGGGACCCTGGGCGAGTGTCATATGCGGGGCCCCATCTGTATCGTACCACATCATGCTAACGGGCTCGTGCACATCTCACGCTGTTGGCAAAAAATGTTGATTCGTCTATACACTCATAACTGAATTGTTTTTATTTCTTGCGTCTGAATCTTTGTCTGACTCTTTGTTCCTTGAATTTCAGATCGTCGTTTATTTTGGAAGCGATTGTCTTTGCTGTTGATCAGTGCACCAGAGACATTGATGTTCCGGTACTTTCTAAAAAAATTTGCAAGAAGGCCAAGAACAGCGCCTCTCTGAATTCTTTCGTTTGATAGCGTAGCGCTTTATAAGTTTCGAGGCGGCACTCCCAGTCTCCCGCTGTGTTTATGACAGTGATTTTGTTGTTATGAAAGGCAAGGCTTCTTCCAAAATTTTTCATATTTCAGACGACGCAGCAAAACTTTTGTAGATTCTCTGTATGAAATTTAAAAAAAACGTCACTGCTTGAGAGTTGCATTTAGCCATGTCTCCTGAAACAAATTTCAGAGTATGACAGCCGCAGGGAGTGTAAAAGGCTTGACAGTTAATGCGCCTTTAACTCCTTGTCGCTTTCCCTTCATGTTCGCACCATTGTCATACCCCTGGCTACGACAATCTGCGATGTCTAGACCAAGGTTCTCCACCATTACGATAAGAGCCTCTGACAAACATTTTCCTGTTGAGTTGTCAACATCTAGAAATTCGATTGAACTGTTCTTCACCTTAACGTCTCTATATCTGCTACGTCCACATGACGCAATAGAAGGGACATCTGCTTCTTGATTGATTTTATCAATAATATTCCCTTTTACTTCTGATGCCATCAGTTCCATAAGCTTGTTTTGAATCCTACGTCGTGAGTCTCGGCGTTCTTAATTAGTCGAAGGTGGTTGGGCCGAATCTGGCTAGCATCTCAACCAAGCCTAAAAGTTACCGTTGTTTGGCGCAAAAGTTCTGTTCTCTCACGAAATGCTTGTTGTTAAGACTGCGCGTCAATGCAGCTTTTTTTTTGTAATTTGTTTCTAGCATCATGTTATCCATTGTGATACCATTGGACATTCTCAGAGCTCAATCCAACCACTCCGAGACACACTTAACGTGATTTACAAAAACATCGTACTGCCCAAGTTTATTACCAATATACTTCCGGTCGCAGTAGCCTTTCTTTGCTCATTGGCCTCCAGTAGCAATCGTGTCAAACAATTTAAAAGGAACACACAATACTCTGGTCTTTGGCCTTTGGCATAAAGTGCTAGATAGGAGCTACAGTAGTTCAGTTCTTTGACTTTCGCAGAAGGGTTTACAAAAAATTCATGACAAAGATACTCCCGCGTTTTTATTTTATAGCCTCTTAGAATCGACACGTCATAAGATGCTGAAATTGACTGAAACTGAACGGTATTTCAAAACAAAAATATCATGTCAAGAGCTTCCATAGTAATTGGAATCATATCTAATCATATCGTATCAAATATCTTAATTTATGAGAACTGATCTGGTTTGCGAAGCTCACTTTGACAATGAAATTTCCGATCGCTGGGTCCCAGTCAAGCTTTTTTTGGATGGGAGTCAAGTAAAGTTCGTCACTTGTGTCACTGGTCGATCGCTACCCTTTCTCAATGTGTGCTACCCTTTCTCAATGTGTGCTACCCTTTCTCAATGTGTGCTACCCTTTCTCAATGTGTGCTACCCTTTCTCAAAGTGCGCTACCCTTTCTCAAAGTGTGCTACCCTTTCTCAATGTGTGCTACCCTTTCTCAATGTGTGCTACCCTTTCTCAATGTGTGCTACCCTTTCTCAATGTGTGCTACCCTTTCTCAATGTGTGCTACCCTTTCTCAATGTGTGTTACCCTTTCTCAATGTGTGCTACCCTTTCTCAATGTGTGCTACCCTTTCTCAATGTGTGCTACCCTTTCTCAAAGTGTTATACCCTTTCTCAAAGTGTGCTACCTTTTCTCAAAGGGTATCGTTGAGTCTTTGAGACTTCATGACGTTTTTTTGGCAGAAGTTCCGGGCTATCCGCCCTGCCTCGAAGTGGCGCCCGGAATTTCTAAGTAAACGACTAGGCCAAAAAGTAAAAAAAAAAACTCCCTTGAGAGTGCCTTAGGGGCGCGAAAGCGTTCCCACTGAACTGAAGGAGTTGTAAAAGAGCTCCCATGAGCTTCTCAACAATCCAAGCGCCGTTCCTTAAGGGACCGTTTCAATAAATGCGCGCCCCGCACGGTTAGCCTGGTAAAGCGCAAGGAAATGTCGGGAGGTTTGGTTTTGGCTTTAGCCCATGAGTCAGGAGAGTCCAAATCACTGGAAATAGCAATGTTGACAATTCATACATTAGCTTCGTCCCTCGCCTGACAGAACGTCTTGTTCAGTCAGAGGCTGCTCAGAGGAAGCTCTTGCTGGCCTAGAGTTTTATGAGCTTTTACTCAAATTTTAATGACAGATCAAACTGATTGGCAGAAGTCCCGATAGCACTGAGTCAAGTGACAGATATGGCTCACGGACCGTAGCTTATGCAACACTGCCCTAGAAATACCAACGTGACGACAGCTAGCAGAGGTGGTCACCAAATGTCCCAGCCCCGTTCGCCACCCAACCAAAAGGATTTAAAGATAACTATCTGCCTAGATTCTAATCCTAAATTAAATCTCTAGAACTGAACTGAACAAGTAGTGTTAACGTAATTTTTGTTTATTAAAGTGATTTATTTCTTACCTTGTGTTTCAAGAGTTCGTCAATAATTACGGACTGGCCTCTTGAGAAATCCCTTTTCTGAGGCTGCACCAGATTGTATTCTAGGAGCTGTCCGTTTGGGGGTTTCTGCCTCGCGTCGAAAGTTTGATCATCTTGGATGTCCGACATCACAGTCATACTGCTCACGTGACGCCATCGCAGGGTCACGTGCAGCACGTCGTCATTGGGTATCAAGGCCAAGATGAAGAAGCAGCAGAGCCCAATCAGGAGGAACTTATCCCACTTCCGAAGAATGAACGGTAGGCGGCGCCTCTCTCGAATTACGGGAACATTAACCAGGCGTATCCTTTTCATCTGCAGTACAAGAAAACTCATAGGACAACAGAGAACAGACTCCAAGCTTCTTGCTTTATGGGTTGTCTTAATTAATCAATAAAATCATTTATGAAGTATTCAAAAGTGCTAAACACTTGCAAGGAAGATTCATGTCCAAAAAAATGAAGATGTCATTGTGTTGTGCGGGATATTTAAAGATTCAAATACATAAAAGCGTTGGTTTTTCCCTTTGAGTTCTCTATTAGATTTCACTAGAGCATCGACTACACTGTTTTTCCTGATTTCATTACGATTACGAATCAAAATGTGGTCCTGGTCCTGACTTACTAATTGGTATCTCTCAGGCTTTATGAGCAGAGAATTCTACGTAAAGCTGAAAAGTAAAAGTACATATAGGCTAGTGCAAAATATTAAAAAAGGTACATATAGGCTAGTGCAAAATATTTAAAGAAATATATATAAGTTAGTACACGTATCAAATCAATAACTAATAACCAGGTATGCTAAACTAACCAAATAGTGTAGCCCCGTACAATATATATATATATTTTTTTTTTGTGACTGTATATAGATATAATATCTTGTTTCAGTGACTCGTTACCTCGACTGGATTGATTGATTTAGGATTGGGTGATGATAACTAGAGACAGAACAAACATATTTGAGGGGGTGGGGTAGAGGTAACAAAGACAAGGTTCAGAAATTAAAAACTTTCTGGCTATGGCTTTATCTCAAATGTATTCAATTCGGTGTGTATTCGGGTCTGAAATCTGGTCCAAACAAGTTCGCTAGCGCTGTTATTATTAACATGACGAACTTGTCGAAGCTGTGATCATTAATATTTATACTGATGAGACAGATGTGCTGCATGGCCGTTTAAGAAAGGAGAAACAGGTCTGTGGCTCAACTGGAATTTCTACCTTTCTTAAGAAGTAAATGGATTGAAACAAGAAAATATAAAAAGAAAAACTTAAAAAAAAAAAAAATACAATAAGTTTATATTAAGCATAGTTGTATCAATTAGTTTAGATCAGTCATGAAATTAAATTTGTAATTATAAAAATTTAAAAAAAGGAGGAACGAACAAAATACGAACTCATGGCTCAAGCCTTCTCAGGCCTTTCACACCAATACGGTAACCACTCTGCTAGCGGACAGCCTCTGACCATGGACTTCTGTTAAAGCTATCTATTGTTTTTTCGTCCTATTTCTCATGTTGTGCCCAGAGACTCAGACGACGTACTATAAAAAGGAACTAATTCTGCTTGAACCACCACTTCAGCCAAGTTCAAATTCTTTCCCTTGTTTGACATACCAAACAAAATTATTAATAGTTTATTAATTTCTATTTTGTGTTGTCAGGTAAATGAAATAATTTGAACCGAAATTTTTGAGTGAAGTAAGTGTACAAATGTCTTACCAGACAGACAGAGTGAGTTGATATAAGCTTTGGTAATAACTGCTACTGAACAAAATCAAGAGCTAGTTGATGGCCACACACACACACACTCAAAAATAACATTGGAAGCAAGTCGTTAAGACCAATAATAAGATCTAACGGCGTTGCGACATCTGCCTGCAATGATCAATACCAGAAATACAACTGGGCAGTGAAATGAAATACTGGAAAGATAGCATGAAGGAATGAACGAGCTCTTGATTTCTGAATGAGGCGACCAGCAAACAGAGGGACATATGGAAGATGAAGGGTATATAACTAAGAGTTTGTACGGAATTAATTATTTAATGACCAGTGCTGGATTGACCTATAGGCAACATAAGCTATAGCTTAGGGTACCCACTTTCTTGAGGGTCTCCCCCAAAAGGATTCATGAAATATTTTCAATTTAGCAAAGAAAAAATTGCCTGATATTATAAATAGCATAGGCGTTGCCAGTGAAGGAGTCTGATTTATAAAGGGCCCCAAATGAAGTCTAAATACCGTCCTGTATAATGACACAAATTATTGATGGGGTACCAGAGTTAAACTTTCTTAATCCACTCGCTGTCATAAGTTTACTTCTACGTCCAGTAAATTGTAATCTAATGTCATGAGTTGGTCATTTAAGCGTTTCTGGAGAGTTATTCCAGCTTTGATAACTTGTACTAACAGAATATTATAGCCTTTGGAACATTATCCTCTCCCATACAAGATTAATGCCCATTCTATATCAACTATGACTAACTATTTGTATTGTCTCTACATAACTTCTCTTCTGGCGCTGGTAAGATCATTAATAATTATTGTTTAATGTTACAACACTGCTCGTAATGGAGCCTGGTCTTTTTCTGTGAAAAATTTAGAAATGATAGTTATTTAAAAACCAAATGTCAATGTCCCAGATACTCTCCCCCCCCCCAACTGATCCACAAAAGAGATTGAACCATAGCACACTGAGCATGCTGTACACAAAAACAATTTTTAAAAAGTCTAAGGGCCATAGAGAAGGCTTTGAGAACTACAACAGCGTATACACACACAAAAACAACAACTCTGACCTTCATATCATATTCACATTCATACCTCGTTATATCCCTTGAGTACATTTCTTTTGTTATCCTAACCTACATACACTGCTATGCTGTCAAACAATATTGGCATAAATATAACAAAACATCTTCTTAGTACATTTACTTTCTCATGAGTCAAACAAAACAAAACAAAACAGAACTATATTTACGCAATGTCTTATTGAATTAATCCACACATAGCTCAACGCTGTCCTCTCTCCATAAATACTTCCACACGTAGCTCAACGCTATTCTATCTCCATAAATACTTCCACACGATCGTTGTTCAAATGACCGGCTCGAGATATAAAAATAAAAATATATATAAAAAACTCCTATCACGCCAGTACGTTTGTCACCACAGTTATCGCAGTATCAGACCAGGTCAGGGACCTTAGTCTTGCCTTACCACCATACCAACACGAGGCTTCGCCTGGGATTAGATGAAACCATACACGACATCCCAGGTATTGACGTGAACTGTATCCTGTTTACCTGGCCAGTGCATAGTCGATTTAACAATGTAACCAATGGTTCTAAATCTTTTTATAAACCTCTTTTCTTTTTTTTTAAAGACTCTTTTTAGATAAAAAAAAATCACCAACATTTTTTTTGGATGTAAGCCAAGAAGTGTAAGCGTGTTACAGCTGTGCCAACAAAAAGAAAGAAGACAACTCTGTATTTATTCATAGCATACACACACTAGGTTACTCTTTTACCGATTAATCGTCTTCTGGCATCAAAAGAGTTAGTACTTTGATCTAAAATCTAAATGCTTTTCTGGGTAGATCTTCGAGGATGCAATAGTCAATTTAAAGAAGATAGCATTATAAGACAGCTAAACTCACAATGTAGAACAGGATGAATCGACTCATTAACAAATAATAAACACATTTTATAAAAAAAAATCATTTCGTACTCTATGTTTCAATAATAAAGTAATATAAACATTCCTATTTTTCATTTTAAAAAATGTGCAAGTTTAGGGATTGAATAAACGACAAACGCGTTATTAATGCAAGGCCCTCTCAACGTCACCACTCAGCAATACAGAGAGGAATGGAGAAAGACGGTCAACAGATCTTGTGTGACGCCACAATGGTCAAACAGACTGAAAAACTAGTAGTTTGACTTAAATTACATTAATGAGAATCTAACATTACATTAATGAGGATTGCTTTTAATATTTGTTCTATTGACTGCAGTTATAGCTCAAAGGTTTGTAAACATGTTAAAAATGAGGTCTAATTAATGCAACTGTATTTGACTTGATTCAATGTACTGTAAACATTTAATTGTGAGGTTCGCTTTTACTTTAATTGGCAAAGTAATGCTGTTAATAACTTTTTCCTGACTAGAAGGTATATAAATATTTGGGTATAATATAACCAATATAAACTAATTCATTAGGCAGTCTAATTAAGCTAGTTAATAGTACCGTACACATGCCATTTATCAAACTCCTTTAACTTGCTGAAACCATTATCTCAAATAAATGATTGAAGAACTCACAAATTCCTGTACTTACAGTAGCCATTAGTTTTAAAACAAAATCTGATGTAGTGAAACATTAAGGATTGTTAATCATTAAAAGGTCTTTCTGTATGTGGTCAAGTCTTGACATAATACATGCTCAAATGATAATTAGTGTCAGTGTCGTGAAAGGTTTTTGTTTCCTTTTGTCACCCAATTCTAACATTGTATTCACCTTCACCTACCCCATAGTATGTTGCAACGCTGGGGCACCACACAAGATCTGTCAACCGTCTTTCTCCATTCATCTCTGTCCTTTGCCTTGGATAGAATTTCATTCACTGACAGGCCTGTCAATTTTTTTTATGTTTTCTTCCTATCGCTTTCTCTGTCTTCTTCTTCTTCCTGGTACTGTTCGATAAAGGAAGGTCTTTGCGAGCCCTAAGAACCTTGCGATATGACCATAAAGTTTGAGTTAATGTCTGCGCGATTAGAAATATTTGTGCCTATTGTTTCTGTTAAACGCCATTTCGCGCTTTTCGCTTTCTCAATACGCTCTGATCCTATCACCCATTGGAAAGTGAGCGACCTGAATTCGAACTCGAGAGCTAAGGCTTCCTCTGTCTACTCAAGTAGGTAGACTAACCACTCTGCCATGCAGTCCTTTCTACAAACAATAAAGGGGACAAATTCAACTTATATCACTACATCTGTCAAGTAAAATTTCTTTCCTTTCTTCGAGATACCAAACAAAATAATTGATTACCAAGAGTTAATTAACTAATTGGTTTTGTTTTTTTTGTTGTTGTTATTATTTTTTACAGATTATGTGTTGGCAGGTAAAAAAAAATAATTATGGGAAATTTGATCTTGATATGAGATTGGGTTTAGGAGCAGAAACGTAGACAAAACTTTGTTATTAGACAGACAGGGTGAGTGGATAGAAGCATAAAGTAAATATTCTAAAAAGTATAACCGAAATCTCACCCACTTTGCTACTCTATGGAGCGTATGACTAAACAGCATGTACCTCCCATTTACTCTAATGAGGAACGGGGTGAGGGAGTCTCAATGAAAAATCCCGAAGAATCCCGAAGAATTTTTAATTGAGATTAAACTTGCCAAGCGCTTGAAGGCAGTACGAGAATTCGGTTCGGAAGCCAAGCGGTTTACAAATCAGCTACCACGCCCCAGAGATCTAGGTCAAAGGTGACAAAAGATGGTCATTTCTACCATGGCGCTAACAACGTCTCTACACATCTAATGTTGCTTTGTGGAGCTTTAAGAACTGGCTGCCTGGTCGTGCGGTTTGCTCGCTGGACTGTCGTTCGGATTTATCGATGGTCGAGGGTTCAAATCCTGCCCGCTCCCATCCCCCGTCGTCCTGCGGGAGGTTTGGACTAGGAAGTAAACCATCTTCAACTCTGAAGGAACATCCGAAACATGTAAAACATTTTTACATTTTGATCGAACCTTTATCGAAAAAAATTTGGGTTTTTGATAGAACTGGGACAACTAGGGCAATGCTTTTCAGCCTCATCGTGTAGCAGGCGCCCGGATGGAGCCGGTCATTAGAGGAGACGATTAGGTCAATAGGGAAGCAAAACAAGACCGCAGTTGGGTGCTTCAGCTTTGTCCTTTGTACTGGATGGGATATAAGAGAGCACCACTGTACGCTGTGGTACAAAGAAGGAAAATGACGGATTTCCCTGTTGGGCTTGACCTTCGGCCTCGACTCTAGCCTCTTTCAAGCGCCTTCAGTGTCACCTATATCACCGTACGGCAACCTCGTACGTTAAAGATGGTGAAAAAGTAGTCAGGGCTACAATTTGTAGCGTTGTGATACTCCCACGTCATGAAATAAGTGGACACTTCATTTACCAAGTAGTGCGGTCATCAATACAGGAGGTTAATTTCATCGTAGACAACAGCTTGGCGACAACAGGAAAGGAGGTAAATCACTCTGGATATCAAAACAGGTTTCCTAGGGGAGATTATCCGATAGTTTCAATAACTTAATCGATACGCACGCACTACAAAGAACTCATCTAAGATTTAGGTAAAAGGGGAAACAATGTTGTTTTGTAAGAGTAAAAGAACATTAACTCTAGTAAATAGTTACATTTGTTATCTACCTTAGTTCTTTTTTTTTAAAAAAGCAACAGATAATGTTGGTCAAATAGTCAAAGTATTTGTCTCAAACAGTATATGTAACAGTGTAGTCTATTCTTCTAATACATTTTGCATAACTAAAGTACGTAGTAGCCCATTGGTAATGAGGTGGTCTACCAAAGCTGCATATGTGTACGAATCCCAGCGCAGGCTGGGAGCAGGGCCAGTCTTGGGCCACTGCAACCTATGCGGCCGCAGTGGGCCCCGCACTTTCGTAGGCCCCGTGCGAACTCTAGGTGTAAATGATTAAATTAAACCATTTTAACTTATTATTAAAGGGTTCCTGGAATTCTCCTGAAAATGTAAAAATATACGAAAAAGTCATGAAAATCTCCCGAAATTATTAAAATCTTCTGAAAACTGATGCAAATCTCCTTAAAAACAGACAAAATTGTCATTTCGGGGTGTCATTAAATAAGGACAACGCCAATCCTACTTGCGATTTAAAAAAAAAAAGGCATTGTCAGCTTTCATTTAATAAAAATGTAATAATAAGGCGAATTTTAACCAAAACAAGAAGTTCAAATACTTAATTGACTTTAATTTACTTTACTAAATCTATCTCGAAGTCTTAAAAAAAAACAAAAGCGATATTTTCCTTGTCGATAGTAAATCTGAAAGACAGATCTGAATGTTTATCGCTTTTTGTTGGGAAACTACTACCTACTGTAGATGGCTCGTAATGGTACCAAGTTAATTTGACAGTGATTTTGTACTTAGTAAAGTATGAATAAAATGCAAAGACGAATTTATTTTCTAATACAAAATCTTAATTTTCACTTATTATCCTTATCGCAACTCAGAATGGGCCCCGCGCAATCCGTTTCGCTTAGGACCCCGCAATCTGTAGGACCGGCCATGGCTGGGAGATTCAGTTGGGGAACTCTTCTACGAACTGTTGCCTGAGGTTGCAGGACATGTCCTCCGACAGAATGAATCGCGCATCCCAAGGATGACAGCCTGGAGGCTGAAACGAGAACGACCTCGTCTAATATGCAGCCTCGCCTTCATGGCAGTGGGCATCAGCAGAGAAGAGGTGCCAGACATTGCTAGAGACCGATTTCTATGGAGACAATTTGCCGTCCTATGCGCTGAACGGAGAGAGAGGATCTCAGCCTAAGTCTAGGAACTGGACATTTGCTCGATACAAAGTCTAGGAATTGGACATTTGCTCGATACAAAGTCTAGGAACTGAACTTTTGCTCGATACAAAGTCTAGGAACTGGATATTTGCTATATATACGAAAAAGTCATGAAAATCTCCCGAAATTATTAAAATCTTCTGAAAACTGATGCAAATCTCCTTAAAAACAGACAAAATTGTCATTTCCGGGTGTCATTAAATAAGGACAACACCAATCCTACTTGCGATTTTAATTATGAAGACGAAGTGTAGTTATAAGTTGTAACTGAATAAGAAATGGGGATTAGATACTCCCAGTGGCGTAGCTAGGAATTTTCCATCATTTTGGGGGTGGTGGTGCGGGGGGGGGGGCTTGACATCTTTGGAAGCCCCTGCATTTTGCGCAATAATTAATATTAAGTGTAAAAATAATTTCGAACACTCATTTGGCCCCCCCATACAAAATGGTTGCCCGGAGGGATTTTCAAACTCTCCCCCCTCCTCCCCCCCCCACCCTAGCTACGTCACTGGATACTCCTTAGTCTCGTGTGGAAGAACTCCTTTATTTCATGGTCTGCTCTGACGTAACAACTTGATTTGCTGTAAAGACGTCGCAGAATCTGGACAAATTGTTGCCATATTCTCTGGCTATTTTCCCTAGTTGAAATTTGTTGTTGAATCTCAAAAAATTTTAAGTGACGACGTGTCATGGCATATGCTGATTTACTGATAATAGTAGGCGAGGAGAAAGAAAATCAGTTTTTGAGTTTGGGCGTCAGAGACTGTATTTTCTAAGGCAGGGGTTCTCAACCTGTGGGTCGCTACCCCCTTGGGGGTCGATGGAGGATTTTCCAGGGGTCGACTAAGACCATCGAAAATATGGATTGTTATTGTCTACTCTTCTATTGCTGTATGTGTGTGTGGGGAGGGGTAGCGTCAGAGAGGGAATTGTGACAAGGGGTCGCCGATCTTAAAAGATTGAGAACCGCTGTTCTAAGGGATCTATACTTATAAAACCCTCAAATCTAGCACAATTTTTTTTATGCTCCTACCCCTGAAACTGAATATTAAAAGAGTTAACTTCCAGGACTATGCTATTCAGTATCAGTTGATGTGTATTATGTTGTAAATCAATCAAAAGTTATTGTACTGTTTTGGAGGCTTTAAATAGCGTTTGTAATAGGCCTATTCATAGTGTTGTAAACACAAACACCTTTTGTAATCAAGGAAGAACTTTATTCATTGGTATAATATAATTTACAGCGATAGATAGATAGATAGATAGATAGATAGATAGATAGATAGATAGATAGATAGTGTAATATATACTGTCAATGTTTGTGTCAATATTTTTTGTATTGTGCACAGTCTTATATTAGTAGCCGAGCTTTCTAATGAGTTTAACCTGTTCTCAAATTTAGTCAGTGTCACGGATGAATGTGTGTATGTATGTATAATCTATTTTTACAATCTGCACGAATGACCGGAAGTGTGTTTTGTTGTCAGACAGAGACCAGCGTGTGTGATATGCAGTAAAGCTGATTAAAGTTTATGTGTTTGATCTAGTGGTTTCATTGTTTTATTTCGTGAACTAGAACTGAACCAGGGACACCTAGACGTATCGAGACCTAAGGTAGATTCTATCGAGTTATAAGTAAATAGAGTTATAGAATAGGAAAGCTGTGACAGTCAGGTGCTCGGATTTTGTTTACAAAGCACTGGCCACAATTAGAGTTATTGGACCTACTGCGTTCGTGCTTTAACCCATGACTTGTTAGCAAGATATTGGACAGGAGTCGATGTCTATTAATAACACTCTGACCTGTAAATTTTCGCTAACTTTTAAAATAAATAAACAATTAAAATTCCAAACTTGATTAGCAGATGCCGAGACTTGGCACGAACCATCTACAAACAATCTCTCTTTCTCTCTCTAATACATTCACTCATTTACCAATCAATCTACAAACACTCATGTGAAAAAGACGTAATACCCTATCTGATTGTACATAGTGTCACAATACAGAACTACTTCAGCAAAGAGATATGGAAGATATAGGCCTATTTAATCTTTGGCATAAAACCATAGGGCCGGCCCTAACTATTGCGGGGCCCTATGCGAAATATATACTTATCCCTCTGGGTAGGGATAAGGATAATAAGGGAAAATTACGATTTTGTATTAGAATAGAATTTGTCTTTGTATTACTTTTTTTTAATTGAAAGCTAACAATGCCTTTTTTTTTTATAATCGCGCGTAGCATTGGCGTTTTCTATGTTGAATGACACCCCAAAATGACAATGTTGTCGATTTTTTAGGAGATTTTTATGAGTTTTCAGGAGATTTTTAATAACTTCATGAGATTTCCAGGAGCTTCTAGAAAATCAGGCGGCCACGGAACCTTGTATAATTAGTTAAAATGGTTTAATTTAAGAATTTACTCATAGAATTAGTGCGGGCCTATGAAAGTGCAGGGCCAACTGCGGCCGCATAGTTTGCAGTGGCCTAAGGCCGGCCCTGTAAATACAGCTTAGATTTATACCTTATACAAACATAACAGATTAACAAGTCAGCTTTAAAATTTTAACTATATTTTTTAACAGTGTCAGGAATTTGTGTTGAATAGAAGTGAACGACAAGATAGAGAACCCACGTTTTAAATATGGTACTTCATTGGATACAGTTGTTTTGTTTTGTTTATCGCAAGAGACAAAAATAATACTATGCGTAGTTTATAAGCTGTCTTTGTATGCTTCTGTCTCATTTATCACAGTGGTTCATTATTTTACAAAAATCAAGTGACAGTGCCTGTTTTAAAGGGAAATAATACTTTTTTTTACTTAGCATACTATGTTCTCACCAACACATTATTATCCCCCTTTATAGATCGCATACGAACCATTCTAAGTAATGAGATTAAGAAGCCATGCACCTGCTGCATGCAGTGTTAGTCCCAGAGATATCACAGTCAGGGGCGGACTGGCTATATGGGCATTCGGGCAAATGCCCGGTGGGTCGATACCAAATTTTGCAGGCGGGACAACCGAAAGGGCCGCATGGATGCCCCTATGTATTCAATTGTTAAAGGTTTTATGATATTTTTTTATAAAACTGACACACTGATTGTGATAACAAAAAATCTGACTCTACACTACTCTACAGTTAATACTAATTTAATCTAACACATTTTCCGAAATAATGAAATAGCTTACATCGTAAAAAGTGCTACAAATATGCCCCATCCTTTTCGGGCCTACACACTTAGCGATTAAGAATCACACAAGGTCTATATTTTTTATAAAGACATAGAGTTTACTATATGCACACATACAGTTATCGATACATAATCAAACTCATGGACGTAGCCAGGGTGTTTTTCCCGCTGAAGGGGGCTTTCAACTCAAAGCCCCTTTGGTTACGTTCATAACATTTTGAGTGGGTAATTTGCTTTTTTTATATTGAAGAGGTATTTTTTAGCTGCAAACCCCGCTGGAGGGGGATTTAAACACAAAGCTCTCTTGGCTACGCTCATAGAATCTGTTGACTGATGTATGGCTAGTCTTATATTGAAGAGAGGGATTTATCGTAAATTTCGGAGGGGGTTTTAAAATCAAAAGCTTCATTAGCTATGCTCTTGGAATTTGGGGATTGTCGTTTGCATTCTTTTTTTTTTTATTTTGTTAAATAGAAGAGGGGTTTTTCACTACAAAACCCTCTGGTAATGGGTTTTAAACTCAAAACCCACTTGGCTGCGCTGGTTTAGTATTACAATCTCAACTAAAATAAACAAAATCTTATTTAAAAATCAGTCATTAAATTACGATCCGGGGGGGGGGGGCTTTCTTTTCGGGGGGGGGGGGGGTTGAACCTTAACGCCCCCCTCCGGCTAAGCCCATGGATTCTAACTTAGCCTAATGATTTTGAGGACAGATAGGCCTAGAATTGGAATCTCGTTAAATAATATAAAATCTATGGGCGGGATTGTAAAGAAATGCCCGGACTGATTTTGACATCCAGTCGGCCCCTGGTTACAGTGGTTGACTTCCAGATATAAACATTCGACATTATCCATCACGAGGGTAATAAATGGATTTAATGTAAAATTTTAACCAGAAAAACATTTTACAATACAGTTTTTTTTTAAATAGACATTACTTCCATAAGGCTGAATTGTGAAGCTTACAATAGAACAAGATATAAGGAAAACAGAAATTATAAATTAAAGCAAAACAAACAAACTAGGTCATGCTGGGTATCGGGCTCGTACTTTGGCCCCGGTCAGCACGATGTCCATCCATTAGGCCAGAGCTACTTTGTCATTTTCATTGTTTTATTATTTATTGACACTTTCATTACATACACATTTAGAACTAGATTCTAGATCTAGACTACTGACTTTTAAACAATTAAGGTCTAGATTTAAATCTAATTCTATATCTAGAATCGAGATGTAATTTATATCAGGTTTACGTAAAAATATAAGTAAAGCATCGATAATGTACCAATAAGCAACTTAAACTTTAAGCCTACGCTACGGCTGACTATGCCATGTTTTTTAAAATTCTTTTTCTCTTAATAACTATTGAATGTTAGATTTAAAAAAACAACAAATGGAACATTTTTACACCACTTCAAACCCTTCCCCCAAAGATAGAATCCTTGTTAAGCGGATTTATAGATCTAGTGCAGTAAATAATATTTCAGTCACAATTTTCGTGAACATTAATTTATTAACTCTTTCTCTCCTAACTGACGATACCAGCGTTGATTCCACCAGAATGTGGTAAATAATTACGAAAAGAAAGAGTTAAACATCTTTAATCAATAAAGCCTTACATTCAGAAATTCCCAACCACGATAGTCCTTTCAAGACCGATGTTTGATCTACACCTAGATCTAGTTCTGTAGCTAAATTTTAATTTTTGATTTTTTACTTGAAAAATCGTAAAGGTCAAACTAAAGATTTCCCCGTGTGGCCAACGAGCTAGCAATTCTTTTCTTAACGATATACATCAACTGTTAAATTTCCAGATCGTTAGAGCCATTTTTGAGATGAGCCTCCAGGTTCCTCCCCTTCCATGAAGTTGTGACTTGAATAGAGGTATTGTAAAAAAAAAAAAAAAAAAAAAAGCTGAAGATTCAAATTCAGAATAATCATAGTGGATACTTTTTTTATGAAGTCTTTTTATAGATACAAATGTCTTACCGTGATAAGATATTCCTGCTGTATAAGTTATGAGCACTTTTGAAACAAAAGCAGACGACAGGAAGTAGATAGACCTAATGTAAGAAAATCTGGATGATCTTGCCATCCGAAGCCTTTAAGACATTGGTTGTTCCCCTTGCGTTCTATAGGCCTTATTTGTAATCGACCTTACTGAATGACATAACAAAAAAAAAAGCGTGACTGACCCACAGTGGGCTCCCATTTTTGTCCTGTTTATATATAACCTCAGTCCGTTAGACCATAGGTTTGCAAAGATCTTTGACTCTAAACTTTGGTCTGACTCTACTTAGATTCGCCCAGATCCGTTAATTAGTAATTCGCTATGTAACTCTCAGTTTCCAGTTTCAGGTCATGTAACGTTAAAGGGAAGGAAGGGGGGGGGGGCAGTCACTGTTTGCATGCCCAGGGGCCTCGTCACAGCTGAGCCTTTTGTAACGTGCACACCACGTGGGTCACGCTGCCCTTGAAAGACGTTGCAATGACCTGCTCAGTGTCAACATTGGCCAGGTTGCACAATCGAAGGTGCGAGAACAAGAAAATTGGAAACTAGGAAGAGAGGCGGAGGAATACAGCAATAACATAAAAAGAAGATCTACATGTTTTTTTGTTGTTTTTTTTTGGTGATTGTTACGAAAGGAGAATCGTTGGGGCGTGGTCAATAAAATAAAAGGTTGATCTGGGCAAACGAGGTCAAGGTTCTTTATGAAACAAAGGCACGCAGCATGAGCAGACGACGTTATCTAACATTTGTCATGAAAACCACGATCACAATGTTAACTGGTGACTTAGTCATTGCTCAAACAGACAAGTATGCATTTCTAAATACGTGTTGGGAAAATGCCTTTCAAAATGATTCTGAGCTTTTAGTGGGTTGTTTGTGAACCCCATCAATGAAAAAGCCGCTGTTAGTTTTGTTTAGTCATAAAAGTATACACCACCTTTAAAACAAGACATAAAAGTAAAAGAGGTTGCATTAAGAAATGGACTTTAGTTGCAATTACAAAACATTGTCACTTGTAGGCCTATACATACAATTTTATAATTTGTTAAAATAATAAAAAAAGTATATACGTATAACATGTTTGAATGTGTGTGTGTGTGCGTGTGTGTATATATATTTTCTGTTCAACAATTGTTGCAATTCTGAAAACAGCAAATTTTTTAAAATGAAAATGCACATGATAGGTACACATCTCTATACATTTCTTAAAACGTGATTTAGTAGGCATAAATTATAACAAATCAGGGCATTACTACGGGCATATGTGAAGCATGCGTTAACGATGCCTACAGTGTATTGAGCCCCGTTAGAATGCCCCCACCACGGAGACCGAAGCTCATGAGGAGAGAGGTGACAAGGGCTAACTAGCACCTCCTTCTTGAATACCTGCAATGCACTCTGTACCTCGGAATCCTATGGGAGATAGCCTGTAGCTCTGATATTGTCATGCTGAAAATGCCCAAACCTACCTATCTACCTCCTTAAAAAAAAATATGGGCGGACTTGTAGGGGGGCCGCCTCTGAATTTGTTCCCGTTTCGCACGTCTCCACACAGAAACTCAACCCTCTGACCTTGACCTTTATCATCATTAGATGAGAGAATAGACGCCGCCCTTGACACGTCTTATATGTGCTACACTTATGTTGACAACTATTTCAGCGACATCCATTCCTTCGACTCGAACGGAGGTACAGATCAACCGCGCCTCTCAGAGTCGCAATCATTTCTTCAGTTGTGGCATTTGAAATTATTTTAGTGCAGGCATAGTTTCGTTCCAATCGATTTTGAATTTTGACTCGGTTCGGAATGTCTATTAGTTAAAGATCTTATTTTAATATATTCTATTTATTTTAAACGAAATGTCCTTATTTTTGTTGAGAGAGAGAGAGAGAAGGAGAGAGGGAGTAGTGTTGAAAGAGAATGAGAAAGAGAGAGAGAGAGAAAGAGAGACAGAAAAGGTGTAGGAAGAACTGTGAAAGAAGAGCACTTGTATTACCTAGGCCATTGCTTTTCAAACGGTGATACGCGTATCAATGGTGGTACTTCAGTTCATTCCAAGTGGTACTCGTGTTGTTACTACGTATCAATGTCTCGATTTTTTTTTTACATCAATCTAGAAATAATTGTTCTTAATATCTGACCTAGTTAGAGATAGAACAATTTAGAAATAATTGTTCTTAATATCTGACCTAGTTAGAGATAGAACAATCTAGAAATAATTGTTCTTAATATCTGACCTAGTTAGAGATAGAACAATCTAGAAATAATTGTTCTTAATATCTGACCTAGTTAGAGATAGAACAATCTAGAAATAATTGTTCTTAATATCTGACCTAGTTAGAGATATAACAATTTAGAAATAATTGTTCTTAATATCTGACCTAGTTAGAGATAGAACAATCTAGAAATAATTGTTCTTAATATCTGACCTAGTTAGAGATAGAACAATCTAGAAATAATTGTTCTTAATATCTGACCTAGTTAGAGATAGAACAATCGAGAAAAAAATGTTCTTAATATCTGACCTAGTTAGAGATACAACAATCTAGAAATAATTGTTCTTAATATCTGACCTAGTTAGAGATACAACAATCTAGAAATAATTGTTCTTAATATCTGACCTAGTTAGAGATACAACAATCTAGAAAAAAATGTTCTTAATATCTGACCTAGTTAGAGATACAACAATCTAGAAATAATTGTTCTTAATATCTGACCTAGTTAGAGATAGAACAATCTAGAAATAATTGTTCTTAATATCTGACCTAGTTAGAGATAGAACAATCTAGAAATAATTGTTCTTAATATCTGACCTAGTTAGAGATAGAACAATCTAGAAATAATTGTTCTTAATATCTGACCTAGTTAGAGATATAACAATTTAGAAATAATTGTTCTTAATATCTGACCTAGTTAGAGATAGAACAATCTAGAAATAATTGTTCTTAATATCTGACCTAGTTAGAGATAGAACAATCTAGAAATAATTGTTCTTAATATCTGACCTAGTTAGAGATAGAACAATCGAGAAAAAAATGTTCTTAATATCTGACCTAGTTAGAGATACAACAATCTAGAAATAATTGTTCTTAATATCTGACCTAGTTAGAGATACAACAATCTAGAAATAATTGTTCTTAATATCTGACCTAGTTAGAGATACAACAATCTAGAAATAATTGTTCTTAATATCTGACCTAGTTAGAGATACAACAATCTAGAAATAATTGTTCTTAATATCTGACCTAGTTAGAGATACAACAATCTAGAAAAAAATGTTCTTAATATCTGACCTAGTTAGAGATACAACAATCTAGAAATAATTGTTCTTAATATCTGACCTAGTTAGAGATACAACAATCTAGAAATAGTTGTTCTTAATATCTGACCTAGTTAGAGATAGAACAATCTAGAAATAATTGTTCTTAATATCTGACCTAGTTAGAGATAGAACAATCTAGAAATAATTGTTCTTAATATCTGACCTAGTTAGAGATATAACAATTTAGAAATAATTGTTCTTAATATCTGACCTAGTTAGAGATAGAACAATCTAGAAATAATTGTTCTTAATATCTGACCTAGTTAGAGATACAACAATCTAGAAATAATTGTTCTTAATATCTGACCTAGTTAGAGATAGAACAATCGAGAAAAAAATGTTCTTAATATCTGACCTAGTTAGAGATACAACAATCTAGAAATAATTGTTCTTAATATCTGACCTAGTTAGAGATACAACAATCTAGAAATAATTGTTCTTAATATCTGACCTAGTTAGAGATACAACAATCTAGAAAAAAATGTTCTTAATATCTGACCTAGTTAGAGATACAACAATCTAGAAATAATTGTTCTTAATATCTGACCTAGTTAGAGATACAACAATCTAGAAATAATTGTTCTTAATATCTGACCTAGTTAGAGATACAACAATCTAGAAATAATTGTTCTTAATATCTGACCTAGTTAGAGATACAACAATCTAGAAATAATTGTTCTTAATATCTGACCTAGTTAGAGATACAACAATCTAGAAATAATTGTTCTTAATATCTGACCTAGTTAGAGATACAACAATCGAGAAATGAAGTAGTACCAGTCACTTGCTAGTTTGGAGTGCCTCACCTGGCTTCCCAGAAGTCATTTCTTCAATCCGATTTATCGCTTGTCTGTGTGTTTTTTTTAATCTGTCTTACCGCGTGAAAATTGTAAAATGTGGAGAATATACTTAGCACTGTCCTAAATCAGGTCTTGTATAGACCCCCGCATACAATTAAAGTTGTTTTTAGTTTTCTGTCCCTATAACGTGTTTTTTTTATAGTGATTTCTGACATTTTCTTACAAAAAAAAAAAAAAGATTAAATAACAGTGGTACCTCAGCTCTATGTTCCCGTATGGTATATTCCGTTCTATGTTCCCCAGAGGTACTTCAGTTCTATGTTTCCGAGTGGTACTTGCTCAAATTAAAATAGAAAAGCACTGACCTAAAACATGACCAACAATAGTGCCAATTAAAAACAAAAAAAATGCTTATCAGTAGAGACCATGGGGCATATAACTCCTGGCGTTTTGTTTTTTTTTGTGTTGTTTTGTTTTGTTGGTTGTTTGGTTTGGTTTTATCCGAAGGGAGATAACGGAGAGTGCAAAGTAAAAGCGCGTTGTAACACGAGTAGTTTACCCTTCAGATGGCAGCACACACGCTGTTTATGTCAATCATCTTCCCAGCTAAACACTTCGGTACGTTGACTTGACTCTTTTCTTTGACACATTGTCTAATACTAACGTACTTTAAGAATAGAAACTGACAACGAGTTGGGGGGAGGTATACACCAAGGGACATAAGAAGAAAGGGAAATCAACTCTTTTGTTTGACAGTTAACAAGCTTGTATAGGTGGGGCATCCTAATAAATGACTTACTGAGATGGTCTAAGACAGGTTATGCACTTTTTTATATTTATTTTAGACTTGCAGACGTACTAGTACAGACAAAGAACGTCCGTCCGTTTCAACCAATGAGGGTGAACTGCCTCATGACAAAAGAATGACCAATAGATGTCACCGGACTTTGTGACGTAGCAAAACAATTCAAAACAAAACTACAAGACACTCTCGCCCCGTACAAGTACTACGACTAGAGGAAATAAAAAAAAACAGAGTTAGGAGAAAGAAAAAGACACTTGTCTATACTACGCGACAGGTCAGTGTTCAGGCCTTCTATGGCGAATGGTCTCGGGCGAAAAGACCGATTCCGCCATCCACTGAATGGACTCATTCACCAATCGTTAACAAATAACATTTAGCCCTGTGATTCTCTATCTCTCCTATACAAATTACAATCTTATTTTAAAACACAGTGGCTATCACGTGACAGTTTTTTTCGTTGATTTTTCAATATTATCACGTGACTAAATGTTATTTGTTTACGATTGATTAATGAGGTCCATTGGATGCGACTAAAAGCGCTGTTTACCTAAGCAAGAAGCACGTCTATTTCACCGCACATCGTAAAAAAAAATTGTACACTAAAGTTAATCATCTGTGCTGGCGTACGAGAGACCCATGACATGTTGCTGTCAGTTGGAACTACTTTTACTTAATAACATCTAGGTCAAACGTTGGCATTGGCGAGATATATAGAGGCCTAGCTCATTGTATAAACTAAAATATGTTCCTCAAAAAGAGAAGATAATTAATGGGTAGTTCCCATTTTAGACTATGCGATCTATATAGCAGATGATATAAAAGTCATATGTTTCTAGGGCCCAAGCTTAATAAGGGTGTCATGTGGCCAGCACAAAGACCAACCTCTTTTATTTTCTTAACTTAATGTCAGGTACTCATTAGATCTCGGTGGAGGCGCCCCAAAGATCCCGAAATAAAACATCCCAGTTTTCACCGGCATTCGAAACCAGGACCCTCCGGTTAGGAAGCCTAGCGCTTTACCACTCAGCCACCGCGACTCCAGTATCCATGTGTTAATGTAGTCAAGCATGTTAATTAGAGACTTAAACTCGGCTAAGTTATTAGACGAAACACTTGTACGGATTTGTGTTAGAAATGTGCTTTTATCTAGGTGTCTTTAGAGGACTTATCTTCTTTTTCGAAGTAAAGTCTGAAATATATAAGATTCTGAGTAGCACTTGAACTAGAAGTACAACAGACTAAAAAGACGTGCCATTGAGTGGGGGAAAAAAAACACTTGGCCAGTGGCAACACGAGTGAGCCAGGGGGTCCACCAGGGCCGGATTTAGGCTTGATAAGGCCCTTAGTTTTTTTGAGGTATGGTGCCCCTTGTAATTCACATGTGGCATTTTTTCCTTTGCCCTTTCTTCAAAATATCCCTGGAACTATTTTTAAGGGGCCCCAAAGAAAGTGGGGGCCCTAAGCTATAGCTTTATGTTGCCAATAGGTAAATTCCAGAACTGGGGTCCACTATCCTTAGCGGAGTCGTACTTTGACGCTACCCTAACCCTTGATGAGTCACGAGTATGACAGGTCAGAGAAAGAGATAAGAGACTATGGTTGCAGTCATTTTAAGCATTACAAGACACTGGCGTCCTTGAGGTGATCACTTTACAGAAGACAAGGCCACAGGAATTTGACCTTGAGTTTAAGTAGTGCCTATCAGAGTTCTCATAAGTTGACGAAGAATGTATATTTAGATTGACGACTTCATATGGACGACAACGGGGCGGATGCACGACTCCTATTTAGAGTTTGTGCTTGGGCGCCCTCCCCATTAGACATCACCCATCGTCTGTACTTGACTATTGAATTAAGAGGCTGGAGTTGTTGTTGTTGTTGTTAGTGCAAATGTAAATACAAGTATCACACAATCATAAGTAAAGGGAACAAACTCTGCATTCATTGGTCATTTTCAATATGTTATGTTAAAAGATTACTGTTTCCGACTTCCTAATAACAGTAGGTATTTATATTTCCTGTTTCACTTCAATAAACACTTAAAACAAGGCAAAAGACAGGGAGGAATGGAGAAAGGCGGTCCTCAAATCTTGCTTGGTGCCCCAACGGTCCAACAGACCAAGGGATAGGTAAGGTTAAAGATAACAGTAACATAATTTTTTTTAAAGACTATCCCTTGTAAATGGCGCCACATCTGTTTAATGGTCTGTGTTTTGATAAGTAAATCTTATCTGTTGATGTAACACGCGAGTTCGTTGTAGACACAATGAACAGAATGAACAAGGGATATACTTAATAACTGATAACTTTCAATACTTTCATGTCAAATAAGGGGCACACAGCCCTCTCTAATGTTCTCTATGGCCGTCGTATCTCTCCTCCTTGTCCATACTTTCATGTCACATGTCAGGGGCACACACAATCCTCTCTAATGTTCTCTATGGCCGTCGTATCTCTCCTCCTTGTCCATACTTTCATGTCACATGTCAGGGGCACACACAATCCTCTCTAATGTTCTCTAAGGCCGTCGTATCTCTCCTCCTTGTCCATACTTCCATGTCACATGTCAGGGGCGCACACAGTCCTCTCTAATGTTCTCTATGGCCGTCGTATCTCTCCTCCTTGTCCATACTTCCATGTCACATGTCAGGGGCGCACACAGTCCTCTCTAATGTTCTCTATGGCCGTCGTATCTCTCCTCCTTGTCCATACTTCCATGTCACATGTCAGGGGCGCACACAGTCCTCTCTAATGTTCTCTATGGCCGTCGTATCTCTCCTCCTTGTCCATACTTCCATGTCACATGTCAGGGGCGCACACAGTCCTCTCTAATGTTCTCTATGGCCGTCGTATCTCTCCTCCTTGTCCATACTTCCATGTCACATGTCAGGGGCGCACACAGTCCTCTCTAATGTTCTCTATGGCCGTCGTATCTCTCCTCCTTGTCCATACTTCCATGTCACATGTCAGGGGCGCACACAGTCCTCTCTAATGTTCTCTATGGCCGTCGTATCTCTCCTCCTTGTCCATACTTCCATGTCACATGTCAGGGGCGCACACAGTCCTCTCTAATGTTCTCTATGGCCGTCGTATCTCTCCTTGTCCGTTGCTAACTCTCTTTTCTAGTCTCACTTTTGAATGACTCGTCACGTCACTATGGAAAAACCCGATTCAACTCAACTTCTACTCGTCTTGTGCCGTTACCCTCATTTGTGAAGCTGATGGCATTGTATACGAGTGATCACTTCGCTCTTCGCGATCTTAATAATTAATTTATGATTGATTTTAAAAAACGACACATTATGAGCCCGCACCAATCCCTCTCCTCACGAAAGAAATCCTGGCTACTCAGAGCAAATAAAATTCTAGTTTAGTGATATAGATCAAGACATGGTAACATTAAAACAAACACTAGTATAGACTAGAATACTGGATCTAGATCTAGTCAGATATATGGTACAAAAGATTCTAGTTTTGGTAAAATACATACAGGCTAAAAAAAATATGAAAAGACCGTCTGCGCGTCTATTTGTTTATTTAAGTAAATAGACTCTATGTCCTGGAATTTCCACTTGTATGTGAGTTCAAGATACAGATCATATAGATCTGGAACAAATTAAATTTTTATTACTTAATAGAATGTAAAATTTAGAATTTCCAAAATAAAGCATATTACAGGCACATTACACTGCAAAGAAACACACAAATT
The DNA here is from genome assembly GCA_036873155.1 of Biomphalaria sudanica. Taxonomy (NCBI): domain Eukaryota; kingdom Metazoa; phylum Mollusca; class Gastropoda; family Planorbidae; genus Biomphalaria; species Biomphalaria sudanica. The sequence continues at coordinate 58,863 of JAZGLO010003187.1, read as the reverse complement.
GCCTTGAATAGCTTTTAAAACATATTTTGCTAATTTAGCCGAAAGTCATGTAAAGATTTGATCCCTTTTTGTAACAACGCTTTTGTTTCGTTTGTACTTCTATGTTTTTAATAGAACGTCTTTCAAAGTAGCTAATAAGGTCCCAACGTTTTTCAACATTAATTATGATTCTTAAAACGCTTGGCTTCCGAAACGAAGGGTCTCTGGTTCGACTGGAAATTTTGATTTCGGTACTTTTCGGGCGCCTCTGAGTCCACCCAACTCTAATGGGTACTGGACATTAATTGGGGAAAGTAAAGCGGTTGGTAGCTGTGCTGGCCACATGACACCCTCGTTAACCGTAGGCCACAGAAACAGATGACCCTTACATCTGCCCTATAGATCGCAAAGTCTGAAAGGGGTAGGCCTACTCAATTTTAATGTACTACTTTCATATTACCGCACCCCAAAAACTAATGACGAAATGGAAAAAGAATTACAATCAAATGAAAATACAGACAATGATTTACATACCTGCGTCGTGGAGCGTAAAGAATTTCACAGTTGACACACCAGCCCATAGAAGTCACGCCTTCAAATTAAGACTACATACCACGTATAAGCTGAGTACATTTCTCAGAAGGATATTGATTAGGCTCCTATTGTATAGAAAGCCGAGTGTAAAACTTGCGCTAACAAATAAAATAGTCCCGCAATGGATAAAAAATCAAACAGCTATTGACTGTGTAATTGAATTGAAATAGAAGGGGAAACAAATCACGATGATACACAAACACAAGGTAGAAATTAGGACAGAGTTCTCTTTCTAAGTAAAAATGAGACAATCGTGTGTTGCCAACTATGACATTCTCCAACCAAATTTGTCTAATTGCTTTAATTTTTTGGTGTGTAGCCTACTATGAAAACGTCAGGCTAAGCTTGTTGACTTCATTCAGTGGGTCGCAAACTTTTGTATCTGTACTGTATTTGAACATTGATGAATTACTATAATCGTTCATAACAATGGAATCTATTCTATTTTGGTAATAGGATTTTACATAATTGTAAAAGAACTAGGTTTTTTTTTGAAAATGTGTGTCATCTCTTATAATAGAAATAATAAAAATAACTGAAATTTAGAAAAGAACTGGGGATAAAAAGCCTAGAAAAAAATGATTTTCGTTAAAATGCATTTTGTTTCATCCATTAAAAAAACAACAAATAAAAACATACTTATGGCATAGAGGAAAGTAACTGGTAACAGATGGTTCTAAAAAAAAAAAAAAGGCTTCGCTTAAGACCCCCGGCGAACAACAGCTTTGTCTGCATTAGATATGACAAAATATAAATCTTCGATTCAGAAGATTAAGGATGAGTAAAGTGTGTCACATGACTATGCAAACCCACTTGTGACCTGCATATTTTTCCGCATTTCGTGCAGACAAAAACGTTGTCCGTTTGCTGTCTATTTAAGTTTTCTTTCCACCTTCTGCACCTGTCTTCAATTATGGCTTTTTTTTTTTCAGTAGATCTAGACTACAAATAATAAATCTGTGCAATTCGAGATATTTTACCAATTTTGATTTAGTTTAGCGCCATTTCATACTTTTGGCTTTCTCACTACGCTTTTGATCTTTTCATTTGTCTCTAAACCACTATGTGAATGTTACTGTGATCGCTTATAAAATGCATAAAGAAAATTAAACGACCTGAATTCAAATTCTAAGCCTCAAGCTTCCTCAAGCTAACACACTACGTGACTAACCACTGTGCTATGGAAGTGCTTTTGAAAAATAGAAGGTTTTATTCTTTTATAGTTATATTAGTGTTGAACTTTTAAAGCGCGACATATTTCTCTCGACAAATTATAAAGGGGACTAATTCAATTTATACCATCACAGCTAGGTATAGATAATCATTCACACATTAAGCTATGACTAATTGGTTCTAACTAGTGATAACAAGTACTTATAAAATAGAGAGTTGACAACATTCCCACACTACACCGCCACTAACAGTGAGAAAGCAAGCCACGACAGCATAGGTCCTGTTCAGAAACGCGTGGAGGGGGGGGGGATGGGACTAGAAGCTTTTTTTTCATTCCTACCTACATGCATTGCTTGTTTGTTAAAAACTGCGTTGGGAGCCCACAGGAGGAAGAAAGCCTAATGTTTTTGGTTAGTTTTTTGTTCCTCTGATCTTTACAATGAAATTATAAACAATGTTATTTTCGCTGGTCTCTACAGCTCATGCCCCTGCATTCTTTTCTTTGTTTTATATGTTTTGGATGTTCCTTAATATTCAACGATTCTTAGATCCTTGCCCAAACCAACCGCATGTGACCAGGCAAACAAGCGGTACCAATCAGCCATACGTTCTATTACTCAAACAATCACTGTTTTAAGCTATGATAAAAAAAATTTACTTTTTATATTTAGCTGCAAATTGCTGCTCCATTAATCAAATGAAAACGAATTCTGACAATATGTTGATATCGGCCTGTGCTAGATCTTGAAAGGAAGTAATTTCATAGGCCTCATGAGGTTAGTATCTGTGCTAAGTTTGTTTGTTGATGTTTATGTGATTATATATTACACCCGATGTTAGTGAAACCATTCCACAACTTGATTATGTTGACCCCGAAACGTGTATTCTGACAGGTCGCTCAAGTTTAAACATTCATATCTCTAACGCCCAGCCTAAAAATGTGTTAAAAGATTGGACATTTGGAATCTGAAGTACATACTTTCTTTTGCTGCATATGGTGGTTAATGAGGCCTACACTTAAACCAATTTAATACGGGTTCCATTGGGTGTCAGGAAGGTTTTGGTTCTAAAATTGTTAGAAGCATGTCAATGTGCCCCTAACACAGAGATACATTTAGCAGAGGCCGTGGTTGAGTTTAATGTTAGCATTCATCTTTTGTATTACATAGTTTAGATAAAGGTTTTATTGCAGTCTAGATCTATTAGCAATATTATGCTACTGTTTTTTTTTAAATTGAAACATAACCATAGTGACCAAGTGTTATGAGTGTGTGCATGGTGTTGTATTTAGTGTTAAAAAAGTGTTGAAATCATATGGCTTAAAAAGTGTGTTACCTTCACTTATGTCTTAGTCTGTTTGATCGTTGGGTACCACACATGATGTATCGACATTCTTTATTCAGTCCTCTCTGTCTTTCAGTGATAGGCCCGTCCATTATTTGATGTCTTCCCATCACTGTGTGCCTCTTTTTCCGGGCAGGCAAGCACTGTTCTTTGCAGTGAGACCTTCTTGCATGGCAGGGCCGGCTAAAGCCACAGCCGCAGTGGACCCCGCGCTAATTTCAGGTCTAAATTATTTAATTAAACCCTTATAACATATAAAATAACAAGGTTTCCGCAACCTCATTATTTTCCAGGGCCTCCAGGAATCTTCTGGAATTGCAAAATATAAGAAAAGTCCTGGAAATCTCCTGAAATTATTAAAATCTCCTAAAAAGTAGACAAAATTGTCATTTTGGAGTGCCAATCCTATGTGATGTTAAAAAAAAAAAAGGGCATTGTCAGCTGTTTTCGAGAACTGCGTCCAACCAAAATTTGTTTTCATCCGATCTTGTTTTTTCCAATGAAGAATTTGCAAGCTGAATGGAGGAACTGTAACAAAAAGATATATGTAAAAGTAGAGTACTTCCCTTTCAGACCTTCAAATCTGTGGGGCAGATGATGTAAACGTCATTTATTTCTTTGGTCAAATGGTTAACAGCCCCCCCCCCCCCCCCCCACAGATACGCATTTCGAGTTGGGTGGACTCAGGGGGGTCATTAAAATCCCGAAATAAAAATACCAGTCTTAACTGAGATTACAACCCGGGACCTCTCGTTTCGGAAGCAAAGCGCTTCACCGCTCAAGGACCACTCCCCCAAAAAGATTTGAACTTTACTATAAATACATTTTGTTATTTAACATTTCTCGGCTAAGCCTACTTGTGAGATTGGACTAGCTATTAGGAGCTAGATGTCGACCTAGCTAATACACAAGGTAGCCCGAGGAGTGTCGATCAAGTTCTGTATTTGTCTTGAAGCCATTCGAGCATAATAATTACATATTGCATCTTGACACAATTGAACTAGGTCAGGGCATATGCTGGAAGCTATTGGAGGATCATGGCAATAAATTATGTTTAAAACTGGAGCAGACGAAAGTTTAAAGTTGAAATTCCGAGTCCAACCAATCAATGCGTTTCTGGTTTCAATTTCGATATGTTTCGCAGTGTAGAATGCATAGAGTACACTTTTTCTTTGTTAGCGTAGAAAACAAAAACTAAAGATGAAATAACTTGCAGTAACTCTGTACTTAGCTGACAGTTGCTCTCAATCGCGCTTGTTGATAGATCTACATTAGAAACATTGCAAATGATTCGGTTACAATCGGGTAAAAACATGTCATTTATATGTAAACAGTGATTTTTTTTCGTAAATAAAAATAGGTGCCGGTACTCAGTGATGGATGGGGGATGGGAGGGGGCAGGGTTTGAACCCGGGACCATCGACAAGTTCGCACGACAGTCAGCGCGCAAACCGCACGACCAGGCAGCCATCCATTTCAGAAATTGCAATCTATGTAAAGCTAATCAGTTTCTAAGGTATCCGTGTTGCCAGCACAAAGACCGATGGTTTAAATTCCTCAATATATGTCAGGTTGCCCTTTGAACTGGGTGGTCTCAAGGCGCACTAAAAATTCCAAACTTCAAAATCTCAGTCTTCACCTGGATTTAAACTCGAGACCCCCAGATTCGGAGGCGCTCTACAACTCGGCCAACACGCCTCCTGTAACACAAAACAAAACAAAAAATAACAACAAACAAACAAAGGAAAAGAGCAATCTGAATGTTTCAGGAATAAAAGTTTGGATTCAATAAAAATATTGACATTTTGTTTCTATCTGCATATCCAATACGTTTGGCTTTTAAAAAATCTAACAAGCAAGTTGAATGAATAAAACAGTGCATAAAGAACGTAAAAGACTTTATTATATACATAAAATATCATTAAACCATAGCTGTCCTAGCGATCGGTGTCTAAGAACACACGGGGATATATGGGACCATAGCTGTCATAGCGATCGGTGTCTAAGAACACACGGGGATATATGGGACCATAGCTGTCATAGCGATCGGTGTCTAAGAACACACGGGGATATATGGGACCATAGCTGTCATAGCGATCGGTGTCTAAGAACACACGGGGATATATGGGACCATAGCTGTCATAGCGATCGGTGTCTAAGAACACACGGGAATATATGGGACCATAGCTGTCATAGCGATCGGTGTCTAAGAACACACGGGGATATATGGGACCATAGCTGTCATAGCGATCGGTGTCTAAGAACACACGGGGATATATGGGACCATAGCTGTCATAGCGATCGGTGTCTAAGAACACACGGGGATATATGGGACCATAGCTGTCATAGCGATCGGTGTCTAAGAACACACGGGGATATATGGGACCATAGCTGTCATAGCGATCGGTGTCTAAGAACACACGGGGATATATGGGACCTAGCTGTCATAGCGATCAGTGTCTAATAACACACGGGGATATATGGGACCATAGCTGTCATAGCGATCAGTGTCTAAGAACACAAGGGGATATATGGGACCATAGCTGTCATAGTGATCGGTGTCTAAGAACACACGGGGATATATGGGACCATAGCTGTCATAGCGATCGGTGTCTAAGAACACACGGGGGGGATATATGGGACCTAGCTGTCATAGCAATCAGTGTCTAAGAACACACGGGGATATATGGGACCTAGCTGTCATAGCGATCAGTGTCTAAGAACACACGGGGATATATGGGACCCTAACAAAGTTCTGCATAAAATATTGATCCAAAACGTGCGCAGGAGACAAATACTAACAATGTATCATGTACACATTTACAGCAACGATTTTTGAAGCCATTCCAATGGACCTCATCTTGTTTACAATTGGTGAATAAGGTCCATTCAGTTGACAATCACTGACATTTGTAATCTCATTTTATGTACAGTCAAACATTTTTAATAGACCACAAACAATAAAGTGCTTTTAAGTTCAATTCTATGTAATAATTTCTACAAAAACGAAACTCTTCCATACTAAATTAAAAGACTTAAAATTATTCCAATGGGACTGGCTAGATACACAATTCATTTTGTCATTGATAATGGTTGATAATAGGACAAGTTTTGAGTATCTCAGATCAGGTCACGTGCCTGCTCTACAATAGATTTAAATTGCGTTGAATAACATTCAATTGAAAATATTTTGAGGTTTATTTAGTCAGAAATATGTATAAAGAAATGGAATCAGGAATGTGAAGCTCTTCGATTATTTTTTGTTTTTACTCTGTGCGTTCAGAGTATAAATCTTTTTTTTTTTCAAAGCCGAAAACACCATTTATACTGTTGAAGTGTAACTCTGCAAAATTTGAATTTCAAGTTGTACGCTATACGCTAACTACAAAACTAAAGAAACCGTAACCCAGTAACAAAAAAATAACCATGAATATATCTGGATTATGGCCCATGCCATTACTGATACTACTGCCAAAATGTACCCAAACATCAAGCGCTTCCGGTCGGTCAAATTTTTTAACACTCGGTTTGATTTTAATCTGCATAATCGAAAAGTCGGACGATTTCGGATCAATGGCTGGCCAGGGAAGCAAGCCTGAACCTTGTGGAGAAGGGTCGCCATATTTAGCTAAATTGGTCCAGGCACTGACAATAAAGTTGGCAACGGCTTGATCGTCTGCATTGTTGACTGGATATTTGAATGGGTCTGGGCCAAGTGGTAGGCCCAGGACGAAACCTTTTTCGTCGGCGTGAGCCACGCCCAACCAATCTGGGTACTTTGAGTAACTTGGCCTGTGCGCGAACTCGTAAAAATACGTTTTGGAATTCTGTGCTTTGGCTGCAAAAAGTTGAGCTTCGTGGACCATGCACCCAACGACGAATGAGTCCGTCTGAGCGCGAACGAGTCGATCCCTGAGCGCGAGCTTGGTAATGTTAAGCGAGTCCTTGGGGAGATAGGTGGCAAGAGCTTTGGACAGGACGGTGCTTCGGTCCGCAGGCTCGTACAGAGATGCAACAGTCAAATTGATGCTGGTCTGAAACTCTCTCACATCGACACCGTCATTCTCGTTGTCGTTGAAAAGCCAGCTGCCGTCTTCAGAAGTGTAGCCGTAGATTGTCGGCACGTAAAACTTAGGGTCCAACTTGTCCAGAAGTTTTGCGGGCGTGTCCGGCAGAAACCCAAATGTTTTCTCGATGACTGGGTAGAATAGGGAGTCGCCATACTTTTTTTCCTGAAGAGAAATAAATAAATTTGATAATTATGCTAAGGTTGAAAAAAAAAATACAGACTTGCATCAAATAGTCTGAATTTTTAACAAATTAATACACTTGAAAAAAAAAGGGGGGGGGGAATATGATGTCTGATTAATGTAAACACTGGTTGCTGAATATTGGGAGAGCCATAACAAGACACTTCTCTGACCATATATTTCAAGATTTATATTCTACCTTGTTTCCCCAACCAGTGGTATATATAAACATGGCGCTAATGGGCTCATTGCGTAAAGTCCCATGTGTAATAGGACTCAACAGTAGGCATTTACAAATGATTGCCCATCAATAGGACTCAACAGTAGGCATTTACAAATGATTGCCCATCAATAGGACTCAACAGTAGGCATTTACAAATGATTGCCCATCCATTTGAAAGAAGAGGTTTAGGTATTACGTTCTGGGACTCTAGGACTTATAAAAGGTGGTCATACATCGAAATGTGTTTTTGCAATGTATTGATACCTACAAAGTGGCTCGTTCTAGTTGATGAGGAGGAAGGGAGCACCACCATAGTCTTCAACCCAGCCTCCCATGTGGGTATCTCGAAACGCCACTGTCAACTAGTTTTTTGTTTTGTTTTTGTTTTTTCCAGTAAAAGTAATAGTTTCAATTTAAAAAAAAAATTGAAAATTTATATTCTCAAATCACTTCGTTCTAAAACGTGGCAACAATAATAATATTTGGCAGTCCATGTTTTTTTTATTATTATTTCGAAAAATCCACACTCCAATAGAATGAAAACTGATTAAATCCCCGTCAAAAATAACTTTTTTTTTCTGGCCAGCACACCGATTTATGTCCCTCTGTTAGTCTAATATATGTCTCGTTTTCAAAGCGAGGTTGATAATATTTTTTTTTTGAAATGCATGAATAGATATATTTCATGACACGCGCAAAAATGTATGTTTGGATCACAGACCTATATATATTATGTCTAGGCTGGAAAACGGAAACAAATTCTTATCCGCGATTGAGCAACACACATGCGAATCATTTCATTGAAAGGGCATAAGTACGAAGTAGATGACAGGAACCTATAAGTCTCACAAGAAAAAAATGATTGACCAAATCTAGGCGTTATCGTTGACCCTTCTGCATCTCACTCCTCTATCTTTTGCGAGTGGCCAGATTTTTTTCACTAAAGAAACGTTACGTCTGGTACCTGCAGTGCGACGCTTTGGTTGATGATAACTTCAGCCGGAAGTTTTCTGAGACATTCCAGCAGAAGGCGGGAAAAATTTTGTGCCGGAAGTGAACAGTTCAAGAGCTCTCCGATCTCTTTAGAGATTTTCACTGGATAGTTGAAGGCGGCCACGTCCTGTTTGTGGTGGCTGTAGTTACACAGACCAGACAATGACTGCATGATGGCCTGAAGAAAATAAAAACTGTGTTGAAAACCAATTCGAAAATGCCAAAGTAATGAGTAATACGAAAGTAGTGGGTAACACCAAAGTAGTGCGTAATATTAGAGTAGTGGGTAATACCAGAGAAGTTGATAATAACAAAATAGTGGGTAATACCAAAGAAGTTGGTAGTTTAAAAAAAAGGTAGGGGGTACAATAAAGCAGTGGGTACATACAAACTGTAAAGACTATATTTTTCCTAAGATATGGTACAGTACAACGTCGTTTATCCGACTCAATTGGGACCGGACACCGTTCGGATACGCGATTGTTCGGATAACCGAAAACCGAAGCGATCCATGCAGTATATGCAACCGGACACTATACGAATATTGAAAATCATCACATGCGGGACACGTGCGTGAAGAACGAGCAAAATAGGTGACAAATGTCGCAATTTTACCTTTATTGTGGAAAATAATCACTTATTTTTCGTATTCATACAGTATATGTGCATCACAGTACATGTGGTTGATAAAAAAAAAAAAAAAAAACTGGTCCGGATATTTGACGCTCCGGATAATAAACGTTCGGATAAACGACGTTCTACTGTATTGCCAATGTCACTATTAACTTCACAGTTTCACGGTCACTTTGGGATGAACATTTTGGGATGTATGTTAACCACTGGCGGATCCAGGGGGGGGGGGCGGACGAATTTTAGCATAGAATTCACACAATTTGTATACGAATTTATTACTTATGTTTATAATATATGCTAATTATTTATATTTCAACCAATTTTTAGATTATTTCGCCCCCCCCCTCAGGCATTTTGGCCGATTTGGTGAGGTCGGGAGGGGGCGATGGCTTCAATCCCGCCCCCCCCACCCCATAAAATTTTGAGTGGGCGGCGGTCTAATAAATTTGTTGAAATCACAGCTTGCTACAGAATCAATTAAATATCTATATGATTAAAACGTGTTATTGGTGTTTTAACCGATCTTTGTATTATGTCGTTCCCCTGTTTTCCGATTGGGTGGAGGGAGGGGGGGCGAATACATTTACTGCCATTCCCACCTAAACCTTTTGAGTGGGGGGGCGGTCCTATTTTTATGGGGAAATCATAGTTTGTGAACAAAATTAGTAGAATATAAGCTACGTATTGATATGTGAACCCATTTCTATATTATGTCGCACACACACTCGAATCTCAAATTTTATCATTAGTAAATATCAAATGAAAAAGGGTTGTACAAGGTGGAAGGGGCGATACATGCAATCGCCTTCCCCCATCGGACAAACCAATGCTTTTTCTTTTTGAATTTTAGTTAAGAAATTACAAAATTATTAGAAAAATCTGTCACTAATATACTTTATATGTGCTATAAAATAAATTTTTATATCGAGTCGCACAACCCCTATTCTTTAATGCCAAATGCAATCATTAACAGAAATTATAAAAAGGAAAATTTAGAATTCATACGAAATTGTTTCAGAATAAGAGTAACAATTGAGATGAGTTCTGTACCCAAATATTCTTTTCCTAGTCACCTTTTTCCAACCTTTACTCAATCTTCTATTTTACTAGTGAAAAAAATTTGTGAATATAGCTCATAATTTATGCTTCAATCCTAAACATGCAAACAAATTTAGAGTAAAATTCAATTGGTCCACTTAATGTCTCCTCCCAGTTCCGAAACCTTTCGTTAGAGCTTTGAATTATAGTTCTGTAACAAAACAAAGTTGCAAACATGTTTATTGAACAAAATGTATCACTTACAAATGAACTTTAAAAAAATAATTATTATTCAAATTTTTTTTTCGTCGGCGATCTTCAAAGCCTAAATCTAAATATCTTCAAATTGTTTTATTTGCAATGTAGTAAGGGCCTTTCTAATTCATATTAGAATATTTTTTCAAGTAAAACATTATTGAAAAGGTCATTTTTAATAGTATGAATAATGAACTGTAGATGTCAGGAGAATGCGTTTCAGCAATAAAAAATGCAAGAAAACGCTTTTGGCGTCGGCGCCTTGCCACGAACCCCACTGATAAATAATGAGATGTAAATGTCGGGGGAATGCGTTTCTGCAATGAAGAATGCTAAACAACGATTTTGGCGTCGGGGCTTCGACCCGATCCCCACTGATAAATAATGAACTGTAGATGACAGGAGAATGCGTTTCAACAGTGAAAAATGCAAGAAAACCTTTTGGCGCCGGGACCTTGCCCCGAACCCCACTGATCAATAATTAGCTGTAAATGTCAGGAGACTGCGTTTCAGAAGTAAAAAATGCAAGAAACCGCTTTTGGCGTGGGGGCCTTGCCCCGAACCCCACTGATAAATAATGAGATGTAAATGTCGGGGGAATGCGTTTCTGTAGTGACGAATGCAAAAAGACGATTTTGGCGTCGGGGCTTCGCCCCGAACTCCACTAAGGAGCCTTACAGCGCTCCCCCAGACCCCGAACTATCAAGAGAAAGGGTTCAACATGTCTGGGTTTTTTGGTTAGGGTTTACTGGGCGTTAGGGTTAGGGTTTGGAAAAAAATCGCCCCCCCCCCCCACTCCAAAGTTCTGGATCCGCTAGTGATGTTAACATAACATCTGTAAAATCATTTAGGGGAAGAAAATCTCAGTTCAATATTTCAATTAAAGTGTCTGGCCATACATATACCATTATCACTAGGATGGAGAAAATATTTAAAATACTTTTATTATTCTTATACGTGGCTTTATCAATCAAAAGGTGTCATGAAGTAATAGAAATATAAAAAGAAAACTAAAACCTCATATAAATATATATATATTTATTTATTATATATATATAACTAGTATAAATTTCTTACGTTTTGAAATTTCCCTTGTGTCAGGGGAGATAACAGGAAGAAGGAGGCACTTATTGCCCCTGCGCTGCCACCAAATACAGTTATTTTATTTGGGTCTCCACCAAACTTGTCAATGTTTGACTGTAACAAGAAATATTATCGATTTAAAAAAAAAAAGGTGGTGAGCTAAGAAATGGGCTAGGTGAAAGTTTAAATGTGATTAAAGGCTTTCAAAGTCACTGGCACCTCAGAATTCATTCAAGTAAAATCCTACACTAAAACTACACATTTGTCCAGCCAATAGTAATACCAGCAATTGTTCTCTTCTAGCTAGGCTTCTATATCGTAACTATAGAACATTCACTTGTACAGTTTATGCAACAATAAAAATAAAAAAAACAAGCAAGAGAAAAAATAAATGTTATCTTTAAAACAAACTTATCTAAGGGAAAGAACTGCTAATTGTTGGCATTTATCGGAAAATAGCAGGGCTTATCTCCTTTTTGCTATATAAACAAAATTAATTAATTAGCTATGAATATTGTGAAAATTTTCAACTTGAGCCGAGAATGGAAAGTGGGAGAAAAAAACGTGTCAAAATGTAATAAGGGGATTAAATCCATATCTACATCCACATCTCTCATTAAGTAGCATTTATTTCCATTATTTCAATATCAAACAAAATAATTGATCACCAATACTTAATAAACGAATTGGTTAATTTCGTTTTGATTGATTCATGTCTTGTCAGGTTCAATGAATAATTATGCTAAGTTTCAACTTGATCCGAGAATGGGAAATACGAAAAAAAAACACATGTTCAAACTTTTTACCCGACAGACAGAGTAAGTTGATATAAGCTGTGTAAGTACACTATCCGATCCACACTGACGTTAAAAGTATGAGATAAAAGTATGAGATAAAAGTATGAGTTAAAAGTATGAGTTAAAAGTATGAGTTAAAAGTATGAGTTAAAAGTATGAGTTGAACGTATGAGATAAACGCCAAACATGGCTAACGAGCCATTAGAATCAATAAAAGACAACGCAATATTCCAAAGTTTGAGTTAAATGAGTTTAAAGTCTGCACTGAGGTAACTTGGTGACGTTGAATTCATTATGATGGAACGCTTACAGAATATACATTTCAAATGTATATGCCCTCCTTATTTCAATATTTGAAATACTTTTCAAGTTGTTTCAAAAGACCATATGACCATTGTGTGGATAATGTCCACTTCATACACGTCCCTCAAGCACATGCTAGTTCTTTATTTATTTGTCCGAAATGAAAGGGGGATTTTCATGAAAGATTTCTTTGGTATATTTGGCATACAAAAGACAAAAGTAGTGATTATAATTGAATTTTTTTTTCACTTCTAGCACTGCAGAATCTCTATTTGGAAGAGTCTATAGCTTGCAATAGCTTTTTTCTTCCATTACAAGCATTCTTGCCCTTTTTTCATACAATTCCACCTAATAATCGCAATCTCTTCATGGGTTCAAAAAGGTAGAAACTGGACTGATAGTTTGAAAACTGCTCTAAGGATTTTCCCAAAAAATTTGATAGTTTATGTATATCTTTGGGGAAAATTACTACCTACCTGGCCACACTGGAAAAACTCTAGTTTGACCGCTAAAAACTTTCAAAATATATTAAACCTCTATTTATAATGTATGTAGATGTCATAATGGAATTATGTGGTGAATAAGTCTTGGCATTTTCAGAAGTTAAATCTTATGAAATCCAAAATATTGCCTGGGAATCTTTACGAAATAAAACACTCTAATTTTCCAAGTAGAAAACATGAAAAGATAGAGCACACACACACACACACACTATAAGCACACAATATAAGTTAATTTCAATCAATGATTCACGAAACTAGACCTCATATACAGCTTGAAACTAATTGTCTGAATCACACTTATTGTCTACTCTTTTCCTTTCTTAAATTAGCTTCTTCCAAAGACAAGAAAGAACCGAAATCTTCTGTTGGAAAGACCTGTGCTTATTTTTAACTCCCATGGCTACTTTTAGTACTATGGGGAAAGCACTGTTGTTTGTCGAAATGTAAACATTAAACATTTAGTTCGTTTGTTGTTTAAAATATTACAATTAAAACAACCTTGACCTTGACATTTACTATTATATTACGTGACACTAATATACTGTTTTTAAATGCTCTCACTTTGATCCAATCTAAAGCAAAAGCCTGGTCCAGAAGTCCAAAGTTGCCCGGAATCGCGTCATCTAGCGTTGACAGGAAGCCAAATATGTCCAACCTAGAAAAAGAAAACATTACATTTATGTGCAGTGCTAAATATACACGTATTTGTGAGGCCTAAACAGTGGTACAGTTGGTAGGCTATGCATGAGATAAACTAAAATAGTGGAATACATCTAGCTCAAGAAGACTCCATAGCCTGATCTCTACCTTTGGAAGACGTGTTAGAAGAGGTGTTGGAAGAGGTGTTGGAAGACGTGTTGAAAGAGGTGTTGGAAGAGGTGTTGGAAGAGGTGTTGGAGGAGGTGTTGGAAGAGGTGTTGGAGGAGGTGTTGGAAGAGGTGTTGGAAGAGGTGTTGGAAGAGGTGTTGGAGGAGGTGTTGGAAGAGGTGTTGGAAGAGGTGTTGGAAGAGGTGTTGGAAGAGGTGTTGGAGGAGGTGTTGGAAGAGGTGTTGGAGGAGGTGTTGGAAGAGGTGTTGGAGGAGGTGTTGGAAGAGGTGTTGGAAGAGGTGTTGGAAGACGTGTTGGAAGAGGTGTTGGAAGAGGTGTTCGAAGACGTGTTGGAAGTGGTGTTGGAAGAGGTGTTGGAAGAGGTGTTGGAAGAGGTGTTGGAGGAGGTGTTGGAAGAGGTGTTGGAAGAGGTGTTGGAAGACGTGTTGGAAGAGGTGTTGGAAGAGGTGTTGGAAGACGTGTTGGAAGAGGTGTTGGAAGAGGTGTTGGAGGAGGTGTTGGAAGAGGTGTTCGAAGACGTGTTGGAAGAGGTGTTAAAAGAGGTGTTGGAAGAGGTGTTGGAAGAGGTGTTGGAGGAGGTGTTGGAAGAGGTGTTGGAAGAGGTGTTGGAAGACGTGTTGGAAGAGGTGTTGGAAGAGGTGTTGGAGGAGGTGTTGGAAGACGTGTTGGAAGAGGTGTTGGAGGAGGTGTTGGAAGAGGTGTTGGAAGAGGTGTTGGAAGAGGTGTTGGAAGAGGTGTTGGAAGAGGTGTTGGAGGAGGTGTTGGAAGACGTGTTGGAAGAGGTGTTGGAAGACGTGTTGGAAGAGGTGTTGGAAGAGGTGTTGGAAGAGGTGTTGGAAGACGTGTTGGAAGAGGTGTTGGAAAAGGTGTTGGAGGAGGTGTTGGAAGACGTGTTAGAAGAGGTGTTGGAAGAGGTGTTCGAAGAGGTGTTGGAAGACGTGTTGGAAGAGGTGTTGGAAGAGGTGTTGGAGGAGGTGTTGGAAGACGTGTTGGAAGACGTGTTGGAAGATGTGTTGGAAGAGGTGTTGGAAGACGTGTTGGAGGAGGTGTTGGAAGACGTGTTGGAAGAGGTGTTGGAAGAGGTGTTGGAGGAGGTGTTGGAAGACGTGTTGGAAGAGGTGTTGGAAGAGGTGTTGGAGGAGGTGTTGGAAGAGGTGTTGGAAGAGGTGTTGGAGGAGGTGTTGGAGGAGGTGTTGGAAGACGTGTTGGCAGAGGTGTTGGAGGAGGTGTTGGAAGAGGTGTTGGAAGAGGTGTTGGAAGAGGTGTTGGAGGAGGTGTTGGAAGAGGTGTTGGAGGAGGTGTTGGAAGAGGTGTTGGAAGAGGTATTGGAGGAGGTGTTGGAAGAGGTGTTGGAGGAGGTGTTGGAAGAGGTGTTGGAAGAGGTGTTGGAGGAGGTGTTGGAAGACGTGTTGGAAGAGATGTTGGAGGAGGTGTTGGAAGACGTGTTGGAAGAGGTGTTGGAAGAGGTGTTGGAAGAGGTGTTGGAGGAGGTGTTGGAGGAGGTGTTGGAAGACGTGTTGGAAGAGGTGTTGGAAGAGGTGTTGGAAGAGGTGTTGGAAGAGGTGTTGGAGGAGGTGTTAGAAGAGGTGTTGGAAGAGGTGTTGGAAGAGGTGTTGGAAGACGTGTTGGAAGAGGTGTTGGAAGAGGTGTTGGAGGAGGTGTTAAAAGACGTGTTGGAAGAGGTGTTGGAAGAGGTGTTGGAAGAGGTGTTGGAGGAGGTGTTGGAGGAGGTGTTGGAAGAGGTGTTGGAGGAGGTGTTGGAAGACGTGTTGGAGGAGGTGGAAGACGTGTTGGAAGAGGTGTTGGAGGAGGTGTTGGAGGAGGTGTTGGAAGAGGTGTTGGAAGAGGTGTTGGAGGAGGTGTTGGAGGAGGTGTTGGAAGAGGTGTTGGAAGACGTGTTGGAAGACGTGTTGGAAGAGGTGTGCGAAGAGGTGTTGGAAGAGGTGTTGGAAGAGGTGTTGGAAGAGGTGTTGGAGGAGGTGTTGGAAGAGGTGTTGGAAGAGGTGTTGGAAGACGTGTTGGAAGAGGTGTTGGAAGAGGTGTTCGAAGACGTGTTGGAAGTGGTGTTGGAAGAGGTGTTGGAAGAGGTGTTGGAAGAGGTGTTGGAGGAGGTGTTGGAAGAGGTGTTGGAAGAGGTGTTGGAAGACGTGTTGGAAGAGGTGTTGGAAGAGGTGTTGGAAGACGTGTTGGAAGAGGTGTTGGAAGAGGTGTTGGAGGAGGTGTTGGAAGAGGTGTTCGAAGACGTGTTGGAAGAGGTGTTAAAAGAGGTGTTGGAAGAGGTGTTGGAAGAGGTGTTGGAGGAGGTGTTGGAAGAGGTGTTGGAAGAGGTGTTGGAAGACGTGTTGGAAGAGGTGTTGGAAGAGGTGTTGGAGGAGGTGTTGGAAGAGGTGTTGGAAGAGGTGTTGGAAGAGGTGTTGGAGGAGGTGTTGGAAGACGTGTTGGAAGAGGTGTTGGAAGACGTGTTGGAAGATGTGTTGGAAGAGGTGTTGGAAGAGGTGTTGGAAGAGGTGTTGGAAAAGGTGTTGGAGGAGGTGTTGGAAGACGTGTTAGAAGAGGTGTTGGAAGAGGTGTTCGAAGAGGTGTTGGAAGACGTGTTGGAAGAGGTGTTGGAAGAGGTGTTGGAGGAGGTGTTGGAAGACGTGTTGGAAGACGTGTTGGAAGAGGTGTTGGAAGAGGTGTTGGAGGAGGTGTTGGAGGAGGTGTTGGAAGACGTGTTGGAAGAGGTGTTGGAAGAGGTGTTGGAGGAGGTGTTGGAAGACGTGTTGGAAGAGGTGTTGGAAGAGGTGTTGGAGGAGGTGTTGGAAGAGGTGTTGGAAGAGGTGTTGGAGGAGGTGTTGGAGGAGGTGTTGGAAGACGTGTTGGCAGAGGTGTTGGAGGAGGTGTTGGAAGAGGTGTTGGAAGAGGTGTTGGAAGAGGTGTTGGAGGAGGTGTTGGAAGAGGTGTTGGAGGAGGTGTTGGAAGAGGTGTTGGAAGAGGTATTGGAGGAGGTGTTGGAAGAGGTGTTGGAGGAGGTGTTGGAAGAGGTGTTGGAAGAGGTGTTGGAGGAGGTGTTGGAAGACGTGTTGGAAGACGTGTTGGAAGAGGTGTTGGAGGAGGTGTTGGAAGACGTGTTGGAAGAGGTGTTGGAGGAGGTGTTGGAAGACGTGTTGGAAGAGGTGTTGGAGGAGGTGTTGGAAGACGTGTTGGAAGAGGTGTTGGAGGAGGTGTTGGAGGAGGTGTTGGAGGAGGTGTTGGAAGACGTGTTGGAAGAGGTGTTGGAAGAGGTGTTGGAGGAGGTGTTGGAGGAGGTGTTGGAGGAGGTGTTGGAAGGTGTTGGAAGAGGTGTTGGAGGAGGTGTTGAAAGAGGTGTTGGAAGAGGTGTTGGAAGAGGTGTTGGAAGAGGTGTTGGAGGAGGTGTTGGAAGACGTGTTGGAAGAGGTGTTGGAAGAGGTGTTGGAAGAGGTGTTGGAAGAGGTGTTGGAGGAGGTGTTGGAAGAGGTGTTGGAAGAGGTGTTGGAAGAGGTGTTGGAAGACGTGTTGGAAGAGGTGTTGGAAGAGGTGTTGGAGGAGGTGTTGAAAGACGTGTTGGAAGAGGTGTTGGAAGAGGTGTTGGAGGAGGTGTTTGAGGAGGTGTTGGAAGAGGTGTTGGAGGAGGTGTTGGAAGACGTGTTGGAAGAGGTGTTGGAGGAGGTTTTGGAAGAGGTGTTGGAAGAGGTGTTGGAGGAGGTGTTGGAGGAGGTGTTGGAAGAGGTGTTGGAAGACGTGTTGGAAGACGTGTTGGAAGAGGTGTGCGAAGAGGTGTTGGAAGAGGTGTTGGAAGAGGTGTTGGAAGAGGTGTTGGAAAAGGTGTTGGAGGAGGTGTTGGAAGAGGTGTTGGAAGAGGTGTTGGAGGAGGTGTTGGAAGAGGTGTTGGAAGAGGTGTTGGAAGACGTGTTGGAAGAGGTGTTGGAAGAGGTGTTGGAGGAGGTGTTGGAAGAGGTGTTCGAAGACGTGTTGGAAGAGGTGTTAAAAGAGGTGTTGGAAGAGGTGTTGGAAGAGGTGTTGGAGGAGGTGTTGGAAGAGGTGTTGGAAGAGGTGTTGGAAGACGTGTTGGAAGAGGTGTTGGAAGAGGTGTTGGAGGAGGTGTTGGAAGACGTGTTGGAAGAGGTGTTGGAGGAGGTGTTGGAAGAGGTGTTGGAAGAGGTGTTGGAAGAGGTGTTGGAAGAGGTGTTGGAAGAGGTGTTGGAGGAGGTGTTGGAAGACGTGTTGGAAGAGGTGTTGGAAGACGTGTTGGAAGAGGTGTTGGAAGAGGTGTTGGAAGAGGTGTTGGAAGACGTGTTGGAAGAGGTGTTGGAAAAGGTGTTGGAGGAGGTGTTGGAAGACGTGTTAGAAGAGGTGTTGGAAGAGGTGTTCGAAGAGGTGTTGGAAGACGTGTTGGAAGAGGTGTTGGAAGAGGTGTTGGAGGAGGTGTTGGAAGACGTGTTGGAAGACGTGTTGGAAGATGTGTTGGAAGAGGTGTTGGAAGACGTGTTGGAGGAGGTGTTGGAAGACGTGTTGGAAGAGGTGTTGGAAGAGGTGTTGGAGGAGGTGTTGGAAGACGTGTTGGAAGAGGTGTTGGAAGAGGTGTTGGAGGAGGTGTTGGAAGAGGTGTTGGAAGAGGTGTTGGAGGAGGTGTTGGAGGAGGTGTTGGAAGACGTGTTGGCAGAGGTGTTGGAGGAGGTGTTGGAAGAGGTGTTGGAAGAGGTGTTGGAAGAGGTGTTGGAGGAGGTGTTGGAAGAGGTGTTGGAGGAGGTGTTGGAAGAGGTGTTGGAAGAGGTATTGGAGGAGGTGTTGGAAGAGGTGTTGGAGGAGGTGTTGGAAGAGGTGTTGGAAGAGGTGTTGGAGGAGGTGTTGGAAGACGTGTTGGAAGAGATGTTGGAGGAGGTGTTGGAAGACGTGTTGGAAGAGGTGTTGGAAGAGGTGTTGGAAGAGGTGTTGGAGGAGGTGTTGGAGGAGGTGTTGGAAGACGTGTTGGAAGAGGTGTTGGAAGAGGTGTTGGAAGAGGTGTTGGAAGAGGTGTTGGAGGAGGTGTTAGAAGAGGTGTTGGAAGAGGTGTTGGAAGAGGTGTTGGAAGACGTGTTGGAAGAGGTGTTGGAAGAGGTGTTGGAGGAGGTGTTAAAAGACGTGTTGGAAGAGGTGTTGGAAGAGGTGTTGGAAGAGGTGTTGGAGGAGGTGTTGGAGGAGGTGTTGGAAGAGGTGTTGGAGGAGGTGTTGGAAGACGTGTTGGAGGAGGTGGAAGACGTGTTGGAAGAGGTGTTGGAGGAGGTGTTGGAGGAGGTGTTGGAAGAGGTGTTGGAAGAGGTGTTGGAGGAGGTGTTGGAGGAGGTGTTGGAAGAGGTGTTGGAAGACGTGTTGGAAGACGTGTTGGAAGAGGTGTGCGAAGAGGTGTTGGAAGAGGTGTTGGAAGAGGTGTTGGAAGAGGTGTTGGAGGAGGTGTTGGAAGAGGTGTTGGAAGAGGTGTTGGAAGACGTGTTGGAAGAGGTGTTGGAAGAGGTGTTCGAAGACGTGTTGGAAGTGGTGTTGGAAGAGGTGTTGGAAGAGGTGTTGGAAGAGGTGTTGGAGGAGGTGTTGGAAGAGGTGTTGGAAGAGGTGTTGGAAGACGTGTTGGAAGAGGTGTTGGAAGAGGTGTTGGAAGACGTGTTGGAAGAGGTGTTGGAAGAGGTGTTGGAGGAGGTGTTGGAAGAGGTGTTCGAAGACGTGTTGGAAGAGGTGTTAAAAGAGGTGTTGGAAGAGGTGTTGGAAGAGGTGTTGGAGGAGGTGTTGGAAGAGGTGTTGGAAGAGGTGTTGGAAGACGTGTTGGAAGAGGTGTTGGAAGAGGTGTTGGAGGAGGTGTTGGAAGAGGTGTTGGAAGAGGTGTTGGAAGAGGTGTTGGAGGAGGTGTTGGAAGACGTGTTGGAAGAGGTGTTGGAAGACGTGTTGGAAGATGTGTTGGAAGAGGTGTTGGAAGAGGTGTTGGAAGAGGTGTTGGAAAAGGTGTTGGAGGAGGTGTTGGAAGACGTGTTAGAAGAGGTGTTGGAAGAGGTGTTCGAAGAGGTGTTGGAAGACGTGTTGGAAGAGGTGTTGGAAGAGGTGTTGGAGGAGGTGTTGGAAGACGTGTTGGAAGACGTGTTGGAAGAGGTGTTGGAAGAGGTGTTGGAGGAGGTGTTGGAGGAGGTGTTGGAAGACGTGTTGGAAGAGGTGTTGGAAGAGGTGTTGGAGGAGGTGTTGGAAGACGTGTTGGAAGAGGTGTTGGAAGAGGTGTTGGAGGAGGTGTTGGAAGAGGTGTTGGAAGAGGTGTTGGAGGAGGTGTTGGAGGAGGTGTTGGAAGACGTGTTGGCAGAGGTGTTGGAGGAGGTGTTGGAAGAGGTGTTGGAAGAGGTGTTGGAAGAGGTGTTGGAGGAGGTGTTGGAAGAGGTGTTGGAGGAGGTGTTGGAAGAGGTGTTGGAAGAGGTATTGGAGGAGGTGTTGGAAGAGGTGTTGGAGGAGGTGTTGGAAGAGGTGTTGGAAGAGGTGTTGGAGGAGGTGTTGGAAGACGTGTTGGAAGACGTGTTGGAAGAGGTGTTGGAGGAGGTGTTGGAAGACGTGTTGGAAGAGGTGTTGGAGGAGGTGTTGGAAGACGTGTTGGAAGAGGTGTTGGAGGAGGTGTTGGAAGACGTGTTGGAAGAGGTGTTGGAGGAGGTGTTGGAGGAGGTGTTGGAAGACGTGTTGGAAGAGGTGTTGGAAGAGGTGTTGGAGGAGGTGTTGGAGGAGGTGTTGGAGGAGGTGTTGGAAGGTGTTGGAAGAGGTGTTGGAGGAGGTGTTGAAAGAGGTGTTGGAAGAGGTGTTGGAAGAGGTGTTGGAAGAGGTGTTGGAGGAGGTGTTGGAAGACGTGTTGGAAGAGGTGTTGGAAGAGGTGTTGGAAGAGGTGTTGGAAGAGGTGTTGGAGGAGGTGTTGGAAGAGGTGTTGGAAGAGGTGTTGGAAGAGGTGTTGGAAGACGTGTTGGAAGAGGTGTTGGAAGAGGTGTTGGAGGAGGTGTTGAAAGACGTGTTGGAAGAGGTGTTGGAAGAGGTGTTGGAGGAGGTGTTTGAGGAGGTGTTGGAAGAGGTGTTGGAGGAGGTGTTGGAAGACGTGTTGGAAGAGGTGTTGGAGGAGGTTTTGGAAGAGGTGTTGGAAGAGGTGTTGGAGGAGGTGTTGGAGGAGGTGTTGGAAGAGGTGTTGGAAGACGTGTTGGAAGACGTGTTGGAAGAGGTGTGCGAAGAGGTGTTGGAAGAGGTGTTGGAAGAGGTGTTGGAAGAGGTGTTGGAAAAGGTGTTGGAGGAGGTGTTGGAAGAGGTGTTGGAAGAGGTGTTGGAGGAGGTGTTGGAAGAGGTGTTGGAAGAGGTGTTGGAGGAGGTGTTGGAAGACGTGTTGGAAGAGGTGTTGGAAGAGGTGTTGGAAGAGGTGTTGGAGGAGGTGTTGGAAGAGGTGTTGGAAGAGGTGTTGGAGGAGGTGTTGGAAGGTGTTGGAAGAGGTGTTGGAGGAGGTGTTGGAAGAGGTGTTGGAAGAGGTGTTGGAAGAGGTGTTGGAAGAGGTGTTGGAGGAGGTGTTGGAAGACGTGTTGGAAGAGGTGTTGGAAGAGGTGTTGGAAGAGGTGTTGGAAGAGGTGTTGGAGGAGGTGTTGGAAGAGGTGTTGGAAGAGGTGTTGGAGGAGGTGTTGGAAGACGTGTTGGAAGAGGTGTTGGAAGACGTGTTGGAAGAGGTGTTGGAAGACGTGTTGGGAGAGGTGTTGGAAGACGTGTTGGAAGAGGTGTTGAAAGACGTGTTGGAAGAGGTGTTGGAAGACGTGTTGGAAGAGGTGTTGGAAGAGGTGTTGATAGAATGTTGACTCACCTGTAACTGACTGAGACGACAACAACTCCTCTAAGAGCAACATTTGTGAAGTTATACAATGCTCCACTGCCACCGTAAAAGCCTCCACCGTGTATAAACATCATGGTAGGCAGTCCTGTCTTGTTTGCGCTTCTGTACAAATAAGAAGCAAAAAAAAAATTTTTTTTTTAAACAAAGCATATCTAAGAGGAAGAACTCCGCAATTATAGCCATATATTTATTTATGTTGTCCTCCCATCGCTTTCTCTGTCTCCCTCTTCTTCTTTTTCCTGGTACTGTTCCCTGAAGGAAGGTCTTTGCGAGCCCCGAAGATCTTATAATATGGCCATAGATTTTATGCTTGCGTTTTTTTTCAATAGTTAGCAGGTCATCATGGGGTCCAATCGCTGCAGTAACCCTGTCTCTAATCTCTTTGTTTGTGATGCGGTCTTTGAATGTGAGTTGATTTACGCTTTATAAAAAAAGGAGGGATATCAAGACTTATCTCTCTTTATTTATCAACACACAGCAAGCTATATCAACAAGCGTTAAAGAAACATTACCCTGGAGTATACACATCCACAAAGAGGCAGTCTTCACTAAATGGGACATTTTCTAAAGGTGGGTCCCCTGTGATTATTCTCTGAATACACTTGGCACCATGTACAGTAGCATTTCTGGACTGTGTCCAGGCATCGGGGGCAACTGGCCGAGCAAATCTGTATGCTCCTGAAATTAGAATCATGGTTTGTTTGATCTACACTTTCAAATGTACATTTGGATTTGTATAGGATTGAATACTAAAGTGTCAAAGAGTTGAAGTTGAAAGATAATGAAGCCTTTTATCAACGTAACAAAATATAGGGTCAGTTGTATGGATAGACCTTTGGTTATGAGATATTACAAATCAGAAGGATTCTAAACAAGTGCAGGCTAGTATTATCTCTCTTTGGGTGTTGATATAAATGCCCGAAATAATATTAATAAATTTAAATTCGTGTCATGTTGAAACTTAACAGTTAATCTTTGTCGTAGACTTGACATGAATCAAGAAAAAAATAAAAATTAGTCAATTAATTACTAGTAATTATTTTTAAAACAACAAGAGAAATGAATCATTCATTATTTACAGAAACAGGTAAATAAGTAGGGTTTCGTCCCCTTACATAATGAACATGTTATTTCTCCTACGTCCATTCTCGTATCAAGTTGAAACTTTCAACAATCATTTATTGTTCCAGTACCTAACAAAAACATGAATTATAAAAATAAAACAAATTACTCAATTAATTATTGATATTTCATTTTAAATGGAATAAGAGAAATAACTTCTCCATTCTTGAAAGATAGGTGTACGTGCTACATTCTTTCCTTTAGATAAGCTTGCTTATATTTTTTCTTTTCCTCTAATCAGTTTGCAGATTTTGTTTCAACAAATATATTGGTGGAGGCTCCCTTTAAAGGATGAGGGTCTGGGTGGCTGGTCTTGCTCCGGCTTTAATCTCCTGAATTCATTTGAAATTTGCAGAATTCTCATTCATTAAATAGACATAAATAACAGTAAAACTTTTCCATTCTGATGTACGACTGATTGATTTAATATTCTATTTACTAGAAAAAAAATTACATTAAGATAAAAGGAAAGGTAAATGTCCCTATAATGTTATCATTGTTGCTGCGTTTCTAATACATGACTCAAAAAGTGGCCGGTGCAAGATGACTTAACATGGAATAGAATCTCTACCTGTTGGAGGTCTTGCGTACGGGACGCCGAGGTATATCTCCAAAGTTTGAGAGCCTCCAAAGTCAAAGCGTCTCCCTTTGACAGGACCATATGAGGTGTTCACGACTGGATTATCAACGTTCATGTTGGCCTGTTTAAAAAAAAAAAAAACAATCTAGCATTAACATTATTTCAAAGTTACAAAGTAACAATAACAACTTGAAATAGAATAGGACTAATGAGCTCATAATTTAACTGTGTTGTTTTTATGTTATGGCCTTTAGACTTTCCTTGCCCAATACAACGTGATGTACGTATTAAGGTCCCAAGAGAAGTGTAAACAGTAGGTGTATTTATACATTGGCTTCTTTCGAGCTTCTACGTAACAGATTAATTGGTTTTCGGTAAAGGAAGGTCGGAGAACTTTCGATTTCTAAACTGTGCCTAATTAAGAGCCTATACTTAGACGAAACAAGCTTATAGCGGGGTCAGTTAGTCAATAGGTTTCAAGTTTCAATGTTTAAGTCTACTTTTGTTAATCTATTTCAGAAATTTAGTTATATTGTGTGTTTATAATGTGTGTTCAATCTCATCATAATTTCTACTTGAGGAATTAAACTGTCTTATTTCATAAAGGAAATACCAGGAAGAAGAAGAAAAGGAAGACAGAGAAAGCGATGGTAAGACAACATCAAAGGATGGACAGCCATGTCAGTGAATGCAATACTATCCAAGGCCAAGGACAGAGAGGAATGGACAAAAAACGGTTGACAGTTCTTGTATGGTGCTCAACGGTCCGACAGACTAAGGGATAGGTGATGGTGATTTTATAAAGATAAATTCCTTATCATTCCATCTCATTTGCTCCTTAGGTTCCTCTGTGTACTTTTGACTTTGGGTCATTAGATTTCACTTCTGGAATCACTGAAATGTATTGACCACCAGACTCCCTTGCAAAACTCAAAGTGTTTCAACTGTCTACAATTTCCCTTCTTTGACTATCGTTGAACTGGCAGCTTGACCTGTGTAAAACTAAATGAAGTGAAATAGATCTATTTTGTTTTAACTGTAAACTAAAAAAAAAAGATTTGGTGTTTTAAGTATGAAGGTAAAATCCTCAAAATAAGAGAAAAAAAATTCTCTCAGTTCAGATTAGAAGATTCAAAGGAAATGTTCGTAGAAGTTGGGTTACTGTAATACTCCTTCATTACAGTTGGATGGTTGGATTGCATGAAAATTATAACAATCTTGCTTGTAAGAACGTAGGTCTATTTTAAGAAAGAGGCCTTTGCTTTTAAGAATGTTGATCTATAACATGGATCTATAATATATTATTATTATATGTACAGTTTTTTAATATTCATGTGCCTTTTACTTTAGGATTTTTGTCAGCTCCCTCGCCTTAATTTTGTCTTTTCCGCATGACATTACAAATAATATATTTAAAGGCAGTGAACAATGTTGGCCTCCTTCAGTCGTAGAACGACTATGGTTTATCACGCACACTTTTTCATGTGGCTGTGGAGCCCTATTTTGGAGAGACACTCCCATCCACAAATATCGCAGGTTAAGGTGGCTTTCGCTTCGGTGGTAGAGGAGCTGGCCTTTTTTCGCATTGTATGTTTTTCTTCCAGAGCTGAGGCCCATGTCTTTTCGCTATCCACATCTTTCTTGGTCACTGTCTCTCTCCATGTGGTGCGGTATACATCTATGTCTTCTCAATGGTCAGTATTGATGGTCATTGATTTGAGGTCCCGTTTTATTACAACGGAGGTGGGAGCGACCAGTTTTTCTCGAGCCAGTCGCGAGTTGTCCGTAGAGGATGACTTTCGGATGAGATTGTCCTCCGTCCGGTGAACATGTCCAAGTCAGCACAAGCGGCATTGTCTGAGGACTGTAAAGATGCTCGAAATACCTGTTCGCGCAACGATCTCAGTATTGCACACTTTTTCTTTCCATGTGACATTCAAGATCCTACGGAGACATCTCAAATGGAATGAGTTTAGTTTTTGCTCTTGTTTTGCGTAGGTGGTCCTTGACTCACTGCTATACAGTAGTGTACTCATAACGCATGCCTTGTAGACTTCCATTTTGGTCACTTTAGTGAGCTTTTGGTTTTCCAAAACTCTTGACTTGAGTCTAGCGAAGGTCGAGGCTGCCTTCCTATGCGTTTTTTTTTTTATCTCCTCTTCTAGAGACAGGTCATCTTGAATTGTGGATTGTGCCTCGAAGGCACAATAAGGTGCATTGTGTCTAGTGTCTGTGTGTTAGATTTGGTTTTTATGTGTGTTAGTGTAATTGAAACTGACTTAAGCTTGGTATTAAAAAAAAAACTCAATGTCTGCTGTCAAACTGGTAATTGTAATGTGAGAAAATATTCTGAACGAAAAAAAACCTTATTCAGGCCAATTCAAAACAGGCGAAAAGGGGAGAGAAAAATCTAAAAATAAAACCAGCAAAGTATAAAAAATTATTTTTTAGAAAACAAGCTTATCTAAGGGAAAGAACTTCACACTCACAACTATCTCTCTCAATTTTGTAGAAGAATTATTTCCGTTATTTGATATCAAACAAAATTAAATAACCAATAATTAATTAATTGGTTTATTTTTAAATTGATTCATGTTTCGTTAGGTACAATAAATAATGGCTTAATTTTTAAACTTGATGCGAGAATGGGTGTGGGAGAAATAAAGTGTTCAATTATCTAAGGGGACGAAGTCCTACATATTTAGCCGAATTAGTGAATACTGAACGATTGATTTCCCTTGTTAGTATCAAACAAAATATATAACTACCAGAAATTAACTAATTGTTGTTGTTGTTTTTATTGACTCATGTCCTGTTTATGCCAATGAATAAATGTGCAAAGTTTCACCTTGATTTAAGAAAGGGTATGGGAGAGAAATGTGTACAACCTTTTCACCAGACACACAGAAAGACAGACAGACAGCTGATATAAGCTTTGCAAAATACTTCTTAAAAAAACAATCTTATAGAGAAAGAAATCGCATCAATTACTTTGAATCTATCATGATGGGTTATAGAATATTTCCTCTTTAAAATCGAACATTCATTCGTTATTAAGAAACAAAAATAATTGGCTCTATACGTTGTATGAAAGAGCTATTGGTCTTTTTCAAAGAATTCTAGAAACAAATTTCTTGTTAATGACTAAACACAATTAAACCCTATACTACTACTACATTACTACACTGTAATACTCTGTGCGTGATTATTGTCACGGGTCGCCATCCGCCGATTTAGTAGATTTCTATAAAACATTCTTATAGCATGCTCAGTGCGCAATGGTCCAGTTACTTTTGTGGATCAGTTTTGAGAGAGGGGGGGGGGGGTATCTGGGAGAAGTTATTCGTGATTCCTTTTCAAGGTCAATTTAAGCTAATATAATACAAAATTAATCAATTACGACTAATGGATTAGTTGATTTTTTTATTGATTCATGGATTATTATCGACAATGAATAATTGTGCAAAGTTTCAACTTTATCCGACAATGAAAAATGGGAGAAATTACGTGTCAAGTCTAAAAGATTTTGACCTAACAGACAGACGTAGTGAGTTGATAAAGCTCGATACCTAACAGACAGACGGAGTGAGTTGATAAAGCTCGATACCTAACAGACAGACGGAGTGAGTTGATAAAGCTCGATACCTAACAGACAGACGGAGTGAGTTGATAAAGCTCGATACCTAACAGACAGACGGAGTGAGTTGATAAAGCTCGATACCTAACAGACAGACGTAGTGAGTTGATAAAGCTCGATACCTAACAGACAGACGGAGTGAGTTGATAAAGCTCGATACCTAACAGACAGACGTAGTGAGTTGATAAAGCTCGATACCTAACAGACAGACGGAGTGAGTTGATAAAGCTCGATACCTAACAGACAGACGGAGTGAGTTGATAAAGCTCGATACCTAACAGACAGACGGAGTGAGTTGATAAAGCTCGATACCTAACAGACAGACGGAGTGAGTTGATAAAGCTCGATACCTAACAGACAGACGGAGTGAGTTGATAAAGCTCGATACCTAACAGACAGACGGAGTGAGTTGATAAAGCTCGATACCTAACAGACAGACGGAGTGAGTTGATAAAGCTCGATACCTAACAGACAGACGGAGTGAGTTGATAAAGCTCGATACCTAACAGACAGACGGAGTGAGTTGATAAAGCTCGATACCTAACAGACAGACGGAGTGAGTTGATAAAGCTCGATACCTAACAGACAGACGGAGTGAGTTGATAAAGCTCGATACCTAACAGACAGACGGAGTGAGTTGATAAAGCTCGATACCTAACAGACAGACGGAGTGAGTTGATAAAGCTCGATACCTAACAGACAGACGGAGTGAGTTGATAAAGCTCGATACCTAACAGACAGACGTAGTGAGTTGATAAAGCTCGATACCTAACAGACAGACGGAGTGAGTTGATAAAGCTCGATACCTAACAGACAGACGGAGTGAGTTGATAAAGCTCGATACCTAACAGACAGACGGAGTGAGTTGATAAAGCTCGATACCTAACAGACAGACGGAGTGAGTTGATAAAGCTCGATACCTAACAGACAGACGGAGTGAGTTGATAAAGCTCGATACCTAACAGACAGACGGAGTGAGTTGATAAAGCTCGATACCTAACAGACAGACGGAGTGAGTTGATAAAGCTCGATACCTAACAGACAGACGGAGTGAGTTGATAAAGCTCGATACCTAACAGACAGACGGAGTGAGTTGATAAAGCTCGATACCTAACAGACAGACGGAGTGAGTTGATAAAGCTCGATACCTAACAGACAGACGGAGTGAGTTGATAAAGCTCGATACCTAACAGACAGACGGAGTGAGTTGATAAAGCTCGATACCTAACAGACAGACGGAGTGAGTTGATAAAGCTCGATACCTAACAGACAGACGGAGTGAGTTGATAAAGCTCGATACCTAACAGACAGACGGAGTGAGTTGATAAAGCTCGATACCTAACAGACAGACGGAGTGAGTTGATAAAGCTCGATACCTAACAGACAGACGGAGTGAGTTGATAAAGCTCGATACCTAACAGACAGACGGAGTGAGTTGATAAAGCTCGATACCTAACAGACAGACGGAGTGAGTTGATAAAGCTCGATACCTAACAGACAGACGGAGTGAGTTGATAAAGCTCGATACCTAACAGACAGACGGAGTGAGTTGATAAAGCTCGATACCTAACAGACAGACGGAGTGAGTTGATAAAGCTCGATACCTAACAGACAGACGGAGTGAGTTGATAAAGCTCGATAAAAAAAAAAAAGAAAAGTAACATAAAAAAAAAGTTATAAAAAATAATTTGCTCCTTACAAATAAATTTTTGGCCAATTATTTTTCTTTCCTTTTATTTCTTGTAATACTTCTATAAACAGTTAAGCAAATGATTTCTACACAAGACTGTGCGCACACTGTTCCAGAACGTATATTTATTTATTCAACTCTCTACTGAATACAAAGAAACATTGGAGTCGAGTGCGTTAATACCCGCTAAGACATGCTGAAGACGTTAGCCAAATTTAATTTTAAGATATTATATTATTATATTATATTATATTATGCCAATTAGGCATTTCATTTCATAATATTTTATCCGTTTTTGAAGCTGCACACGTACAAATAGAATTACACATTTTACCATGAAGTCTATTTTCGACACGATATGATTTTGTGTTTGGGCCATGGGATATTAAAATACAAGTAGATGGTCTGATTTCTTCAGAGAAATCTTTTTGGGAACTTTTGTTCCATTTTTTTAAAGAGGAGCTTGTTAGATTTCAATATTACAACTTCAATCCACGCGAAAAAATGTGTAGCCATATATTAAAGTAACATATTGTCTAGCCAGTATATTAAATTGACATTGTGTAGCCTCTATATTAAAGTGACAATGTGTAGCCTGTATACTAAAGTGACAATGTGTGTAGCTTCCATACTAAATTGACATTTTGTGTTGCTCTATACTAAAGTGACTATTTGTGTAACCTGTATACTAAAGTTACATCTCAAAAACCCACATTATAGAATTATTTCAAAAGTACCTAGATGTGATTAAAAAATATAAAGTAAAATGTTTCAGAAAGTGTTGTCTCCCTTGCATAACGCTCCAACTGTGAAGAACGTTGTTACGTGCGCGGCATAGTGTGAATGTGGAATGGTGCGAAAGGGGAAGATAGAGAGAGACTTTAGACGATTTCCTCTGTACACTGTTGCTCTCCTGTCTACAGACAGTAAAGATATTAAAGCCTAATTCTAGCGACAGGATACTATTCGACTAGTGATAATAGACAATGGCGGACAATGCTGAGGTAGCAGCGTTGAAGGAAGAGGGGAGGTTGTTGGATCTTGAAAGATCGGAACTAAAGTATTACGTTCAAGAAAGGTTGATGGAGAGGGAGCGATTAGCCATAGAGAGGGAGCGATTAGCCATAGAGAGGGAGCGATTAGCCATAGAGAGGGAGAGATTAGCCATAGAGAGGGAGAGATTCGCAACGGAAAGAGAAAAAGAAAAAGAGAGATTAGCAACGGAAAGAGATAAAGAAAAAGAGAGATTAGCCATGGAGGATAAAAAAGAAAACGAAAAGATTGCAATTGAAAGGGGAAAGAAAAACGAATTAGTTGCCATTGAAAGAGAGAGATTGGCTTGGAAAAAGAGACGGCGCAGAAAAAGTTAAAAACAGACAAAGAAAAAAAGAGTGATAAAAGAAAGAGTGACACTACAGGGAATAAACTAGCAAAGTATAAAGGTTTGATATTCAACGAAGACAAAATGGACATTGACATTTTTCTAAAGAAGTTCGAAATTGAAATGAGAGAACTGGAATACACTGAAGACAAATGGACATTCTTATTGTCTAGATCATTTACAGCGGAGGTGCCTTCAAAAGTATGTATGAACCAGGGTAACTACAATGTTGCTAAAGAGCAACTGCTTCGAACTTTCGAGAAAACATAGAGGCTTTCTACCGCCAACAGTTTGTTAATTGTGAGATAGAACCAGAGGATTACCCGCAAACTTTCCTTGACAGAATGAGCAGCCATTTCGATAACTGGATAGAGACCGCTGAGGTAGAAAAGACCTTTTACAGCCTTGAGACATTTCTCATGTTGGACAAAGTGATGTACGAGTGTCAGGAGGAATTAAAAATATTTCTGTTAGAGAGGAAACTGAAATCTATAGAAGACAAAGTAAGATTGATAAGGGCGTATAAAGTGGCACATCCCGAGAAGAAATGATCTAAAGGCATTGATATAGAAGAAATAGTTGCCTTTAACAGAGCATGTGAGACACAGAATAACTCTCACGGAACAAGGGAGACACAGAATAACTCTCACGGAACATGTGAGACACAGAATAACTCTCACGGAACAAGGGAGACACAGAATAACTCTCACGGAACAAGGGAGACACAGAATAACTCTCACAGAACATGTGAGACACAGAATAACTCTCACAGAACATGTGAGACACAGGATAACTCTCACAGAACATGTGAGACACAGAATAACTCTCACGGAACATGTGAGACACAGAATAACTCTCACGGAACATGTGAGACACAGAATAACTCTCACGGAACAAGGGAGACACAGGATAACTCTCACAGAACATGTGAGACACAGAATAACTCTCACAGAACATGTGAGACACAGAATAACTCTCACGGAACAAGGGAGACACAGGATAGACATTATAGACGTGGTACAGATGAAAGACAATAAGCCGCAATGGAAGATATCAAGGAAACAGACAGGAAAGAAAGGACTGGGAGAAAGGTGGAATAGAACAAGGCTTATCATTGTCATCTGATACTGGAACGTTGGAGGTATTCCTGACATTTGTAGGGAACAGGACAGCCAAGATTAAATAACAAGATTAAGGTCCTCATTATATACTATATATACGAGTCTGTTTGGTGTATGATTAAAAGTCTCATTTGCTCGTAACAAACGTCGACCTATTTCGAGTTTGTTCTAGAGTCCTAGAGGTTTCTTACAATAGCTTGTTTTCTGTACACAAACATAGCAACGGAGTGGGTATGAGATACGCTGGCCCGTAAGCGTAGACTATAGTGCTTATTCTTGTTACCAAAAGATGGTAGATACTTCGTAAGGCCTACATTATTTTTTGTATTGTAATTCTTCTAAGATTCAGCCCCCATCCCTCTAATATTAATGTAGTGGCTTTTAATCAATGGAATTAATGATTCAGAAACAAGGAAATCTCCCAAAGCGAGCCCCCCTTAGGCGCGTGTCTTGAGCAGCTGCCCCAATCGTCACCACCAAGGCTGCCCCTGACAGCACTAGTGTTAGCACTGACTTAATAAACTTGCCTAAATACATTTTAAGATCGCGCTCTGTGATAGTTTAAGAATGAAAAAAAAAAGAAGCAGCAATATGTCACATCTATATCATCAAATCAATCATGTCTACCTCTATCAATTTCATTCTCTACTGACCTGCCGAGAAATGCGTGGTCTACCTTCTGTCATGTCCCTTGAACTCATTAACACAAGGATGACCACTGTCCCAACCAGTGAAGCTTTCATTTCCATGAGGTTACAAAAGTACCTTGAACTCTGTCTTGAAATGAAGACACTGAAACAAAATATTTGTAATGCGTTGAATGACAGCTGGATCCAGTTAACGCACAATTAGTGGATGAGATCACCACCTGATGGCATTGCTCAATTATTGTTTTTTTTTTTTAATTTAAGATTGGGAGAGAGAGAGAGAGAAGGGGGGGAGAAATAATGAGTGAGAAAAATAAAAGAAAGACAGGGACTAACTGTTTTCCCCTGTTGAGGAATTTTGAGATTTTGTCGGGTCTTATTTTAAGTACCACTAAATTGAAACTGCCCTATTCCGAAGATCTACATTTTATAAATAACAATATTTGCAGCTCACAGACTGCAGCTTTACTTTTTAATCTCTTAAAAGCAAAATGTACATTTCATCCCTTATACACAAGATTTAAAGAAACACTAAAGGTTGATAGAGGAACTACTTGTCTAGAGACAGACCCGTTGATAGAGGAACTACTTGTCTAGAGACAGACCCGTTGATAGAGGAACTACTTGTCTAGAGACAGACCCGATGATAGATGAACTACTTGTCTAGAGACAGACCCGTTGATAGAGGAACTACTTGTCTAGAGAGGTGAAAGAACAAAACAAAAAAAAATGTTGTGAGGCTGAAAGAAAAACAACTATTTAACACACACACATATCTACCACACACACACGCATTGTTTTCTTGAACTGATACACATCCGTGTCTTCAAAATACAGGGAGGACGCGGTGTCCCAATTGCGTGTCTTCTATTGACCCTCCCCCTCATTTCTAATGCTTAAGAGTCCTGGAGATTAAGCAACTTATATAAGGGCCTTAGAAGATTAAAGGTTTTTCTAGCTCTTCTAAGGTACAATATCTATATGAAAACACATGTATCATAGTTTTAAATACTTTCGGTGCTTGCCCCTTTCTAAGGTTTGAATAATTTAGTAATTGTTTATATGATTTAGATCAAGGAGTTTCTATAACTCCAGTCTCAGCCTATGATCATGGGATCTTGTTTAACAAAGTTTATGTGTGTTCAGAAGATTTGTAAAAAAAAAAAAATTGACATGGGCATCCACCTTCGTATTTATTTTTACCATTTTACTTTTACAAATATTTGTTAAAAGCACCATGTGTACCCCAGCGTGTGGTTGTGGACCCTAGTGGTACGTTTCGAATCTTACCAAAGAAAAAGTTGAAATGTGCTAAAATCAGAAGCCACGAAAGTTATATATATATACAGAGAGAGAGAGAGAGAGAGCGAGAGAGAGAGAGAGAGAGAGAGAGAGAGCGGGTGGGGGGATTGGACGAGGATTAGTTGTTATCAATAGTTTGGGCGATTCGGTGCGAAAAGTTTACAATTGATTTTTTTAATCAAAAGTTTCTATAAAGTTTCTACTAAGTTTAAATGTCTGGATCTATTTATAGATTCTTTTTATCATTGTTTAAAAAAATGTTCTTTGATCTTTGTAGTGTTTGATTCGCGTCATTAGACAGTGAAATAATAACAAACCATGGTTGTTATTCTAAAAAAAATATGTAGTTTAAAATTTAGATCTAAATAAGCGTTTCTCAATCTCTGGGGCGTACCTTCCTTTTGTCCTTTCAAGGAAAACACTGAAAATTGAGATTTTTTTTTTCGTCAGTGACGTTTGCAATAAGATCAATTAAAAAATCTCTATTAAAAAAGACGTTCCAACACGTCCTCGCCAATGCGATTCTCAACCCGTTTTCTACGTCAGAACGGGGAAATATCATCGTACGCTACAGACTTCTGAACGCAAGGATGATCTTACGATGGTCCTCCGATTACAAACGCATATACTAGCTAGCCAGTAAGACCAGTGGCTTATCAGAATTTAGGTCATTGGTTAATATGCATGACTAAATGCATGACGCGTAGGACGTAATCATCTTCATTTTTGAAGTAATGTCTGTATTCTATAAGATACTCTACGGCCTCCAGTGTACAGCGGCCCTTACTACACCTTCTTAGTGTAACTTTTTTTCCCTTACAAGCGGCTTTCGTATAAAAGAAACGGTACGCTGCTGATTTGAAAAGATAAAAGTGTTAGAACACTAGGCGCCCAGACCCCGCTAGGTGACAAAAGCACTGTCCCAGATCTCTGTCTGGCGCAAGGGAGGTGCAAAATTAGTTTTTTGTTGTTGTTGTTGTTGTTGTATTGAGGCGCCATTAGTGAAAATTTGAAAAGCAATGGTCTAACTATTAGAGAATATGTTGATTCATTTTAGTTTACAGTTAAGCCGG
Organism: Biomphalaria sudanica; assembly: GCA_036873155.1. NCBI lineage: Eukaryota > Metazoa > Mollusca > Gastropoda > Planorbidae > Biomphalaria > Biomphalaria sudanica. The sequence continues at coordinate 24,459 of JAZGLO010003187.1, read as the reverse complement.
AGCGCATGAACGAAAATAGCGCCTTCTTTTTTATGTACGAAAAATCAAAGAAGTCAGGAATTTGTGTTGTATTTAAACTTTCACGAATGAAGATGAAACTTTATTTTGTGAAGAGTGTACCCTCACTCTCTTCAACGACTATTGAGTGAATAAAAATTGTCCCTATGACCAGTGTCTCCAGAGTAGGCCTAAAGTGCGATAAACTATACTGATGAAAGACAAAATTGCAAATAAGATTGTTTGCTGTTAAAAGTCTATTTATATTGGTTGGAAAGCCAAATTAAAGATTTGTATTAATGTCGGTTAACTATAAATAGCTAGCTAGTGTTGGTGTCAATGGTGTACAGAAGGGCTGGTGTAATTTACAAGTTGTACGATTATCTTGTGCTCTTTTTAGCTGTGTAATATAGAATTTCTAATCTTTCTCGAATGTAGCACAAACTTTAAATTTTATTGACATCGGTGACCTTTTCATTTAGCGTCTTTGACATTGTTAAAAATCTCCAAAAACAATAGATGGAATAGGCCTACACTAGGGATCCAGCACTGGCTTATATAACAAGCTGGCCAGAGTATGTAGGCCAATATATGCTTTCCTTCATCAATGTGCATGATGGTGCATTTATCCAGCCTATTGATACAATTTAGTTCAAACAGCGATAGTATCACACAACGAGCACAGATGTAATCTCAACCAAGATCTAGTTCTAGTATGTCTAAAATACAAGGTTAAAATATTGAAAGTAAGAGATACGAAACAAAACAGAAAAAATATGTAAATAACAAAAATCAAGAATCTATAAAAATCGGGTATTGCTATGTTAACTATGTACGATTTTTTTCTATTAGAAGGGACGCAATCCACAGTAAGGGACGCAATCGATTCTACCTTAGCCTTAGTTAAGATCTAGGTTACTTTGTCTTCTCATTGACCGTAACAATTATCTAGAGTCTTATACTCGTCTAAAATAAAAGAATCCAGCTGTTGCAGACGACTAGGCCTTTTAAAAACAAAAATGTGTTTATAATCTCATTTTTCTAGATCTATTTTCAAAGGCATGTTATTTTAAGAAGATGTTCATTTCAGACTTACCTTTAGAAATATTTAAAACAAAAAAACACAACAAAAAGCACACATACACACATACACAATGTGTACCTTCAGCAAGCTGTCCTCAGTTGGGTCAAGTTTTTTTTCTTTTTTTTTTTGGAAAGTGGGGGAAGGCGCGGGGTGGGTTCCGAAGTGAAAGCGGGGAAGCTGTACTCCGATTTACTTTACAAAACACAGAACCGTAGTTTCGTGAATAGAAGATCCTCCTCTCAGCTGAAATGTATGTGCACTGACCCGGATTTAAAAAAAAAAAGACTAGTCTATCCACCTGGAAGTGCTAGAGGTCGAAGGTCGGAGAAATCCAAACGGTATGAATGGTGTGAGGATACAAGAGAGTAATAGAAACACTCCAAGTTAGATCTGTTCTAGTCCCACCACCACCCTGCACGTCTTACCTTTTTGTATTGCATGGAGGGCAATAAATGTTAGGGTAGAGCTGGCTTTGATACCGATGATACGTTCTTAGTTGTTTGATGATCCCATTGGTGAAAAGTGTTTGTTTCCGTGTTCTCTCTCTCTTGTTTGATGATCACATTGGTGGAAAATGTTTGTTTCCGTGTTCTCTCTCTCTTGTTTGATGATCCCATTGGTGGAAAGTGTTTGTTTCCATGTTCTCTCTCTCTCTCTTGTTTGGTGATCACATTGGTGGAAAGTGTTTGTTTCCGTGTTCTCTCTCTCTCTCTCTCTTGTTTGATGATCACATTGGTGGAAAGTGTTTGTTTCCGTGTTCTCTCTCTCTCTTGTTTGATGATCACATTGGTGGAAAGTGTTTGTTTCCGTGTTCTCTCTCTCTCTCTTGTTTGATGATCACATTGGTGGAAAGTGTTTGTTTCCGTGTTCTCTCTCTCTCTCTTGTTTGATGATCACATTGGTGGAAAGTGTTTGTTTCCGTGTTCTCTCTCTCTCTCTCTTGTTTGATGATCACATTGGTGGAAAGTGTTTGTTTCCGTGTTCTCTCTCTCTCTCTCTCTTGTTTGATGATCACATTGGTGGAAAGTGTTTGTTTCCGTGTTCTCCCCCCCCCCCCCTCTCTCTCTTTCACTTGTTTAAATGACACATCCCCTTTAACTTGCAAATTTTATGCGGACCTACAGAAACCATCATGAAAAATAAATTTAAAAAAAAACATCAGAGAACGGCTTTGAAAAGGTTGTCTGCAACAGAAATAATAGATCATTCTATGAGACTGTAGACTGGTATCGCGTGTACTCTTATAGAGATGTTCACACCATCTGGTGTACGTAGGGAAGAGAGGTGATTACATGACGTTTTATTACCAAAAACGTTCAATTTGTTTTTAGAAACAAAGCTACTGAGGGAGAATAAGGGAGTTAACAAGCCAAATACATCAGTACAGGGCCGTATTTACCCATGTACAACACAAGCTATAACATAGCCCCCCCCCCTTTCCCAAAAAGAAAAGTAACCACTAACATAATATATGGACTTAAAAAAACGACATCCCAAATAGCTTAGAGCCTTTTCAAATCTAAAAACGGCAATGCATCAGTATTTTGTACCAGTCGTGAATGGACTTGGGAGTTATCGGAAATGGTAATATAAAGTCTTCCTGTTATTTCCAACAGAAAGAGAGCGGAAGATGTAAACGTCAACATAACAGAAGGAAGTGCCGCGATCGCTAGTTAAACAATTTTCAACAGTTTCGGTACAACGGACTGTCATCACGAAACTCCCGGGTTCAAACCCCGCCCGGTCACTATCCTCCTCTGACGTCATGCAAGAGGAATAAGCAAAATCCCCGAAGGTGCTTCTGTCCGTACAAGTCAAAAAGAATCCGAACACAAATATCACCAACGCAACAAAGTTATTACATACGACTTTTTTTAAGGTCAATTTTTTTTTGTCTCGCGCAGAACACAATATCACTAAATATGCTCAAGTAATCCTAACTACTTTAATCAACGCAGTTAATTAGTGTGTCTTGTACATTGGCTTTAAAAGACTTCTTACCTAAGTTTGAAATACAGACATAGACGCATACAGAAGTAAAAACCTTTATTGCAACACTCTATAACGGCAAACGTTGGCCCTTCACAGACTAAGACCGCAATGAGGGACATTAACCTCTCAAATTGATTTCATAGTGTGAAGATGTGTGCACGGGGTAAGAAGGTGGTTGTTGTGTTCGCCAAATATTTAGCGAACTAAACAATCGCTAGGTAATGCCCCTTTAGTAGGCCACATTATGCTATCATTAAATGGCCTACACTTCCAAGACATCTGGTAAACTTACTGGAAACTAATTACATAGCATTAACTGCAGAACTAGAGAGAAGGATCATTGAATTCAGATGCAATATAAGGATTCAAAGACCGCATCACAAATAAAGAGATTCGAAACAGGATCACAGAAGGTGATCTTTATAATGGCTCTCCAACTGTCGGTCTGTATATACTGCCTATTAATAGAGATTTTGAGGTGGTGTTAATTTTCTAAAACGCTATTCAATATTTTTATTTGGTATCTATTAACCAGCAATCTAAATATTGACTTTAAAAATCTGTTATTGATAAAAAGACTTGTGGCTTCGGGTTGTAGCAACTGAGAAATAAATTCAAACAAATATAGCATCTGAGCATCTTTATTTTTCTGTTTACACCCAAGTTTCTGTCCATGTCTCTTTGTAAAAAAAAACTTTTCGCTGCAAACGAAATGATCTAAAATAACAAACTTTTCGCTGCAAACGAAATGATCTAAAATAACAAACTTTTCGCTGCCAATGAAATGATCTAAAAAAAAAATGTAGTACAAATAGTTCACAAGTGTGTCTTAACAACTTTTTACATGCATGTAAAGATACAGTACACTGTAAGGATGAATGCTGAGACAGCTGGTGGGACTTTTACATAGTGTGTAAAGAGAGTTTGGTACCAAAGTTGATGTGACTCACCAATGTTTAATTGGGATGCCTATGTGTTTTAAAGACTTCAATATTATGTGGGACTGTTGGTCTAACATGGGCTTTTAAAACATGTAGCACTATGGGTCTTTATAATATGTAGGATAAGTAGGATTGCTAAGCAAGCACTGAAGATTTCTATAAAATGTATGCCTGTGTTTTTCTAAAGTATTTACTTTTCTTTTCACACATTGAAAAAAAAAACCAAACATTCATCTGAAATTCATGAAGTTCAATGACTAAAATATACACTGAAACCAAATGAAACATGTCATCTGTCATCAAGCATGTCATCTAATATGTCATTAAACATATAATCAAAAGTTGTCATTAAGCATGTCATCAAATGTCATTAACATGTCATTTAATGTGCCATTAAACATGTCATTAAAATGTGTTTGACAACAGTCTTTATGGTAATATGTGGACATATAAAGTCTTAACTCTTTAAACCTAACAAACATCCCCATGAGTAGAATCAAAGTCTAGTCATCTGATGTGACTGTTTCATGACAAACATAATTTATTACCCAGGAACTCAAGGCATCTTTCAATTATTGCTTCAATAATAGATTTGAGTATCTCAATCAAAACATGGACGAAAATATGCATTTGACAGTAGTGTCAATGTATTTATGTCAGAAATGATTTATGGAGTAAAAATACATTTAATTACACGCTTTCTTATTTTCTTTATTAAAAGAGGTAGAAATCACTAGAATATGTTTGTCAGGCTCAGACCCAACAATATACAATGAATATCACATTGATACAGAGGTCAGTGATGAGTTAAGGTGGGGGTATTACAACATTTTTAAAATGATTATTTTGTTTGGTCAAATCAATATTTTAAACACACAAAAATGTAAGAAATTAAAACAAAATATTTTTTTGTACATTAAAATTAAAATGTACAGACTTCTGGCACATAACTTTTGTTTTGTCAAAGCCTCATGGAATGATACAGAGACTACAAGTTGGTCTTCTTTAAAGAACTCTTCATTTCAATTACTGAGTAAAAAAGAAAAAAAGTTCAGCTATCATAAATATAGTTCTTGCTATAAGGTCAGTGAAAAAAATTTCGTTTTCTTTTTGTAAAACAAATCTTCAAAATATTAATTCAATACAAAACATTAGAACTTTTTTTTTCAAAAATAAGATTTTGCTTACATATATATTATATAAGTATACCGTATTTTCACACATATAACCCAGGGGCTAATTCTAGGTGTAAATTATTAAATTAATATTTAACTTATAACAGGGTACCAACTGCCTCCTGATTTTCCAGGATCTCTTGGAAAGTTACTGAAATTACAAAATATATGAAAAAGTCCTGAAAATATTCTAAAAACTCAAAAAAAATCTCTTGAAAAATTTGACAAAATTGTGTAGATTGTGTGATTTACTAAATAACACCTTAACAAAAGAATCAAATCCACTGGAGCTCAAAGTAGGCATGCTGGAAACAATTGAAAGCTATCAAAAAACGGCTATCCATATATATACAGATGAATTGGCTTTCAAGGCCACCATCATTGCTGGTCTTGGTGCCTTCCTGGTCTTCCCTAAAAATAAACACTTAGAGATAAGCGCACACTGTGGCGATTACTGCTCAAACTTTCAAGCCAAAATTGAGGCAATTACCATAGCACTACAGACAGTGGAAAACATTATATGAAGGAGTGCATCCACCATCAGATATTGTTGTATTTACAGACTCCCAATCTACTCTGCAACCACTTAACAGCAGCACCTCAAACAGCCCAAGAGAGTTGACAACACTAATTGTGATAATCCATCAGATGATATCAAAATTAAATATCAATATCACACTACAGTGGATCCCTGGACACATTGGCATCATGGGAAATGAAAAGGCAGATAAGCTATCAAAGGCAGGATCATCTATGGAACAACCAGATAGACCTGTTAACTACCTCACCCTAAGGTCAATGTTGGTCAACAATCACAAAGAGGAGTGGCTCAACCAATGGGCATTAGGAAACACAGGCAGAGCCATGTACAAAGCAATGACTACGCCTAACAAACTGGACAGTATTAACTTCCTCCCCTGCAAAGAACAATCTACAATTTTCCAACTAAGAACAGGACACACACCACTATTAAATTACCATCTGAACAAAATAAACTCCACACAACTCCCCATTTGCAGACACTGCGCCCACCCCTTTGAAACCGTAAACCATATCCTTTTTGAATGTCCCTCCCAAATCCACCTTAGGCAGACCCTACTTCCACTACAGCCCAGCATAACCAACTCCCTGTATGGCAGAGCTGACAACTTAAGAAAACAGCACACTTTTTTTCCTTGGCACAGTCTGCAAAAGAGCTCACAGCTCAGCAACAATAAAGCTGGCAAGAAGAAGAAGTAGATTGTGTGAAAGCATTTTGTTAACAATTTCCTGAACTTTGTGACGCACTCAATGAATTAGCTGAAGAGACTAATGATGCGATAATTAACAGTGAATCAGAAACACTGTATGAAACACGGGAGTAGTACAAACTCCTAGTGTTACTTGTGTTATGGTACGCCATGCTCTTCCAAGTCAATTTTGTGAGTAAAGATCTGCCAGGTGAAACAGTAGATTTGATCAATAACTTGATGACTTGGTTAAGGAAACTGAGTTGATGGGTTTGTTCTCATTCTTATTACAGCAAATGAATTGGCTAAGAACATGGAAGTTGTTGCAATTTTTCCAGCCAAACGTCAAATCTTTGGAAAACTTCATTCCTGGAAATGCTGAAGATGACTACAGGATAAATTGCTTCAACAGAATTGTGGACAATGCGATTCAATACTTGCAGCCAAGATTAAAACAGTTGAAATATAACCACAATCTATTTGGGTTTCTTGTCAGTTTTCAGCGATAAAATTAACTTAACTTTACTTTACTGGAGTGTTGGCGGTATTTGGTCATTTAGAAAGTTCACAGCGAGCCTTGAGCCTCGAGCAAGCATTAATGTCATCAACTGACCAGTAAGCTGATATATGTGGGTGAGAATTAGCAGATGAAATGGATTTTTAAAGCATATTTGACCCAATACCGCCAACACTCTAGTCCTCTAATGAAAGATACACTGCTTTCCAAAACTTTGTTGCACTCACAATACTTTTAATACCCATAAATTGTGGCATCTGGTGAAAGAAGCTTCTCACGCCTCAAACTGATCAAGAATTACTTGAGAGAGATTGAAAAATTTGACAATGCTTACTATTGAGCGTGATATATGTAGGAAATGAATTTTGATGATATAATGTATGACTGCGTTACATGCAAGGCTCATAAAGTAACGTTAATTTTATCGTAACTTTGAACTGAGTAAAGTGAATTTATTTTCTAATACAAAATCTTAATTTTCAATTATTATCTTTATCCCTACACAAACTGGGCTCCGCACCATCCGTTTCGCATAGAGACACGCAATTGTTAGTTTTTACAAACAAATGGCCTCTATGTGGGGTGTACAAAGATGTGAAGTTTTGTTTTACTCATAAAAATAGCACAACAGAAACTATGAACATGCTGGCAGGTCTTTAAACCTTCTATAGTTGACGATGTACAGATACAACCATAGGATTGTATCACATTTATCAAGTATGTGGGTTGTATGGTTTTGGTTTTACTTTTTTTTTTATAGTTGTGTGGGTTACATGCTTGTGTCGGCTGTATGCGTATGCAGGTTATATGCACAAATGGAAATACAGTAAACATATATGTAAACAAGCTTTAAAGGTTTCCATATCAATCCACAAGCCATCCCCACACCCACATTCATATTTCTGAATAATTATGTAATCATCATTTAAAAATCCACATTTAAAAAACAAGTTTTTGTATCCAGCTATTAAAAGAAAAGACTATTTACGCCCTGTGTGTTTGTTAAGAGTCATACTGACAGAAGGGACTGGAGAAGTACAATGTTTAAACAAGATAAAAGACATCAGCCAAAAAAGTTCTAAAAATAATTCTATACAACCACTGATTTCAACAAATATCATTTGGCCTAAACACAAATGCTAAAATACTAAATGATAGAACATATTAATATTTACAAATATTTTAAACAAGATTGCTGCATTGTAAGGTCAACACTATATAATGACTAACTATAAAACTATAATAGCTAACTATAACGACTAACAACAATTGTGAATACAATCATTTTTTAAATGATAAGACAAGTAAAAACATTGAACAGTTTTAAGTTTTAGGTATGGAAGTGACAGTATAAACAGATTTTCTGGAGCATGCTAGAAAATACATTTCAATTAGGAGATCATAAAACGGATCCACACATTAAAGCATTTGAAACAAGTTCAAATAAAAAAGAAACAAATTCACTTTGAGGGTATAAAATATTTCAACCAAACAGAATAAAATTGAGAAATCTTTCATAAGTAAATAAAAATGCATCAAGAATACTGCACATTATATATAGACATAATGGAGGTCAGTGTAAGTTAAAATTAACAAATATCATTACCATGTGATTTGCTATATAACATGATAAAAATTAGACATAGTATATGATTTGCATTTTAATATCAGTCTACATTGTATTTTATACAGACAATTTATTTTCACACAAAGTTTAACATAAAATATTAACAATAAATTACCGGTATTCAAAAATGAAGTCAAAAATTGACTTTGATTTGAGAAAAAGATTTCCTCCAATGTATGATCAAGAAGAAATATTTCTAGAGAAAAAAAACATTTAAGGAGAAACTTTGTAGAGATTACTTTCTGAAGTATGAGCTCATTAGCTTATGGAGATTAATATCTGCCAAAACAGATTCTATTTGGACAGCTTATGTGTACAGTACACTCAAGTGTACATTGAAATTTGTTGCAAGACTGAAGTAGTGCTATACAATAAAATCAAAGAAATTTCAGAAATAAAATGATAAAAAATAAAATATAAACCATTCACTCAGCTTAGTTCCAGAATAACTGCAGTAAAATATGATGAAAACTTGTCCAAGAGTTGTCCCCATTTTTTTTTAACATCCTCTCATGGAATCAATACAAATTATAAACTACAAAAAAAAATAATTTCTTTCAACAAAAAAAAAAAAGTACACATGCATAAAATACTATGTAAATCTCTAGATAAACAAGCTTTGTAGTTTTTCCCATATAGACACAATTGTGTTTGTGTTGTCTGTTTATTAATTTCACTGCATAAAAAGACCAAAAAAAAATCATAACTAAAACAATGCATAGAAAACATATTTTATAAAAATCTAGCTGAATCACAAGTTCATATTTTATATGAATGATTTACAAGGATTTCCATGTTCAGGTAATAGTGTACCGACATTTTCCAAGCATAATCCTTATTTTGTTTATAGCAAAGTCATAAAAAAAAAAAACGTCCAGCAGCTTGATCTCAAGGATTTAACATTTGACGCCTCTCTAGTCGCTGAAGCCTAGCCTCTTCACATTTCCTGAATAGTGGGTAAGCAAACAGCAGGACACCTCCAACTATCATAGTCAGTGAACACAAGATGAGGATAAGATTATGGGAGCCGGTGGCATCTCTAGACATACCTGCAAGTCATAAATATAAATTGATACATAGTAAAACAAAATAGACCTGGACTAGTTCAAAGTCCTCTATGAAATCAACCTAATGTATTCAGTCAAACACTGACATTTTTAATTAAAATTTCTGACACTAGTAAAAATATCAGATACCAGGAAAAGAAGACAAATGAGTTTTTATTTTTTACTAATCAACACACTCTGGCTAGCAAAAAGGAAGAACTCTTCAATACTTTGAATAGATAAAAGCTGAGCATGTTGGGTTATATATTGTAACACATGACTAACTTATCAAAAGTACAGTGGAGGGACCATGAAGAAAGGGTCCTCCAAAGAAAAGCTGACTGGATAACTTACAGATAACAAACATCTCTCTTGATATCCTGTAAGAACAGCTGCTGACAGGGAAAAGTGAAGGGATTTCGTTATGCAAACTGTCACACTACGATGAAAGTCAAGGGAAAGATGAGATGAGAGTATGATAACCTGAAACTGTTGATAATTAATAACAAGTAGATTTATTTCTTAGGAACCTAAAATGGCCATGTTTGTTGCCATGCTGTGTTAAAATGTTTGTTTGTAAAATGCTTTACATGTTTCCGATGTTCCTTTAGAGTTGAAGATAATTTACTTCCTAATCCAAACCTCATGCAGGATGACATGGGATGGCAGCTGGCAGAGTATGAACCTGGGACCATCAAAAAGTCTGACGACAGTCCAGTGCGCATACCTCATGACCAGGCAACCATCCTAATTACCAAGTCAGACATAAGTGGTTTATGCAATGTCCAGGGTATGCCTTATTTTGTAATAAATGTAAACATAAACACTGTTCATTGTTTCAGCACTAGGCGATCACATTTGTAAACAAATATGTATATATTCTGTATTTAAATGTAACCTAAGCAGAGCTTTAACCGAAGAATGTTTTGTGTATTTTAAATCAAACTCACCCAGGAAGATCTGTCCAACAGATGCACCAACTCCCTGGACAAGAAGGACCACAGCCAGGTTCTTCGACATCAGAGACAAGCCCACCAAGTCTAACAGAACTACAGAGAACAATATCACATAGGCTCCTCCAAAAAATCCGTACAAGAAAGAGAGGACACCGAGCACTTCCATCTTGTCAGTAAAGAGGAAGATGAGAATGGTCACTCCGCACAAAAAGCACGCCAACGATTTAAGTTTATACCTGGCAATAATGTTGGTATCTGCTAATATTCCAGTCCCGATTCTGGCAATGAGATCTCCGGCACCACAGATTGATATCAACAGTGCTCCATTGAAGTCTTCAATGCCCTTTGACTTCAGAACACTCGGTAGGAAGATGATGAAATTGAAATATCCAAAAAATACCAAAAAGGAGACTAGAGTGAATAAAAGTGTTACAATGCTGTACAAAACTTTCAAGTCAAACATTTGCCACCTAGGTCCTTTTTTTGGCAATACCACTGGTTTCTCTGCCTCTGGAAATGGAAGCAGGTGGATGCTACCAGTGCTAGATAAGACTGCTTTCATGTCAACATCAGAACCATTTTGGTTTGGTAACATAGGCGACTTGTCCTCTCTGCTCTCATCTAATGGCACAACATCATCAGCCTGTACAGTAGCTCCATTCTTTACTGATTCCCCAGATTCCACTGTTTCCTTTTTAATGTCATTTAGAAGCTCTTTCTGCTCCTGATGAAATGAAAGACAGAGAGATTAACAACTTTATCATTTAAAAGCTTTGAAAGGATTGTAATGTCACAAATACATGTATATTTATATTACCCACCGCCTACACCAGTTGATTTGTTCTCACACTATATATTATTTGGCCATAGACTCCTGCCTTTTTTTTCTCTTACTTATAACAATAATAAAATGGACAAGTTTATGCTCCCCCATAAATTTCTGTGGCCTGTGAATTATAGTATTTATTACATTGAATGGACCAACCCCTAAATTAGAGTATCACTTTTCTCCGCCTTAATAAAATATTTATCAGACTAATCTTCTGTTTTTCAGTTTTAAAGTTTAGGCTTTATATTTTTTGGCTTGGGTCCTTTTTTCTTATTACAACCAGTAAATCATAATGCTCACATAATATTTTAGGTGTACCCAGCCTTTATTTTGCACTTAAACAGAACTGTCTACATTTGAACACATTCTCCTGTTTGACCCATGAATTCTAGTATATGTTATGTTTAATTGGAATGGCCCGCTTTAAATGCCCCCCCCCCCCAACACACTCCCTTCTGGCTTGTGGGAAGCGTGGTCGAGAGGCTAAGTGCGCTTGAACTTGGCTACCTAGAAGGGGGCATGAGGTTCGACACCCGACTCGGGCTGGTCCACAAATGAGATTGGACCAAAGCGCTCTGAGCATGCTATAAGCATGAAAGTAGCGCTATATAAAAGCTATAATAATAATTGTGATTTCTATATCATATTCTCTCTTTCTCCCTCCCCCCGCCCCATAACAAATTAACATTGTTTAAATCCTCGCCACTAACTCTAAGAATCTTAACAGGCTGCTGGTCACGTGGTAAGAGCTCTGGACTTTTAATCAATGGTCTCAAACCCTGCCTGTCACCATCCCTCCCCATCCTGCAGGAGGTTTGGGCTAGGATGTAATGATTTTAAAAAATAAAGGGACATTCGAAACATGTAAAACAAATATGCTAAGTGAACTAGCATAAATCCCACATGGTATTAAAGCCATTGTGCTAAATATTGAATTATTGTAAATCATGTACATTAAATCTGAGGATTTCAACTACAAAAGGGAAGATATTAATGTGATTAACTTTTGAGGTAGTCTCATAGAGCATAAACGCTTTCAACTAAATGACACTGAAAATGATGTTTCCTTTACCTCTTTTGGTGCTTGATTTCTAAGAGCTTCAGGTGGTGGGCCATACTTCTCAATGGGTCGAAACAGGGCACCAGCTACTGCTACATGGAAGTACAATGCTGATACGATAAGCAAAGTCCCAGATAAGCTGTACTTGTCCAGAAGAATCTGGATAATAGGTGGCATGGCAAACTGACCGATGCTTGCTCCAGCTAAACCAACCCCAGTAGCCAGAGACCGATATTCCCTAAAGTACTTGCCAATCATAACGAGGCCATTTCCAAAAAAGGAAGAGTTTGCCATTCCTGAACAAACAAACAAAAATAATGAACAAATTAATCTAGGTTTCTCAAATGGTTTTAGGAAAAAATACTAAAAGAAATCTCTCTTAAGTATATAAAATCTCAATTTAAGGATTTACTTTTTGTTTACACTCAAGATGTAAGATTTGGAACACAACAATGAACTAAATAAGATGACAATGACTAAAGTTCAGAACCGCATACAGTTTGAGTGACTTTATTATATAATTGAATTAACAAATTACATATTAGTTTTCATTAAAATTTTAACAAAAAAATCAAAGAATATTTGAGTACATAGGAAAGTTAAAACAAACTCTAAAGATTGTCAAATAATTGTGTAGGGCTTTCAAATATAGAAAAGAACAAATCTCACCAACACACAATCCATAAAGCACAATAACATAGGGCATACTGAAGAGCAAGCTACTCAAAGCTATTCCAATCAGTCCAATTGTGGCTCCAGCTATCACCACCTTCTGGGCAGTAAATTTTTCAGCCAGAAGTAGCGCAGTTGGTGCTTTTAAGACAAATACAATCAAAACAAATGGGTATAAATGAAAACAATTTATATCCAGGCTAAAGATAACAAGAAACAAATGTTAATGTATAACTAACAAATATATTTATAACATAACCAGTTTACCTCCAAAAGCATAAACAAATGACGCTACACTCATTGGCATTGTAGCTAGAGAGGTGGATGTCTGAAACTCATTTCTAAAAGCCAACAGGAAAAGCCCATAAGACTTTGCTATTCCAACCATGAAGAATGTGCAGATAAACACACCTAGTTCCCAAGAAAAAGTTCATCAAAAATAAGAACATGAAATTCTGTGATCAAAAAGAATAAGCAAAATATTTTAAATGTTTTCATCAATTTATCATGCCAACAAAAAGTAATTCAAATTCACATAGAGAATTAACAAAACCTTGTCTTACAAATCTAGATAATAAAACTTCTGAAAATAGCTCTTGAAACACAGAAAAGACTTAAGACTTTTGATACAACATATGACCACCTCAAATAACAAATACATAGATAACATATAAACAAATTTTAAACTCACAGGTTTATAGATAATAAATGTTAAATTAAAACACATTTAAATGAGACTAATACTGCTTTATTGATCCTAAAAGGAAATTTGTTGTGATTACAAGACTCTTTTTTCAATTAAGAACAACATTCCACAAAAGAAAATAGATGCAACAACACTGAGTTTATTTAGTGACTACACTTCTATACAATATATACAGTACACTAAGGCTAACAAGACATTGAAATTTTGAGACGATAAGCTTGACTTAAACTGTAGAAATGCCTGGTTGTGGTATGCACTCTGGACTTGTCTTGATGGTTCCAGGTTCAAACCCTGCCCACTGCAATCCTAAGCCATTTGGGATAGGATGTTATAATCTGATGGAATCAGAAACACGTAAAACAAAGCAAACAGAACCTTTCAAGAAACAAAGACAAATACTGACAAAGCTATTAATGCTCCCATTACATAAATATTGCAATACATTCAATAGCCAAGAAACAATGTTATAAATATTGATGGTTAAGGGTTGAAAACCTGTCTGTTGCTATCCCCTGCTGTCCTACGGGAGGTTTGGGTTAGGATACACTATAATTCAGTTCTGAAGGTACATCTAAAACATGTAAAACAAACAAACAAACCAAGAGCCACAACTCCAGCACACATGGCTTCAATACAATGAAAACATTGGCATGAAGAGTTACCATGTAAATATAAAGTAAGGACAAACAAACAAACAAAACAAGAGCTACAACTCTAGCATACATAGCTTCAATACAATGAAAACATTGGCATGAAGAGTTACCATGTAAATATAAAGTAAGGCCAATAAATTGCTCTTTCACAAATCACATTCACTACAAAGATATCTGAACAGTATAAGCCTACCCAGAACTATCATCCATGCCCATCCTCTATCTATGGGTGGTGGAGGTTTGGTAATAACACGATTCATCTTGATGGTTAGTTAATTATCAGCAAATGTTAAGAATCCTGTATGTCATATTGCAGTCTAGCATATGCTTTGAAGTCGCAGAGGCACAGCAGCATTCTGAAAAAATTATTTGATTGTTATCACACAAATAAAATGTAACCTTCTAATTTCCAAAGTAAGAGATCTAGATCAAGAGACTAAAAAGTAAAGTAGCAATAATTATGAACAAGAAAAACATGTAACTCAAATTCTGCCTCTAAAGTATGAACATTTCTTGTACAAAACATTTTAAAATTTTCATGAAACACTACTTCAGAAAAAAACAAAACTAAATCGACTAGCTTTAATGAACAATTAATATATAAATATGGACATATTGTGGACTAACATAACCTACCGTATACATGGTAATATTAAATGTAAATACTAATGCAACTAAAAACATAAAACTGTGTTATAATTATAGCTTTAAGTTTCTTTTTCATTACTAAACAAAAGTTTTACCGGACCCAACTGTGAGAGGCTACATTCCTTTTCCAAGGTCCCCAGCTATAGCTAAAATTATAAAGGGGGCGCACATGAAATTCTTCAAAAGTTTGAGAAACACTGGTCTAGTCACTAATCTCTAATCTAAATTTCATCCTAGATAGTGGTCTAGCTGTCTTGTAAGATAGCTTGCATGATTGTGTGGTATGCACTCTGTACTGTCATATTGATCATTATGATGGATTTGGGTTTGATCCCTGCCCACTGTCTCCTCCACACTCCACTGGAGGTTTAGATAACGTAGTTAACTTAGACCTCATCTATATTATACTAGTCTATAGCATCTAATATATTTTATATATAAGATATATATATTTAATATTATATCATAATTAGACTATATTAGTCAATCATGTCATTGACAATATCTAGGCATTAGTATGATAAAAAAATCGAAACTTCTGATTCTTCAAATGAGCTATTCAGGATCACCGCTGAAATGTTAGGGGGAGCAAATAACGAACGTTTGCCGTCATCTATCCCAGTATCTGAACTCCCAGATTCCTTCAATAGATTCTTCATTGGGAAGATTGAACAGATCAGAAATGATATGCCATCCCTCTCATCACAGCTTGACCACTCTCCAATCTTTCAAAATTCTCCTTTTTGCGAAGTTCAGCGCGTATCTTGTGATTATGTCAAAAGTACTATTTTTAAGATGCCAAATAAGTCATGTGACCTTGATCCCATTACAACTTCCTTGCTCCTTGAATGTTTAGATGAGCTTGTACCTACAATTACTAACATTGTGAACTCTTGACTGACTTCAGGAATTGTACCACAGCAATTTAAGCATGCACTTGTCAGGCCCTTATTAAAGAAATCCAGTCTTGACTCGGAATGTCTAAAAAACTATTGCCCGGTATCAAATCTTCCCTTCCTGTCAAAGCTTCTGGAGCGCATCGTGTTGGCGTAAATTCTTTCTCATCTTGAACAGTACTGTCTCTTGGAAGAATTTCAATCTGCATATAGGAAGTGCCGTAGCACAGAGACAGCAGTGGTCAGGGTACTAAATGACTTACTTCACAATTCCGACATAGGCCACATATCAATTCTTTCCATGCTGGACTTGTCTGCAGCCTTTGATATGCTAGACCATGAAATTATGATGGCCAGATTCTCTGCCACTTTTGGTTTAGCAGGAATCGTCCTAAAGTGGCTTAGATCCTACCTGACTGAACGCACCCAAAGTGTCGTTAAGGGGAAAGAATCAACAAGCTTACTCTTGAAGTACGGAGTACCCCAAGGATCAGTTCTAGGCCCAGTACTGTTCACTATGTATACATATCCACTCAGCTGTGTCATACGGCCAACCAGCATCTTATACATCTTTGCCGATGACTTACAGTTATGTGATTCCTCAGTACCCTCAGAGGTGTCGCATCTGGCATAGAAAATCAGTGGTACCGTTGCAAGGGTGAGCGACTGGATGGTTGAGAATAAGCTCAAGATGAACGAAGACAAGACAGAAATAATTAAGATTGGCACTCAGAACAACGTCTCAAAAGTTGAAAACACAGATTCTCTTTTTATCATGAACTGCCAGGTTCCTTAAGTCCATGTAGTGCGGAATCTTGGAGTTTTCTTCGACTCAACACTATCTTTCGACCCACACATTAGTTAGCTCTGCAAGGGCTTTATCTGCAGCTGCGCAGATTAGGCCAGATCCGACCATATTTAACAACAGAGTCAACAAAAACGTTAGTTTTGGCATTCATACTCTCCCGCCTTGACTACTGCAACGCAGGTATACCTGATGACAAAATAGCCAAGCTGCAACGTATTCAAAACAACGCAGTACGAATAGTCCTTAGAAAAACAAGACGAGATTCTGCTACTACGCTCTTGGGCACGCTCCATTGGCTTCCCATGAAAGCGAGAATCGATTACAAGGTCGCAACACCTTGTCATCAGTGTATAATATAACAATGAGATGCCCTTGTACCTTAGTAAACTGATTACTCCATATGTCCCCCAGAGAGCCCTGCGCTCAATGGACTCAAGGCTTTTGTGGTGCCACATTTCTCCCTCAAAAGCTATGGTCTGAGGGCTTTTTCAGTGCACGGACCAAATGTTTGGAACTCACTCCCCAGACAGACAACATGCTACACCACTTTTAAGAAGAACATTAAGACCTATCTGTTCAAAACTTTTTTAGATTAGTTTGTCATTTTAGCTGTCGTGTTTGTAATGTTATTACAGCGCCTTGAGCATACATTTTGTTTGTTAACAGCGCTTTATAAATAAAATTATTATTATTATTATCCTAGACAGGTACTATACTACAAAAGATCATCTGTATTAGAAATTTATTAAATGAATAAACAAAAACATTCAACACACATCTAATCATGTAAACATAAAATAAGTCTAAAAGTCGGTGTAGAAGCCACTATCCCAGTGACCTAATTTTGGTAGAATAAGTGTGTTCATATTTTTATTTTTTGTGTTCGTATTTATGCATAATTTGAAAACATCTTTTAAAATGATTTCATGTGAGGGGCTATGCCTGGGGATCTTAAAATTTAGTTAATATTGATATAGATTTAAAATCTGAGTTTTTTTATGCCAAAATATAGAGACTGTTTGAAATAAATTATAATGTCCGGAATCAAAACAAATAATGTGTGTAAAATTTGTCTGAATTAAATGAAAACAACACATGATCATGTCATGACCTCTTGTCTTTGACCATAAATAACAATAATTATTATAATAGATCTAAATCTGTCAATCTAAGGTAAGTTCGACTTTGACAACGCATTATTTGATTGTAGGCCTAATAGTTTAAAATATACTATAGATATAGACTATATATAATAATATATCTGTAATATATACTTAATTATATAGACTCTAGTTACTAGTTAGTCTAGTAAAAATAAAAAATAGTATAAAATACTATAGACAGTATAGTATAGACTATACTTATAGAGTAAATCTAGATCATTCTTGACTTTAAACTGTACCGAGCCATCATAGTCTATGTGTAACATTCATGTTATGTTCCTTGACTTTCGACCTTTGCCAGTAACAATCTTCTAGTCTACTACTGACGACTGTCTAGTTGTACCCTCAGTGGCTCAGTTAACCTGTTGTCTAGCTAGCCAACTTTTTTGTCATTTTAATTCGGTAATTTTGTTTCGGTGTTCATTTAATTTTTCTTTATTTGATCTTGATCGAAAGGTGGGCTAGATCATACTCTAGAACTAATTTTACATAGACCTAGATATACGTGTTTCATATTTTACTAAATTCTATATCTACATCTTGAGTCTTGTTTAGTACACAGTAGCAGTAGTGTTAAGATTTTAACTATTTGTATTTTTTAAATTCAAGTTTTGTTCTCTTTATTATCAGCCGATCACAATTTTTAACTAAATAGTGTTATCTTCTCCAAACAACCATTAATTCTTTCGCATAATTGTATTTATATAATTTTTGCGCTACACGTTTAAATCACAAACTAGAAAATTTATTGAAAATCTCATATCGTGATATTTTAGATCTTGAAAAGTTCTGGTGCAACGGCTACGTTTTATTTTCTGAAAGCGAACCGTTCAGTTTTTAAAATTAAATATGCAAGCAGTTGTTTTTTTATAAAATACACCAAAAAAAACAAATAACAACTTCATGAAAGGTAGACTTGCCACTTATCAAAAAAAAAAGGGGGGGGGGGGGGGGGAGACGAGTTATAATTCCAACTTAAGCAGAAATATTTTTAAAAACTATTTTTGTAAAGGCAGCGCGAAAACATTCTCCCCATCTCCAAACATCCACACAACAACAAAAAAATTGCAGCATTGATATAAGCAGGAATGTTGCGCTGCAGTAAACTAAATATTTCCAAACCAAATTTACCTATCCAGTAGAAGAGGCTCGAAATATTCTTAATTTAAGGTCCAATATTAATTACACAGTGGTAAATGCTTTGGCGTGCCTTCGATGTGCTCAGTGGGTTAAGTTAGCCCACAAAATTTTCAAATATTTATAGGCCTAATCTATATTTTTTTATCTGCCCTCGTAAGATGAAAATCTGCTATTAGTTTTGTTTCATTTGTCAGTCGATCTGTGACATTTAGATCGAAAAACTAGAAAAGCTTTTATAATTCCAATTTCTCCTTTTGGGCAAAAAATAAATAAATAGGGGGCCTAAATATAATTCAGCGCGGTGGTTGAGTGATTAAGCGCTTCTGGAGCTGGTTCGGAATCTCAGTGAAAACAGTGATTTTGAATTTTGGGATTTTGCCTCTGAGTCCACCCAACTCTAATGGGTACCTGACTTTAGTTTGGGAAAGTAAAGGCGGTTGGTCGTTGTGCTGGCCACATGACATCTTGCTCTTTAACCATTGACCAAAGAAACATATGACCTTAACATCATCCGCCCATAGACTGTAAGGTCTGAAAGGAGAACGTTACTTTTAAGTCATAACTTTCAGTATAATATATGACATGTTGTTAAGTTTGTTTTCAAGTGAAAACAAGATCAAATGATTATTTGAAATTTTTACTTTAGACAATCAAAAGTGAATGGCATGAATATTACATGAACGTGGGGCCGCCTCTGAGTTTGTGTGATTCAAACTCTCTCTATAATTTTTTTTTTTGTGGTTGTAGTTGTTTCTTTTTTGGGGGGTGGGGGTGGGGATAATGTTATTGTGTCTCTAAACTAGATTTTTGTTTGTGGAAATTGCATCTAAAAGACACGGGGCCCTGGGGGAGCGCTGTAAAGTTCCCGGACGGAAGGGCCTCGGCACCAAGACTACTCCTACTCTAACTTCTTTCTCCTGACTTCTTTTTCTCCTATTACAAATAGCGCATGTTAAAAAAGATTTATTTTTTAAATGGGGAGGGACTGACCTATTTTAAAGTGTTTTTGTTGCAATCAAACCGCTCTATCTTAACTTATCTTATATATTACAGACGTCACTTAAAAAAAAAGATAATTGCGTCCTACGCATTTCATGTGTCAATCTAGTCATTCATGTTAATCAATGACTTAAACTCTGCTAAGTCGTTGGTCTTCCTGGCTAATTCAGGCAACCCATTCCATTCTCTAATGGCACTAGGGAAAAAGGAGCACTTGTACAAATTTGTTCAAGCGTATGGAATAAGAAATTTGCCTCTATCTTTGTATTTTTCTGAGTATTTCATTAGGTTTTGTTTTTTTATTTGTAGATTATGGTTCAGTGTTTTATGTATTATAGCTACTTTACTTTATATTCTTCTGTCCTGAAGCGTCTCTAAGTTTAATGATTTTACTAATGGTGTTACTCTAATCAAATTGAAATATACGTTGATATACATCTCACAGCACTGATCAATGCGAGGAACGTCCGCGGTACTTATGATATGGCGCACGTACGTCTGTAATGAACGTGTTCGGCGAAACTTCTTTGTGTTAAAGCAAGACCACTTGCAGCGGACCTTATCATTTTATTTTTTAATCCTTTTTTGTCACATCATAACGAAGTTACAACAGTCGAGAGAATTTCGACTATTCTGCCTCGAGAAAGTCGCATATTTTTTGGGGTCCTCTTTTAGTCCGGCTTTGTTCTTCTTTTTGTCCTCATAAGGACGTGCAGATGTCTGGTAACCCAAACCAGTTCTTTAACTCTTTCTCTCCGTAATTATTTACCACATTCTGATGGAATCAAAGTTTTGTATCGTCGGTTAGGAGAGAAAGAGTTAATAGCGAGCAGTGCTGGATTGACCTATAAGCAACAAAAGCTGTAGCTTTGGACTCCTACTTGCTAGTGGGCCCCCAAAATGCTTTCAGGGATGTTTTCAATCATTCTGAAGATATAGGAAAGGAGAAATGTGTCTTACAAGGGTCTCATATCTCTAAAAGCTTAGGGTTTTATCAAGTCTAAATCCGGCCCTGCTAGCGAGAAAACTAATTAGCCTCTTTCATCTAAGTTACATGTCGATGTGCTCCCACCACCGTCTCATGGCATGGAATGTCACTTTCGATTCGCTATCAGCGCCTTAACTCGCCTTGTTGTAATCCGAGCCCGACATAGTGTGACCTTCCAGCAACTTCTTGACCCGAATCTCTAGCCCAGACAAAGAAAAAAGTTATATTATTGCTAAAAAACAGTGTTGTACATGACTTCACGATTTGTCTGCACTAGATAGTTGTACGATGTAGTTGCAAGTATTTTTTTATTATTTGAAAATGCGTGATTTCATTTATTTTATCAAATTTTATTGATTGACACTGATATAGCCTATCTGTTTGTCTATATTTAGTGGTCTACTAGAAAAAAAAACGCCGTTGCCTGTGTTCATTCTCATAGTTAAAAACAATACAACTGAAGTAAAACCCTTTACTAAACTTTGGTCCACGGGTAGTTGCGGACTCTACGGTCTCGGCAAAGTTTTATCAAGATTGGCCAGACTGTCAATTTCTGTGAGGAACATACGCTTGACATTGTGCTCTACATGTTAGAAAGTTTGCTGCTAATGTAACCTAGTCCAAACATGTCTACTCTGTACTTTTAAGGGGATTGTAATAATTCAATGCAAACATTCCCGACATGCATCTCTGTGTGTTGTAACGAGAGGTAAACATATTGTTTTCTTGGTGAGAACACAGACATCCTGAGGCTCCAGATCAATACACCAGTGACCTTTGACATGAGATGGAGAAAAAAAAGGAGGGGGAGGGGCGAAAATTGAATTTTATTTTGGACTTCCTCACGATTTCATTAACACAACAATGAACAACTGTAGTGAAAAAATTGTCTCCCCTGCGTGAGCTTCTCAAAACGTTCGAATCCTTTTTAAGTCCTCTGGGCAAGGGTTCATAATGAAAAACAATTTTTTTTTTTATATACGAACTTTTAATTGGACCTCATTTACCGAAACGAACGGTCGGTCACGTGATAATATTGATAAAACAACGAAAAAAAACTGTCACGTGATAACCATTGTTGGCAAAAAAATAGATCGTAATTTGTATAGAATAGATAGAGAAGCACGTGACTTAATGTTGTTTGTTTACGATTGGTGAATGAGGTCCAATACCCATTTTAAAAAATCGTTTCGATTCCTGAACTTAAAAAAAAGTTCTTCTTACATTTAATCAAGTAAAAGTTACTTCATGTTTTATCATTGAAATACGAGCCAAAAAGCAGAAATACTAAATATGTCATGCATGGAGAATTCCTTTCAACTCTCTTAGACCATAAAGTAAAATTGTAATACAATTACAAACTGCTTTTTCACAAAAGTAATAAAGACAGACAGACAGACAGATAGACAGACAGATAGATAGATAGATAGATAGATAGATAGATAGATAGATAGATAGATAGATAGATAGATAGATAGATAGATAGACGTTTACTAAGGTCTACTTGATGACAATTTTAAAATCTATCTAGATAGATTTGAAATTTGTCGTCAAGTAGGCCCTAGACCTTAGTAAACAGTAAAACCCAGATCACACATCCAAATGGTAATAGGGACATTTATTTACTTTTTTTCAGTTGCAAAAGACCGAACCAGGGCCTAGCAGACAGAGTACACAATCAATGGATTGTACACGTTTGTACATTGAAATCGAACAGAAGCCACACGAGTAAAATAAGTGACCATCAAGAGAACCATTAAGACACCACAGAAATGGCTGTCTGACCGTGTGGTATGCAATTAGACTCTCGTCTTAATGGTTCCGGGTTCGAACCCTAACCCTTGCCATTACACTCTGTCCTGAGGAGGTATGGGCTGGTATGTAATAGTCTTCTACTCTGGAGGAACATCCGAAATATGTAAAACAAAAGTCATTTTTATGTTGAGTTCTTAATTTATAGATAAGTAATGTAAAGTTCCCCTTTTAGACATTGCGATCTATAATGTAAATGCTTATTTTGGCATACAAGGCATCCCACTTTTCACCGAGATTTGAACCCAATACCTCTCGGTTCGGATTCCAAGCACTTTACCACTCAGCCATCACCAACCCTTAATTCATGTATATACCTGTTTGTAAAAATATTTTTAAAAAATGAATTTCAGATTTATAGGTCTCGAGTTCCAGTTCTGAAATTTTACTTTTATATAGCCTGAAATTAAAATATTGGCCACACAGTTTGTAATACATGTCTTGGTTACTTACCACGATATAAAAATATAGGTTTTGTCGTGATAGTTGTGACATAATGAAGTTTTTTTTTTTAAATTTATTCCTTACACACACACTAGAAAAAAATCACTTCCACTTAAATATGTAGAAAACAAAAGTTGAATCGCACTTGTCATGTGGTGATCATTTTATATGAGGAATTAGTTAATAGTCACAGCTGTATCTATCCAAGCCTACTAATTATACCCAATAGTAGACCTAATTGCAATCGTTAATGAGAAGCCAGTTTGTGGAAGAACAACAGTAAGGGAGACAACATTCATATCCATATGTAGAATACTGAATGAGTTACTTCTCCGTAACTTACGATCACATGAGCGACCTAGAAACTGCAAGGTCTTAAGTGGTTCTCGCGATAAAACGGCTTGGCCTTTCGCCTCTACTTATAGATAACATCAAGCGTTATTTCTACAGTCGGCATGGTTAAAATATACATTGTTATAAACATTATTATTATAATTAAGGTTAATACATTTAAATATTGAACAACATTAGTAATATAAAAATAGCAATTATGCCATTCAAGGCCACCCAATGTAATGGATGCTTGCAAGGCTCTACTTCTACATTTGTTACAATAACAACTATTATTATACATTAGATCATTATATCAACCTTTTTATACAACATGAACAGGAAGAAACTCAAACACGATAGGCGCCATTTTGGGTTAATTAAAGTTCAGCTAATCGTATGCAACACTAATTATGTTAACCATTTAAGTCCTACATCATTAGAAGCCTGTGACAAGATCCATGGCGGATAGTGATATGCTATCTTAAATGTAAATAGCGGGTCCCCTGCCAGGCGCGTGCCCAATTTGGAGCAATTGGTAAAATCGTCCTAAAGCTGGCCCTGACACCATCGGACATATCCTACAAACGTCATAAAACTAGGCCAACTATATTTAGCATTAGATGTATGTCAGTTTCACCTCTTTAGAAAAAAATAGCTTCAATGAGATATGAGGACTAACCTTAATGTACTGATCAATTACTCATAGCGATGCAGGCCTAATACTATTTAGACTAAACACGGAAA